>CM017569.1:11999739-12542203 GCA_007844125.1 Sinonovacula constricta
CTCTCTCGCTCTCTCTCTCCTCTCTATATATATATATATATATATATATATATATATAAGCAACTTTACCAGGCACACAAAAACACAGTGCCTAGCTAAAGGGGTTCCATACATAACACAGAGGGACCCACTTCGCTAAAACGATGTTACATCCATTATCATAATTTTAATACATGTTATTGGTTCTGATAAGCAATTTGATAAAATTTCGGTTGTGGCATTATTCGCTTATTTGCCTCTTTTATCGGGGATGTGTTAAACGCAACTATGCGAAATCAAAATATAGCGCGTCATTTTCACTCTAATATAGTTTCGCAATAGTTATGTGAACTTCAGTCTAAATGGATACTACTAGACATAACTTGGAACTACATGAATACACAGCTGAAGTGTCAATGAAGAAAGGGTAGACAAACTCCACACATTAACTTCCGTGTGTACTGTGTAATGCTAGATTTATCTTATATACAGCATACGTATTTATTCCCCAAATTACAGTCAATTCAGTCACATTGTTTAAACAATTGTGCATGTAATAATGTGTTTTTTTCTTGCTTAGATATGTGGCTGTCTAAGCATCATTATTAACATTGCAGGAAAGTGAACTTCTACTTTTCCTATCTTTATTTCGTCCAATTCGTGTTATTGTCGTGTGTTTAATCGACGGATGTAATTGATTTAATTGGAATATATAAAAAGATATTATTAAGCGTTATTAGTTGGAAAGCCAATCCAGTCAGTGCATTAATCACGCTTGCTATTCAGCCCAACCGAACCCCATCATAAAAGAAAAAAATAAGCAACTACGTGCGTTCAATTCAATGGCGACCCTTAAGGCCACAGGGCAACGGTTCTTGTGTCGCTTTGACGTTATATCGTATATCAGTTTGCATAAAAGTAAAATCTTATTTCCTCAACTTTTTTTTCTAGATTTTTTGCCAAATACTCTTGACCATTTGGACTTGGTAGATACGTGACATGAGTTATGATATAATTGTACTATGTGAAAGCGATACTTGGTGTAAGGCACAATGCAGATACAATATAAAGTTGGTGAAGACATAACAGAATTAAACAACAAAAAAACGACAATAGTGACGATAGATCTGCTTGTATGGATATGTCTGATATTCTTAAATGTACATACCTTGTAGCCAAAGAAGCACCGGCACTCGTAGGTGCCATTTTCAAAATCTTCACACGTTGATTGGGTCAATACGCACGTGGAGTTCACACAGGCGCCGGAAAGAATCGGACTGAAGGTAGTGGTGAGAATCTGGCTGCTAGGTCCGGTAAGATCCTGACTTAAACATTCCTACAACAAAAGCCACGAAAGTTTACACTGTATGTACCTGTATATGTGTGTGTTAAGCGTGTGTGAGTGTGTGCTGGTCTTTATTTAAGCTACAAGACAAAAATATAAACCATTTGACAAAAATATACGCAATTTGAACCACAAAAACACCGTCAAAATTTCATAAACTTTACAACCATCTTTTTATTCCATAAATAAATAAAGCTTATTTGTGTTTGGTGTATGGTGGATTTTATTTCACCGACCAGTCAGCACTAGAAAATACATTCTACTGACCACGAGTTGAAATAAAATATATCTTACACTAGAAAAATTTATATTTTATGCCGAGATTTCTATTTTTAAAATAAACAAAATATTTGCAGTCTTAAATCAATATTTCAAACCACATTCTCCCAGGTTGAAATAAAATCAAATATAAAATGTTTACTTTGAAAAAAGTTCCAAATAAATCAAATAATTTCCAAAATTATTTTAGAAAACACACAAAAATCATTTAAAACAATTTTTCACTTGAGATCATCTAAATAATAGGAAATGTGAAGGTTACTGTAATATCATATAATCAAGTAATGCTCGTTTTCAAGTAACATGGCCGCCATTTGTCCTTGAATCAAAAATGAAAACATGGATTTAACATAAATTACCTGCTGAGCAGTGTACAATGCATTATTTTCCGACATATGCTCGGTGAAATTGACGATGAACTTCTGCGTCTTTAAAATCTTTATCTACCATGGTCCAGTTCTGCATTATACATTGTCGTCATATTTAGCTCGTGCTGACGCATTAACACTTATTAATTCGGCAATTCTTCCTAAAATGAATACGGTAGGTATTTTCGAAAGTATTTATCAACGAAGTATTAATAAATTACATCAAAAGAATAACCACATGCATGACGTTTATTAAAATTTGAACTACCACTAGAGAAAGGCACAAACAAAACAACAAGGAGCATCATCTATCATTTGATGACGTCATGAATAAATGAAATGAATCGAATATTTAACCGTTTGTTTGTTTATTCATAGCGCATTACTTCCATATAAATAAAATATAAAACAATAAAATCTGGTTTGTAGAGGTATAAAGTTTCCTCTGTCAGTAAAACATGAACAATTAAAAATAAAGTAAAACTCTTCATCAAGTCTGTTCCTAATAAATAAAGATCAAATGTTATGATTGAGATCGACAAGAAAAAACTAATTATTTATTTTGTAAATTTACAGAAATATAACTTAATAATAGAAGCCTTCAATTTATTAACAATTATGTAATCGTATTGTTTTATTGCCAAGTAAACGGGTTAGGAAATGGGGAAAAAGAAACCCGCCGGCGGGTCTACCCAGACACCTAAGGCCATGTTCCATCAAAATAGCTTGACTTAGCATCATTTGGTATAACTTAATATTGTTTCACAAAGACAATGCAAATAAAAACCTACTTGAAAAATGGCAAATTTTGCGACGAATATCAGCAAGCGGCGTTCCATGTTTTCGATATATCCGTTCTAAAAGAACGTTTTCTCTCGTGTACCTTTTCTGGTAGCCGCTCATGAAATGTTTCAACTCATATCTCATAAGTCCTTCTGATCATATGTGCAAAAGATTTTTTTAAATCTTCTCTGTAGCATTTTAGAACAGCATTGAATTGGAATATGATTTTGCGTTGCAAAGGAAATGAGTTGTCCAATATTTTAAGCACTTTCTATACCCTCTTAACCTTCTGTTTTATCTTTGTCCTAAACTCCTTTACTGGATCCATATCTCCCATCCGAGCCGTTTCAGTGGTGTCCTAGCAGGGTCATAGAATATGAAAATCAAAACAAAATTGCAATTCTTTCTTTTAATTTTAAACAAACGGTATCATTTGCCAAATTTTGTCTTCACCCATTGTCAAGAGACTCGCCAAAGGAAACATGGGCGAATTAATTAAATCATTCGAGAGTACATAAGAGTTTTTTTAAAGACTTGCTATACAATTTAAGCTAACGTTTTATCTGCTAAGCACGAATAACGAGTCTTATGCAAATAGTGAAAATCCAGACCAGGCAGACCACACTGGTTAAGTATCTTTGTGGCTTTACCATTTCCTGTTTTGCGAAGAAATATGAAATATTTTGCACTGCTCGGTATAAACTACAATATATAATAAGGTTATTACCGACGTACGTGCAATGATATAAATCATATAGCATATAAGGGCCGCTGTTTCTCCAGCGTGTAACTTTTATATTGATCCTAGATTATATTTAAAGTTGTTTCCCCTGAGTCATCTTACGGAGAATGATAACCTCCTTTCATACAATACAATACAATACAATATTTTTAGAACCAACCAACGCACTCAAGGCGCATAGAGATGCGTATGCTTGTTGTTGTTGTTGTTGTTGTTGTGGATCCTAAATCCGCAAAAAAATAGAAACTAGAAATGTCTTTAAGAAAATATGCGAAGTTAATGAGGGTTTAATCGCATACGTTTTTGATCTTTTATATTAAAAACGAAAGGAAACTTTAACAAAACAGGACAAATGTTGAACATGTTGCAGTATCGTCAGCAGAATTCTGCACATATGTGTTGTGCTTATTGCATCCATTAAATATTAAATAGCAGTTATTTGTGTGTGTGTTTGTGTGTGTGTTTGTGAGTGTTTGTGTGTGTGTGTATGCGTGTGCGTGTGTGTGTTTGTGTGTGTGTGTGTTTGTGTTTGTGTGTGTGTGTATGCGTGTGCGTGTGCGTGTGCGTGTGTGTGTGTGTGTGTGTGTGTGTGTTTGTGTGTGTGTGTGTTTGTGTGCGTGTGCGTGCGTGTGTGTGTGTGTGGAGGGGGGGGGGGGGAGGGGGGTGTAAATCCCACCTTTAAACATAGTCTAGAAATAGTCCATTATGTTTACATATCATAAATCTATAACTGCATTAAAAACTTAACAATGCAAAACAATAGTCCATATTTGTCATTAAATTCACATGTTACGGTTACTGCAAATAATATTTGTTATAACCGAACGGTTAAAATTTTATTAAAAACGCAATTAGTTCCAGACCAGTCGGACGGCAATAGCTGACTTACTCGGACAATTCTTTACTTGTCTGCTACTGATTTTCTACACTTATGGAAAACGCAGTTTACCATGGTTTCAGCCAGTTATAAGAGGACATTTGCACTCATTGTATGTATACATCGTTGGTTTAATTATAAATGTCTTGTTTCCATAAGTATATAATGTTCTTTGTTCCAATAAGAATCGCTTTGATATTCACCCGGACTGACCTTACGTCAGCAGCTGCAAGTAGATAAAAATGAAGTGAGACAGCTACGAAGAGCAAATAGTGGCATAATCGACCGACCAGAAGATTTTGTAAAAGAGAACAACCAACTTGTACTGAATAAGATGAGTCGACGTTGATACATAGTGGGAAACTGTACCACCTCTGTAATAGATTAACCTTAAATGGAAAAATGAAATCGGCTTTTTATTGTTTTCCCTGTCTAACTTCAAATCATTGATACAAATCTTAAAATAATTATGCATCAGTCACAAATCATTTCAAAACATAATTTAGAATCACGCTATCAATGCTATTAATTAATGTATTCGAAGTTAAGGCTTGCTGTCTGATAGGCTACTATCTTCATGATGGTGGTCTTTATTTTACTGTCACTAAAATAGTGATAAACGGAGCATCATTCACCTTAATTCGTGCAGCTTCACTATGTCACGTGACATTGTGTTGACATTGCCTGCTTAGAAGGATTACTTCCCTTTTGAATAAATGTTCTTTGGCAAAGAATGAACGTTGTTTATCATTACCATTTAGATATGTTTAGTGTATCAACTGTTTCTTTAAGGATTGTCTTAACAACTAACACCACACTTAGAACAACAAAAATGCTCTACAAAATGTGTACATCTTCTAATAATCGACGATGAAAAAGAGCGAGTCCAACATAAAATAAATAAGTCGAAAGAAACATTTTGTTTTGTAGTTGCTACTGCTACTGTTGCTATTGTTGCCACTGTTTTTGTTGATGATGTTGTTTAGTTTCTGTTGTTGCAATTTGCTGCTTCTTTGGGGCTGTTGCTAGTGTGCTGTAGCTATCTAATGATACAAAAACATGCACTATCCTAGTCTTTTTCTAAAAGTTAAAAGTAACCAGCAGAGCACATACGGGGCACTTCGACCTTATTTTTACGCCTTATGTATGTCATAAAAGAGATAGGGGATACTTACAGAGAATACATTAAATAGATCTTTTTTCATTTCTCGGTTAAATTATATATGATTCCTTAAGCAAACATATCCTATTTCATGAAGATCAGTATGATTCATTATAAAAACATTTTCCTATGTCATGAAAATAAGTATGAATCAATAAGCAAACTTATCCTATTTCATGTAAATAAGTATGATTCATTAAGCAAACCTACTATTTCATGAAAATAAGTATGATTCAATAAACAAACTTATCCTATTTCATGAAAATAAGTATGATTCATTAAGCAAACCTACTATTTCATGAAACTAAGAATGATTCAATAAGCAAACTTATCATATTTCATGAAAATAAGTATGATTCATTAAGCAAACCTACGATTTTATGAAACTAAGTATGATTCAATAAACAAACTTATCCTATTTCATGAAAATAAGTATGATTCATTAAGCAAACCTACTATTTCATGAAAATAAGTATAATTCATTAAGCAAACATATCATTTTTCATGAAAATAAGTATGATTCATTTAGCAAACCTATTTCATGAAAATAAGTATGATTCATTAAGCAAACATATCATTTTTCATGAAAAGAAGTATGATTCATTAAGCAAACCTATTTCATAAAAATAAGTATGATTCATTAAGCAAGCATATCATTTTTCATGAAAAGAATTATGAATCATTAAGCAAACCTATTTCATGAAAATAAGTATGATTCATTTAGCAAACATATCATTTTTCATGAAAGTAAGTATGATTCATTAAGCAAACCTATTTCATGAAAATAAGTATGATTCATTAAGCAAACATATCATTTTTCATGAAAATAAGTATGATTAATTAAGCAAATATCCTATTTCAGGAAAATTTATTATAATTCATTAAGCAAGCATATCATATTTCATGACAATGATGTTAGAACATGATGGAGATGTCTAAATAAAGACAACCCGAAATGACTTTTGAAGGTCAGTAAATAGCACGACTTAACATTAATTAATGCTTTGTGCTGTACATGCATTTTTATGACATGAAACTCATGTGTTTGTTGTTAAGATGCTTCTATTAAAATGTTATGTTCGTAGAATGTTTACACTTAAATGTTAATTATCTAAAGTCGCCGGTCAATTCATTCTGTATCCACAACTGATATTGTTCAGAGTTCATGAAGGATTACATTGTGACTTATATCTAAGTATTGAAATTTACTTTGAATACCTCTAGAGAGAAGAACAATAAATATATATGAATATTATATAAAACTTTAATATAAAATAAAATGTAATTACAGTTACAAGTTATGATGGGGGTCATATACATACTTAAAAATGGGGAACTTTGCGACGAAAATCAGTCAACAACGTTCCATGTCTGCACTAAATCTTTTAGAGAACTTTACTGTATTGCATCCTGCTTTGATAACTGCTTAAAATTCTTTCATTGTAATGCACACTTGTTTGGTCCAAAACGTCCTACGACGTTTCCAGACAAATGTATGTATGTTTGTATTTGATTAGGAATTATAATATGAGTCAAAATGTTTATGCATTTGGATGCGTTTTATTGCACTGCAAAGGAAATGAGTGGTCAATGTCTGTCACTCTTTCTTTGCTCTATTTACCTTCTGTTTTTTATCTATTTTCCAGCCGCCTTAAAGTGAAATTATCTCCCATTAAATGCGTTTCAAGGGTCCTTACAGGGTCATATCGGATCTTCGTAAAATAAAAAGTAAGACAATCGTCGATTTTATCGGCGTAGCCTTTGATCGTGTTAAGCAGAGTTTACTTATCACGTATACGTCTGCTAGTGTCATGTAAGATTTGCTTGCTCCCTTTGTGTTCAGTTTACAACTGACGCCATGTACACCTAATGCGTTAGTTGTTACAGGTAAACTATAAAATCCTACATGTATAAAGCTTACAATGTTTTACTTCTACTACTACTACTTTTACTACTATTACTACTACTACTGCTACTACTACTAAAGCTACTACTACTACCTCTACTACAACAACAACAACAACTACTACTACTGCGGCTGCTGCTGCTGCTGCTGCGCCAACTTCTATGACTATTATTACTACTTCTACTACTGCCATTACTACTTCTACTACATGTCCTAATGCAGCAAGCAACAACTTTATGCTCAACAACATATCGGTGCAAATCATCCATGGAGTCAAGTCCGCAAAACTTCCTGAGAGTTGCAAAGGTAGATAACAACTTGCAATACACCAGAGCAAACAATGCTTTCTGAGTTATCTCACCTTCATATATAACTACATATCCATATCAGTGTCAAATTTGGAAAAAAAATGAATAATGAACGAGGTAGAATCGTAAAAAAAAGAAAAATGCATGAGGTGGGCGCATTAAAACAATAAAAGTTTAATACCTATGGCCTCAGAAATAAAAATAAAATAAAATATGATGATTGTTGTTGTTTCTATTACTATAACTATTATTATTATTATTATTATTATTATTATTATTATTATTATTATTATTATTATCATTAATGGGTGGTGGGGGCGGGGCGGGCGGGGTTGGGGCGGGGTCTGGAAAAAAATGTTCTAAAATGTTCTGAAGTGTATCTGGACAAAAGGTTTTCATGATTTTATGATTTTAAACTGACTCTGAAAGTCTGAAAATGGGAAGACATAAACCTTAAACAACATAACTTTGTTGCCGAAAACTGGTTCGAATTCTTTCAAAAATATGCCGAAATAGGCAAACACATACTTCCTTTAGAGTTGGTACTTATAATACAGAGAGATTACATTTGCAGCTTTTTCTTCCCATCGAACATCGTTTGCATATATTGGGAGGAAAATGATAATAACAAAAAAAATCTTTCTGTCATAACGCAATTTTGCAGCGAATAACCAGTGCCGTATCGTCGGATATTATGCTTAACAGATATGCATTAATATTGCCTGAATTAACTCTCTGTTGGGTGTTCGTGAACGTGTTGTACACAGTTTCGATGAAGAATATTTATGGAAGTTACGAAAAAGTTAAACTCGTCTTATAAAAATACCCAAAATTCCAGTGAAGCCTTCATTAAATGGTATGACAAACAAAACAGTACTGATTTGTCGCGAATGTACAAAGTACAACTATCAGTAATGAGTTTAAAACAAACAAAATAACTATGAAGTTTGGAGTTTCGGCACATCAAAGAAGCAAAATGTTTATTAAAATTTGTACCAAAATATAATAGATTGTGCACACATCGTCAACTACCATCGTGTTAAAGTACACTGTTCATTTGAGTTTTAGAAAAACAATAACAAAAATGCACAAATTGTTAAAGGTGGTTTCCGACAGTTTGATAGCGTAATTTTCTTAGTTTATAAATAGCTAACAGATAGGACTCAGATAGCAAATGCATGTTTGAAATGATGATTGTGTCGTTATTGTTCACTTGTCAGACAGGTTTAGGATATCAATGAACAGTATTTTGCAGACACTTTACGAATGCGCGTAACCTCTGTTCGAAAATTCAAAATCTAAAATTGACAAAAACACTTAAAAGGTTAGGCATGATATATTTTATTTCCGTAGTTTCAAGTTAAATTGTGTCTTAAAGTTGTATTTTAGTCAATACCAAACAAAACAACGTTTTTCTTTTTTCTTTTTTCCTTTTCCTTTTTGTGCGGCGAAAAGGGCCCTTAAATGCACCTGAGCCAAAGTGTTCAGGTTACAATGGTTATTATGATGTTTAATGAAAATCGTTTGGTCCAAACTGTCGGATCCCACCTTTATGTACTATTGCTACACATGGTGCTTGCTACAGCTGCAAATCACTAAATTATAAAATTACTCCCAACTTAGCAATATATCTTCCCTTTTCTCTTTTTTTACAACTTCATACTACCCTGGGTTATTTCTAAAATCGAAGTATGGACAATGTCTTTAGGTAACACAATTCTTTCTGTTCATTTTAGCAAAGGCAGACAAACACCCTCCTGTAATGTTTCCAATGCGGATAAATCACCTGCTGTAAATTTTCCACATTTTGCAAGAATGTTTATTTGGTTTGAACAGTTGAATCTCGTAAATGCATTGATCATGGCATCGAATATTTTTCTGATAACATTCTTTTAGAATCATCCAATACTTGTTGGGCCTCAAGAGATAACAAACGCGTGTTGTTGTTGTTCTTGTTTATCCTTGGTGCAAGTAAAGAACAATAGACAAGAAAAAGCATTATGCTGAGCAGGTCATTCCAAACTACAACGTTTTAAAATAGACATGTTATTACTTGTCTGATACAGCTGTTAACCATAACATAGGGATCTTGATTTTTACTTCCACCAATAGTTTACCAATGTTGATAATGATCCATTTTACTTTTAACGCAAAAATACCGTCCTTAATGGTAAGATAACTCTAACAAACACCGATATATGAATATGTATGATTTGTTTCCCTTTAAAGCCGTAAATTGACTTTCGTTCAACAAACCCGAGCACCTCCTCATGTCATGAGAACTCGTGGTGCCGACATGATGTTGGCATATGAGAATTATCTCCCTTTCTAAACGAGAACCGTTAAATTGTACTTTGGCAAACATTTTAGGGTGAGTTGTTTATTATTGTGTAATAGTTATGTTTACTGATTTCAATGTTTGCAAAATACCTTTAATTTCTAAAGTATTGCCTTATGAACGAACGGCACATTAAAAATGCTCTACATAATGTGTATATGGACGACAGAAGAGAGCGAAAGCAACTCATAAAACACATTTTAAGAGGAATATAATAAATTGTTGTTTTGCTGTTGTTGCTGATGATTTTGTTGTGTTACTGTTGCTGCTTTTTTTGCTGCTGCAATTTAGCCCCTGCTATTGTTTTGCTGCTACTGCTGCTGCATTCTAATAATTGTCAAATAAGATAATAAGTCATTATTACCTGAAAATGTACCGCAATGTGCTGTTCATTGATGTCCTAGATCTGTGCGAGCAGTGAAGCATAAATCCCCACTCCTAATGGCAAAAAGGTTACAGGTATTTCCATTTGAGCCAAGCTGATATGGATATTTTAAACTAAGAAAATCAACAACTGTCCTGTCTAACAATATAGAAAGTGATCTTATTTACTTAGATTTAAATACACACACACACACACACACACACACACACACACACACATATATATATGGAATTACGT
Source organism: Sinonovacula constricta (assembly GCA_007844125.1). Classification (NCBI taxonomy): domain Eukaryota; kingdom Metazoa; phylum Mollusca; class Bivalvia; order Cardiida; family Solecurtidae; genus Sinonovacula; species Sinonovacula constricta. The sequence continues at coordinate 12,010,449 of CM017569.1, forward strand.
CATTTGTCCAAAGTCGTCTATCGGTTCATTGGGTCAGTAAGTACATCTTATGTTTCGGACACAGCTAGTGTCATATTGTAAACGATTGCCTGCTTTGAAATGTACTTTAGACACTAACAGAATATAAATACCGCAGTCATGAAAATATTATTAAATTGACCGCTCGGTGAAATTAATTATATCTAACACCAGAAAAATAACCCCGAATATATTCTATTTATTTTGTGACTAGCAGTGGATATCCGCATTTATCGGTAAAATACAAACTGTGAAAAAAAACAGATTTGTGAACTAGTTCCAGAATACCACGCTTTTCAGCAGCCTCTGGTCCATTTAAGTAACCAGGTTAGCAAACAAACACACATTTTTAGGATTACACTCAGAGCAAAGCAATAAAAACAAATAGTTTACTTTAAGTTCTATTATTGTTGTCTTAAAAATGACGGCCATGTTACTAGTAATCTGAACTTACCTGATTTCGCACCGAGTATCATATTATCTTTCGGTACTTAATTACAGCCATATTATTTCAGTAATTTATATGCTTTCATGAAAAAAGTTTAAAAATATAATGCTCATCTCTATTGTTGTGTTGTTGTTTTTTCAAGTGTAAATATAGTGTATTTGAACAGTGAGTGCAACTTGCGGAGAATGAAATACCAAATGGGGAATTGTGTACGGTGGCTAACAATAAAACCTGTTTCATTGTTTTCGACTAAAAATCACAGGCATAACATAAAAAGAATATTTGTTTTATAGAGCTGTTGTTGTTGTTTTTTTTTTGGCCGTGTAAGATCGTGTTTTCTTTAAAACTCGTGGACAGCGAAACAAACATATTCACTCGTGGCTACATCACTCGTAAAAGTACTACTTTGCTGATCATTCTTCTATGTATTCGACATTGTTATTTTAGAAAATCAAAACTTAAACGAAACCAAACTGGACTTCTCTATAAAAACATCTTTCAAAATAATAACGTTGTTTAAAAGAGTAGTTTACAACGTCATTACGGACGATTCTTCAAGTTTCACAAACAAAAATGCTAACCTCATCCGAGATTCAACTGAAATGTATGGTAAAAAGATAAAAGACAATCTATTACCTCAGCATTACAGAATAACGAGTGTAAGCATATTACTTATCAAATGAATAAATTGTAAACTCTATGCTTGGCAAACCTTGTGTACAAAACTTCATATTGATAATAGGTCAGTTAAGCACATTAAACAGAAAAGTAAAGAAATGTCATTCTATATTAAGTCTTCACTTTTTGGGAGTGTCGAACTGTCGGAATGCCGAAGCATATAAAATCTCAAATTATTTTAATAGGAAAATAAGAAAATGCTCTGTAAGAATTACCACAAATATTGAAATTTGAAATACCGCCAGACAAGTCACAAAGGAATTAAGATTAAAGTAGAAGTGGAAAAAAACGACGATGCATTTCGCACAAAAAGAAAGAAAAAACAACACTTTTACCGCCTTGGAACGGTCAGTAGGCAGAAGGACCGACTAGGGTGCTGAAACCTAGTTTGTGGAGCGCTCCAACCTCAAATATCCCATAAAAAGGAAACAATTAAGTGAACGCACCTGCAATCCGTATCGGGATTAAAAACTGATAGAAAGAGTATAAACAAAATAACACTAATTATAATGAATCAGCATATGTACAATATGAATAGGAGATGTAAAAAAAAACTCGTCAAATTACAAAGTTCCAAACGAGAGGAAAGTCAAAAATAAAACATCACACGCGATGACGTATAATAAAAAAACTATCAAATACCATTTGAATTTTAAACGTTTTAATTGTTCGAGCACTGGACATGTGTACAGAATGTTTTCACGTGAGCAAAAAGAACATAATATTGACGGTCGTCTTCTTTTTACGCGCACTATTGTTACAACGTGGCGTCTGGTAAAAGGAATAGAGAGTTTGTCAATGTGTCTGAGGATGATTTGGTAACATAAAGGGAAAATGTAACAAAGAAAAGAACAGAAAGTGTAACGTCGGTAGCAATGAATGCTTTTCGTGAATATCTGTCGACGGAAAATATGAGAATTGAACGTAGAAATGAGCGCTGGCGAATTGATTGACATCTTTGAAAGTTTTATGTTGAACTGAGAAGCGCGGATGGCTTATTGTTGAAATACAACGACAGCGCAGTTTAATAGGGTAGGTGATATAACAAGTAGAGACTTATGTTTCGGTCAAAATATAGTTATGCGGATCTGGCTAATGTGATACTGGCCCCGCTGTCGGTCAGAATTATATTTCCCATGTCCTTAAAATATATTGGCCCCAATTTATTTGTATAGTACATGATGTCATTCGATATAAATACAATGACGTCATATGTCATAATTTAAATGAGCAATTTTAAAAAAGAGTCTTCAAGTATTCAAAGTATGTAAATGGTCGAAATATGGAGGCATTCAAGTCTCTTTTTAACAGCTGCTTTCATTAATTGAAAAAATATGTCTAAACACGTTCTTAATTGGGAAATTTGTCTGCCTTGAAGAGGCAATCTGAAAAGTCCAAAAAGTATGTTTGAGCAACAACAATATATAGCAACAAAAACACTTACGTTTCCTTAGCTAAGATGTTGCGTGTTACTCTAATCTGGTACTGTTTCAACTGGAATACATAACACTTACAAATGCCTAATTATCTCAAAACATGTCAAATCCTAATGAATGCCGATGTCAATTTTTTTCTTCTTTGTTTAGTGGTTCGGCTTAATCCTCGACGTCTCCAAAGTTTTCTTTTGACAACTCTGTACATGTGTCAGAAACGGAGATGCTCAATTAATGGTTAATTAAGATGTTGTGAACATCGTTGTTAAATTGTAATTGGAAATAAAAAAAGTTTTCCTTCATTCTTAGACTGACCATTAAGCCGCTTTCCCTGTAAGATTTATTAGATGAGGATCATTAGTGATACAAGAAGGACTTATCCCTCGCTCGGACGCCCGTCGCCTGAGATCGTCGCGTAGTGATATCCCATTAGCCGAACAACAACTGGGGAATTGACTGAAATTACTACGACAAATAAAATAGCGCCTCGGAATTTTCTCAGAATGGAAGCGATGGAAAATAAATAACATTTATTCGGTTCTTCTGGTCAGAGAAATTTGCAAAGTGCGAGGCTCCTTGTAGCCTGGGGAGCGGTCATTGTGCGGAGAATAAACCACGGTGTTAAAACCATTTGTGACGATGTCCGGAATATTTCGACCACACGTGGTCAATGTCCGTGCAGGGACACCGACCGGTCCACGGGGGCCTAGTGGTCACATGTTTAAGAACATAGAGTCCCTGGTCAAATTGCAGATTAAAATTGTTGACTCTTTCCTCTTTTCCAGCATATTGAGTTGTGTAACTAATTGCAGTGAATCCGTATAATCGCAATATTGAAAAACTGATGCAGAAAGTTTAAAACTACATATTTAACCTTTGTTTGCAGTCCATACCAAAAACTTATGTTCAGTTTTGTATAAAACATTAACAAATATTTTAAGGAGGTTGTAATTGTTTTGCTTCTGCAAAGCCAGCCAAACAAAATAGTGACATTGCTGGTCCGTGTAAGAATTGTATGCGTCTTCGTACTATTGTCAGAAACAACAATCCGGTGACACTTTCTATAAATGTTTGAAAGGATTTCTTTTATCTCGTTAAGAGTACGCTGTACAATATTTTACGTGCATTTCAAACATGTTTTGATGTTTTATTTAGACCACTTGTTTTTATTTCATTTTATCCGTTTTATGATAAAATGAACTTTTTTGTCTCGCTTTCTAAATGTTTTAGCATTATAATGTGCAATAATTACATGTTTTAATAAAAAATGAATGCTTATTAACCAAATTGGAAAGTAAGCAGATTGTTTGATAAATGTATTGTGTTAAATCGGTCATCGCATCGCAATACAAAAAAGCATTTGAACTTTAAAAGTTCATAGGCAATATATTTTTTCATATTTTGTGTGTGTGTGTGTGTGTGTGTGTGTAGGTGTGTGTGTGTGTGTGTGTGTGTGTGTGTGTGTGTGTGTGTGTGTGTGTGTGTGTGTGTGTCTGTGTGTGTGTGTGTCTGTGTGTGTGTGTGTCTGTGTGTGTGTGTGTCTGTGTCTGTGTCCGTGTGTCTGTGTCCGTGTGTCTGTGTCTGTGTCTGTGTATCTGTGTGTGTGTGTGTGTGTGTGTGTGTGTGTGTGTGTGTGTGTGTCTGTGTGTGTGTGTGTCTGTGTCCGTGTGTCTGTGTCCGTGTGTCTGTGTCTGTGTCTGTGTATCTGTGTGTGTGTGTGTGTGTGTGTGTGTGTGTGTGTGTGTGTGTGTGTGTGTGTGTGTGTGTGTGTGTTAACAATAACATAAAACGGTAAAAAATAACTTAACAAATAAACAATAACATAAAAAGTATACATATACAATTAATACCTTCTTGTTAACTTTTATTCTGTTTAGCACGAATTTGTCTGGCTTGTGCAAACAGTGTATATCCAGATCCATATCAGATGCCGCCTTTATTGTTCATTAAATGTGTAGTTGTTAGCAAATATCAACGAAGGTTTGATTATTACAACATGGGTAAGATTTTTGGAAGGCGTTTCTCTTTCTGCAGAAAGCTGCCAAAGAAGTACAATCCCGCTTGTGTTTTGAAATTAGAGACGGTTAATCCCCTACACGTAATGACTTCGGGGATTACATCCTGTTTTAAAACAACAGCTCCTGATTTATAGTTTCCTTAGGTTCTTATTACACACTGTAATCTCGGAATTATGAATTAAGTCAACAAAAGCGGATTATTAAATTTAAGGCGGTTAAGATAAATGGGCGTTTCACGGCATTCATATATTTTCTACCTAAGTGCGTTCGTATAATATACAATTAAAGGACAACTTGCTGGCATTCCTAAGGGCTTGAGGTTTCGCTTTTGTGTCAGACAGTTGCTTATTTATTAATAAATAATATTATGACAAAGAAAAACAATTTCTTCGGTGTGATTGTAAGCATCTGCTACAAAAAATAAGACGATTTTATCCATTTCCCAGATTTCTGCCGATCTCGTTGCTAACATGTGTTTCGTTGTAAGTCCTTTTTTACTAATTGTTATTACTTACATGGCATGGAACAAAGTAAGGAGCAATAGTAAACTGGGATAGGACAAAGTAAGGTGCTATTATTAACTGGGATAGAACAAAGTAAGGTGCAATAGTTAACTGGCATAGAACAAAGTAAGGTGCTATTATTAACTGGGATAGGACAAAGTAAGGAGCAATAGTTAACTGGGATAGAACAAAGTAAGGAGCAATAGTTAACTGGCATAGAACAAAGTAAGGTGCTATTATTAACTGGGATAGGACAAAGTAAGGAGCAATAGTTAACTGGGATAGAACAAAGTAAGGAGCAATAGTTAACTGGGATAGAACAAAGTAAGGTGCTATTATTAACTGGGATAGGACAAAGTAAGGAGCAATAGTTAACTGGGATAGAACAAAGTAAGGTGCAATAGTTAACTAGGATAGAACAAAGTAAGGTGTAATAGTTAACTGGGATAGAACAAAGTAAGGTGCAATAGTTAACTGGCATAGAACAAAGTAAGGTGCTATTATTAACTGGGATAGGACAAAGTAAGGAGCAATAGTTAACTGGGATAGAACAAAGTAAGGTGCAATAGTTAACTGGCATAGAACAAAGTAAGGTGCTATTATTAACTGGGATAGGACAAAGTAAGGAGCAATAGTTAACTAGGATAGAACAAAGTAAGGAGCAATAGTTAACTGGAATAGAACAAAGTAAGGTGCAATAGTTAACTGGGATAGAACAAAGTAAGGTGCAATAGTTAACTAGAATAGAACAAAGTAAGGTGCAATAGTTAACTGGGATAGGACAAAGTAAGGAGCAATAGTTAACTAGGATAGAACAAAGTAAGGAGCAATAGTTAACTGGGATAGAACAAAGTAAGGTGCAATAGTTAACTGGGATAGGACAAAGTAAGGTGCTATTATTAACTGGGATAGGACAAAGTAAGGAGCAATAGTTAACTAGGATAGAACAAAGTAAGGAGCAAAAGTTAACTGGGATAGAACAAAGTAAGGAGCAATAGTTAACTGGGATAGAACAAAGTAAGGTGCAATAGTTAACTAGAATAGAACAAAGTAAGGTGCAATAGTTAACTGGGATAGGACAAAGTAAGGTGCTATTATTAACTGGGATAGGACAAAGTAAGGAGCAATAGTTAACTAGGATAGAACAAAGTAAGGAGCAATAGTTAACTGGGATAGAACAAAGTAAGGTGCAATAGTTAACTGGGATAGAACAAAGTAAGGTGCAATAGTTAACTAGAATAGAACAAAGTAAGGTGCAATAGTTAACTGGGATAGGACAAAGTAAGGAGCAATAGTTAACTAGGATAGAACAAAGTAAGGAGCAATAGTTAACTGGGATAGAACAAAGTAAGGTGCAATAGTTAACTGGGATAGAACAAAGTAAGGTGCAATAGTTAACTAGGATAGAACAAAGTAAGGTGCAATAGTTAACTGGGATAGAACAAAGTAAGGTGCAATAGTTAACTGGGATAGAACAAAGTAAGGTGCAATTGTTAACTGGGATAGAACAAAGTAAGGTGCAATAGTTAACTGGGATAGAACAAAGTAAGGTGCAATAGTTAACTGGGATAGAACAAAGTAAGTAGCAATAGATAACTGGCATAGAACAAAGTAAGGTGCAATAGTTAACTGGGACAGAACAAAGTAAGGTGCAATAGTTAACTGGGATAGAACAAAGTAAGGTGCAATAGTTAACTGGGATAGAACAAAGTAAGGTGCAATAGTTAACTGGGATAGAACAAAGTAAGGTGCTATTATTAACTGGGATAGAACAAAGTAAGGTGTAATAATTAACTGGGATAGAACAAAGTAAGGTGCAATAGTTAACTGGGATAGAACAAAGTAAGGTGCAATAGTTAACTGGGATAGAACAAAGTAAGGTGTAATAGTTAACTGGGATAGAACAAAGTAAGGTGCTATTATTAACTGGGACAGAACAAAGTAAGGTGCAATAGTTACCTGGGATAGAACAAAGTAAGGTGCAATAGTTAACTGGGATAGAACAAAGTAAGGTGCAATAGTTAACTGGGATAGAACAAAGTAAGGTGCTATTATTAACTGGGATAGAACAAAGTAAGGTGCAATAGTTAACTGGGATAGAACAAAGTAAGGTGCAATAGTTAACTGGTATAGAACAAAGTAAGGACCAATAGATAACTGGGATAGAACAAAGTAAGGTGCAATAGTTAACTGGGATCGAACAAAGTAATATGCAATAGTTAACTAGGATAGAACAAAGTAAGGTGCAATAGTTAACTGGGATAGAACAAAGTAATGTGCAATAGTTAACTGGGATAGAATAAAGCAAGGTGCAATAGTTAACTGGGATAGAACAAAGTAAGGTGAAATAGTTAACTGGGATAGAATAAAGTAAGGTGCAATAGTTAACTGGGATAGAACAAAGTAAGGTGAAATAGTTAACTGGAATAGAACAAAGTAAGGTGCAATAGTTAACTGGGATAGAATAAAGTAATGTGCAATAGTTAACTGGGATAGAATAAAGTAAGGTGCAATAGTTAACTGGGATAGAATAAAGTAAGGTGCAATAGTTAACTAGGATAGAACAAAGTAAGGTGCAATAGTTAACTGGGATAGAACAAAGTAATGTGCAATAGTTAACTAGGATAGAATAAAGTAAGGTGCAATAGTTAACTGGGATAGAACAAAGTAAGGAGCAATTATTAACTGGGATAGAACAAAGTAAGGTGTAATAATTAACTGGGATAGGACAAAGTAAGGTGCAAACGTTAACTGGGATAGAACGAAGTAAGGTGCAATAGTTAACTGGGATAGAACAAAGTAAGGTGCAATAGTTAACTGGAATAGAACAAAGTAAGGGGCAATAGTTAACTGGGATAGAACAAAGTAAGGTGCAATAGTTAACTGGGATAGAACAAAGTAATGTGCAATAGTTAACTAGGATAGAACAAATAAGGTGCAATAGTTAACTGGGATAGAACAAAGTAAGGTGCAATAGTTAACTGGGATAGAACAAAGTAAGGTGCAATAGTTAACTGGCATAGAACAAAGTAAGGTGCAATAGTTAACTGGGATAGAACAAAGTAAGGTGCTATTATTAACTGGGATAGAACAAAGTAAGGTGCAATAGATAACTGGGATAGAACAAAGTAAGGTGCAATAGTTAACTGGGATAGAACAAAGTAATGTGCAATAGTTAACTAGGATAGAACAAAGTAAGGTGCAATAGTTAACTAGGATAGAACAAAGTAAGGTGCAATAGTTAACTGGGATAGAACAAAGTAAGGTGCAATAGTTAACTGGGATAGAACAAAGTAAGGTGCAATAGTTAACTGGGATAGAACAAAGTAAGGTGCTATTATTAACTGGGATAGAACAGGTAAGGTGCAATAATTAACTGGGATAGGACAAAGTAAGGTGCAAAAGTTAACTTGGATAGAACGAAGTAAGGTGCAATAGTTAACTGGGATAGAACAAAGTAAGGTGCAATAATTAACTGAGATAGAACAAAGTACGGTGCAATAATTAACTGGGATAGAACAAAGTAAGGTGCAATAGTTAACTGGGATAGAACAAAGTAAGGTGCAATAATTAACTGGGATAGAACAAAGTAGGGTGCTATAATTAACTGGGATAGAACAAAGTCAGGTGCTATAATTAACTGGGATAGAACAAAGTAAGGTGCAATAATTAACTGAGATAGAACAAAGTACGGTGCAATAATTAACTGGGATAGAACAAAGTAAGGTGCAATAATTAACTGGGATAGAACAAAGTAGGGTGCAATAATTAACTGGGATAGAACAAAGTAGGGTGCTATAATTAACTGGGATAGAACAAAGTAAGGTGCAATAGTTAACTGGGATAGAACAAAGTAAGGTGCAATAATTAACTGGGATAGAACAAAGTAGGGTGCTATAGTTAACTGGGATAGAACAAAGTAAGGTGCTATTATTAACTGGGATAGGACAAAGTAAGGAGCAATAGTTAACTGGGATAGAACAAAGTAAGGTGCAATAGTTAACTGGGATAGAACAAAGTAAGGTGCAATAGTTAACTGGGATAGAACAAAGTAAGGTGCAATAGTTAACTAGGATAGAACAAAGTAAGGTGCAATAGTTAACTGGGATAGAACAAAGTAAGGTGCAATAATTAACTGGGATAGAACAAAGTAAGGTGCAATAGTTAACTGGAATAGAACAAAGTAAGGTGCAATAATTAACTGGGATAGAACAAAGTAAGGTGCAATAATTAACTGGGATAGAACAAAGTAAGGTGCAATAGTTAACTGGAATAGAACAAAGTAAGGTGCAATAATTAACTGGGATAGAACAAAGTAAGGTGCAATAATTAACTGGGATAGAACAAAGTAGGGTGCAATAATTAACTGGGATAGAACAAAGTAGGGTGCTATAATTAACTGGGATAGAACAAAGTAGGGTGCAATAATTAACTGGGATAGAACAAAGTAGGGTGCTATAATTAACTGGGATAGAACAAAGTAAGGTGCAATAGTTAACTGGGATAGAACAAAGTAAGGTGCAATAATTAACTGGGATAGAACAAAGTAGGGTGCTATAATTAACTGGGATAGAACAAAGTAAGGTGCAATAATTAACTGGGATAGAACAAAGTAGGGTGCTATAATTAACTGGCATAGAACAAAGTAAGGTGCTATAATTAACTGGAATGGTACAAATTAAGGTGCTATAGTTAGTTAACTGGCATAGAACGATAGTAAGGTTGAATAGTTAACCGGACATAGAACAAACTATGGTGCAATAGTTAATTGAGATAGAACAAAGTAAGGTGCGATAGTTAAATGTGGTAACCGACAGTTTGTACATATCAAATACATGTAAGAATATTTAACCATTGCTTAAGGAATTCGGGCATAATTTCTACGTAAACTTATACTTTAGTCTAAATAGAGACAGGGCTGAGCACTACCTATATTGTTAGATAGTTCAAGTTTTGTTAAGACGCTTGAAAAGTTTTATGTTTCCAAATCTATAAATAAGCGCGATATAGTGATCTTCGCTAAAAGCAGATATCGACGTCAGCCGATAACCCGGATGAAGATTTAACATAATCACAAAAAAAATTGTCTCGTGTTCTTGTCTTCAGGTTAAAAATAGCTATCTCTGCAGCGTGGGGATTAATGCTTTACTATTCATACATGTCTAGGGCATCAATGAATCGTATTGTGCAGGACCATAAAAGGTAGCATTAGGTAAAAAAGAAAAGGTCCTATCAAAATTCCCACAGACAACGGCAAACATGCTAAATATAAATGTGACAAATCACAGAGACGAGACATAATGTCTCATACCACCTTTAAGTGAAGATATAACAGAGTTAGGTGCACTGTCCTAGAAACTTTACAAACCTCATCCATGTAACTGGTGCACTGTCCCTATGACTTTACAAAAAATTCATGTAACTAGTGCACCGTCCTAGAGGCTGAACAAACTTTCTCCATGTAACTGATGCACTGTTATAGAGGCAGTACAAACCTCCTCCATGTAACTGGTGCACTGCCTTAGATGCTTTACAAACCTCCTCCATGTAACTGGTGCACTGTCCTAGAAGCTTTACAAACCTCTTCCATGTAACTGGTGCACTGCCTTAGAGACTTTCGAACCTCCTCCATGTAGCTGGTGCACTGTCCTAGATGCTTTACAAACCTTCTCCATGTAACTGGTGCACTGCCTTAGAGACATTACAAACCTCCTCCATGTAACTGGTGCACTCTCCTAGATGCTTTACAAACCTCCTCCATGTAACTGGTGCACTGCCTTAGAGACTTTACAAACCTCCGCCATGTAACTGGTGCACTGTCCTAGATGCTTTACAACCTTTCTTAATGTAAAAGGTGCACTGTCCTGGAGGCTTTGCAAACCTCCTCCATGTAACTGGTGCACTGTCCTAGAGGCAGTACAAACCTCCTCCATGTAACTGGTGCACTGTCCTAGAGGCAGTACAAACCTCCTCCATGTAACTGGTCACTGTCCTAGAGGCAGTACAAACCTCCTCCATGTAACTGGTGCACTGTCCTAGAGGCAGTACAAACCTCCTCCATGTAACTGGTGCACTGTCCTAGAGGCAGTACAAACCTCCTCCATGTAACTGGTGCACTGTCCTAGAGGCAGTACAAACCTCCTCCATGTAACTGGTGCACTGTCCTAGAGGCAGTACAAACCTCCTCCATGTAACTGGTGCACTGTCCTAGAGGCAGTACAAACCTCCTCCATGTAACTGGTGCACTGTCCTAGAGGCAGTACAAACCTCCTCCATGTAACTGGTGCACTGTCCTAGAGGCAGTACACATCTTCTCCATGTAACTGGTCACTGTCCTAGAGGCAGTACAAACCTTCTTCATGTAACTGGTGCACTGTCCTAGAAACTTAACAAACCTTCTCCAAGTAGCTGGTGCGCTGTCCTAGAAACTTTACAAACCTCCTCCATGTAACTGGTGCACTGTCCTAGAGGCAGTACAAACCTCCTCCATGTAACTGGTCACTGTCCTAGAGGCAGTACAAACCTCCTCCATGTAACTGGTGCACTGTCCTAGAGGCAGTACAAACCTTCTCCATGTAACTGGTGCACTGTCCTAGAAACTTAACAAACCTTCTCCAAGTAGCTGATGCGCTGTCCTAGAAACTTTACAAACCTCCTCCATGTAACTGGTGCACTGTCCTAGAGGCAGTACAAACCTCCTCATGTAACTGGTGCACTGTCCTAGAGGCAGTACAAACCTTCTCCATGTAACTGGTGCACTGTCCTAGAAACTTAACAAACCTTCTCCAAGTAGCTGGTGCGCTGTCCTAGAAACTTTACAAACCTCCTCCATGTAACTGGTGCACTGTCCTAGAGGCAGTACAAATCTCCTCCATGTAACTGGTACACTGTCCTAGAAACTTAACAAACCTTTTCCAAGTAGCTGGTGCGCTGTCCTAGAAACTTTACAAACCTCCTCCATGTAACTGGTGCACTGTCCTAGATGCTTTACAAACCTCCTCCATGTAACTGGTGCACTGTCTTAGAAACTTAACAAACCTTTTCCAAGTAGCTGGTGCACTGTCCTAGAAACTTAACAAACCTTCTCCATGTTGCTGGTGCGCTGTCCTAGAAACTTTACAAGCCTCCTCCATGTAACTGGTGCGCTGTCCTAGAAACTTTACAAGCCTCCTCCATGTAACTGGTGCACTGTCCTAGAAACATTACAAACCTTCTCCGCCTAGTTGATGCAATGTCACCGTTATATGGTTGAGAGGATATTAATTGATGTAAATAAGAATGTGTGGTATATATACAGTACTTGAGGATTATATTTTGGAAACGTGAACTTTCATAATGGCCTTTAACGTATTTAAAAGCTGCCGGATGTTCGTGGGGACTTGTTTCGTTGATAGTGGTGATATAAAATTATGATTTTTAAAGCTGGAGTAAAATGTAATTGAATTAAATCAAAACCCTTTAAGACCGTGGCTTACTTTGTCATATATTCTTATTGTTGTCATGCTATCAACAGTAAAATTGGCACATTCTCTCAAAAATTCCACATAACATTCCCAAACAACTTGGCAGTTATATACATGTTATTTCTTTAAAATATAAAGCGGTGTACATCTAGTACAATCTTACTTATTATGGAAGCAGTTTGGCCATTTTTTGTTGATAAAAACTTCATTCTTAGTTACATTCAATGCACGACAAAGCATATTAGGTTTCGACTTTATGATAAAAGAAACTTATCAAAAACAAGTTAACAATATCATAAATAAACGACATTCTAGGTAAACTTTTATTATTTTCCAATTTATGTATTGCTTTAAATGTTACTATGTTTATAGTTATTGTTATGTTTATTTTGTTGGCATGCGGTGCTGCTGTTCATATTTTATGAAGGAATACTCCTTGTTTTATTGGTGATTTTTATTGTTGTTATATGATAAGTTATTTTACCCGTACTGCTGCTATTTGCTGTTGCTATTTAAATTTTATGTGGTGATAGTAGTTGATTTGCTGTTTTTGTTTATATTTTAGGAAGATATAGTAGATGTTTTTGTAATGGCAATACGGTGTTCTGTATATTTTATACGTTTGAAGAAGTTGTTTAATTATGGCAGAATGCTGTTTTCATTGTTGTTGTTTATATTTGATATAAATATAATAGTAATTGTTGTTTTATTATTGCAGAATGTTGCTATTTACTGTTGTTTTAATGTTTTATGCTATTGCTCTTATTATGGCAGTACTGTTCTTATTTTTTATTGTTGCTTTTTTATGTTGCTATTGTAGTTGTTTTTTATGATGGCTGTACTGTTGTTAATCTATTTTATTATTTATGTTTTATGTGGTTAAAGAAAGTATTTTACTATGGCAGTTATGTTGTTATTCACTGTGTTGTTTATATAATATGTGGTGAGATATTTTTATGTGATAGTACAGATGGTATTTACTGTTGTTTTTTATATTTTTTATTTTTATATTATAAGTAGTTGGAAAAGGTCTTTTATTATGGCAATGTTATTGTTTTTCAATGTTGTGATTTGAATTTTATGCGGCTTAAAGTATTTGTTTTATCATGGCAGTACTGTTGTAATTCCTTGTTGTTATTTATACTTTATTGATTATAGTAGTTATTTTTATCATGGCAGTACTGTTGTAATTCCTTGTTGTTATTTATACTTTATTGATTATAGTAGTTATTTTTATCATGGCAGTACTGTTCCTATCTATTGTTGTTATTTATACTTTATTGATTATAGTAGTTATTTTTATCATGGCAGTACTGTTGTAATTCCTTGTTGTTATTTATACTTTATTGATTATAGTAGTTATTTTTATCATGGCAGTACTGTTGTAATTCCTTGTTGTTATTTATACTTTATTGATTATAGTAGTTATTTTTATCATGGCAGTACTGTTGTAATTCATTGTTGTTGTTTATACTTTATTAATTATAGTAGTTATTTTTATCATGGCAGTACTGTTGTAATTTGTTGTTATTTATACTTTATTGATTATAGAAGTTATTTTTATCATGGCAGTACTGTTGTAATTCATTGTTGCTGTTTATACTTTATTGATTATAGTAGTTATTTTTATCAGGGCAGTACTGTTGTAATGAATTGTTGTTGTTTACACTTTATTGATTATAGTAGTTATTTTTATCATGGCAGTACTGTTGTAATTCCTTGTTGTTATTTATACTTTATTGATTATAGTAGTTATTTTTATCATGGCAGTACTGTTGTAATTCCTTGTTGTTATTTATACTTTATTGATAATAGTAGTTATTTTTATCATGGCAGTACTGTTGTAATTCCTTGTTGTTATTTATACTTTATTGATTATAGTAGTTATTTTTATCATGGCAGTACTGTTGTAATTCCTTGTTGTTATTTATACTTTATTGATAATAGTAGTTATTTTTATCATGGCAGTACTGTTGTAATTCCTTGTTGTTATTTATACTTTATTGATTATAGTAGTTATTTTTATCATGGCAGTACTGTTGAAATTCCTTGTTGTTATTAATACTTTATTGATTATAGTAGTTATTTTTATCATGGCAGTACTGTTGTAATTAATTGTTGTTGTTTATACTTTATTGATTATAGTAGTTATTTTTATCATTGCAGTACTGTTGTAATTCATTGTTGTTGTTTATACTTGATTGATTATAGCAGTTATTTTTATCATGGCAGTACTGTTGTAATTCCTTGTTGTTGTTTATACTTTATTGATTATAGTAGTTATTTTTATCATGGCAGTACTGTTGTAATTCATTGTTGTTGTTTATACTTTATTGATTATAGCAGTTATTTTTATCATGGCAGTACTGTTGTAATTCCTTGTTGTTGTTTATACTTTATTGATTATAGTAGTTATTTTTATCATGGCAGTACTGTTGTCATTTATTGTTGTTGTTTATACTTTATTGATTATAGTAGTTATTTTTATGATGGCAGTACTGTTGTAATTCATTGTTGATGTTTATACTTTATTGATTATAGTAGTTATTTTTATCATGGCAGTACTGTTGTAATTCCTTGTTGTTGTTTATACTTTATTGATTATAGTAGTTATTTTTATCTTGGCAGTACTGTTGCTATTAATTGTTGTTGTTTATACTTTATTGATTATAGTAGTTATTTTTATCATGGCAGTACTGTTGTAATTAATTGTTGTTGTTTATACTTTATTGATTATAGTAGTTATTTTTATCATGGCAGTACTGTTGTAATTAATTGTTGTTGTTTATACTTTATTGATTATAGTAGTTATTTTTATCATGGCAGTACTGTTGTAATTCCTTGTTGTTGTTTATACTTTATTGATTATAGTAGTTATTTTTATCATGACAGTACTGTTCCTATTTATTGTTGTTGTTTATACTTTATTAATTATAGTAGTTATTTTTATCATGGCAGTACTGTTGTAATTCATTGTTGTTGCTTATACTTTATTGATTATAGTAGTTATTTTTATCATGGCAGTACTGTTGTAATTCCTTGTTGTTGTTTATACTTTATTGATTAAAGTAGTTATTTTTATCATGGCAGTACTGTTGCTATTTATGTTGTTGTTTATACTTTATTGATTACAGAAGTTATTTTTTATCATGGCAGTACTGTTGTAATTCCTTGCTGTTATTTAAACTTTATTGATTATAGTAGTTATTTTTATCATAGCAGTACTGTTGTAATTCATTGTTGTTATTTATACTTTATTGATTATAGTAGTTATTTTTATCATGGCAGTACTGTTTTCATTTATTGTTGTTATTTATACTTTATTGATTATAGTAGTTATTTTTATCATGGCAGTACTGTTGTCATTTATTGTTGTTGTTTATACTTTATTGATTATAGTAGTTATTTTTATCATGGCAGTACTGTTGTCATTCATTGTTGTTGTTTATACTTTATTGATTATAGTAGTTATTTTTATCATGGCAGTACTGTTGTAATTCCTTAGTGTTGTTTATACTTTATTGATTATAGTAGTTATTTTTATCATGGCAGTACTGTTGTAATTAATTGTTGTTGTTTATACTTTATTGATTATAGTAGTTATTTTTATCATTGCAGTACTGTTGTCATTCATTGTTGTTGTTTATATTTTATTGATTATAGTAGTTATTTTTATCATGGCAGTACTGTTGTAATGAATTGTTGTTGTTTATACTTTATTGATTATAGTAGTTATTTTATCATGGCAGTACTGTTGTAATTCCTTGTTGTTATTTATACTTTATTGATTATAGTAGTTATTTTTATCATGGCAGTACTGTTGTAATTCCTTGTTGTTGTTTATACTTTATTGATTATAGTAGTTATTTTTATCATGGCAGTACTGTTGTAATTAATTGTTGTTGTTTATACTTTATTGATTATAGTAGTTATTTTTATCATGGCAGTACTGTTGTAATTCCTTGTTGTTGTTGATACTTTATTGATTATAGTAGTTATTTTTATCATGGCAGTACTGTTGTAATTCCTTGTTGTTGTTGATACTTTATTGATTATAGTAGTTATTTTTATCATGGCAGTACTGTTGTAATTCCTTGTTGTTGTTTATACTTTATTGATTATAGTAGTTATTTTTATCATGGCAGTACTGTTGTAATTCCTTGTTGTTATTTATACTTTATTGATTATAGTAGTTATTTTTATCATGGCAGTACTGTTGTAATTCCTTGTTGTTGTTGATACTTTATTGATTATAGTAGTTATTTTATCATGGCAGTACTGTTGTAATTCCTTGTTGTTGTTTATACTTTATTGATTATAGAAGTTATTTTTATCATGGCAGTACTGTTGTAATTCCTTGTTGTTGTTGATACTTTATTGATTATAGTAGTTATTTTATCATGGCAGTACTGTTGTAATTCCTTGTTGTTGTTTATACTTTATTGATTATAGTAGTTATTTTTATCATGGCAGTACTGTTGTAATTAATTGTTGTTGTTTATACTTTATTGATTATAGTAGTTATTTTTATCATGGCAGTACTGTTGTAATTCCTTGTTGTTGTTGATACTTTATTGATTATAGTAGTTATTTTTATCATGGCAGTACTGTTGTAATTCCTTGTTGTTGTTGATACTTTATTGATTATAGAGTTATTTCTATCATGGCAGTACTATTGTAATTCCTTGTTGTTGTTTATACTTTATTGATTATAGTAGTTATTTTTATCATGGCAGTACTGTTGTAATTCCTTGTTGTTGTTTATACTTTATTGATTATAGTAGTTATTTTTATCATGGCAGTACTGTTTTTATTAATTGTTGTTGTTTATACTTTATTGATTATAGTAGTTATTTTTATCATGGCAGTACTGTTGTAATTAATTGTTGTTATTTATACTTTATTGATTATAGAAGTTATTTTTATCATGGCAGTACTGTTGTAATTCCTTGTTGTTGTTTACACTTTATTGATTATAGAAGTTATTTTTATCATGGCAGTACTGTTGCTATTTATGTTGTTGTTTATACTTTATTGATTATAGAAGTTATTTTTATCATGGCAGTACTGTTGTAATTCATTGTTGTTGTTTATACTTTATTGATTATAGTAGTTATTTTTATCATGGCAGTACTGTTGTAATTCCTTGTTGTTGTTTATAATTTATTGATTATAGTAGTTATTTTTATCATGGCAGTACTGTTGTAATTCCTTGTTGTTATTTATACTTTATTGATTATAGTAGTTATTTTTATCATGGCAGTACTGTTGTAATAAATTGTTGTTGTTTATACTTTATTGATTATAGTAGTTATTTTTATCATGGCAGTACTGTTGTAATGCATTGTTGTTGTTTATACTTTATTGATTATAGTATTTATTTTATCATGGCAGTACTGTTGCTATTTATTGTTGTTGTTTATACTTTATTGATTATAGTAGTTATTTTTATCATGGCAGTACTGTTGTAATTAATTGTTGTTATTTATACTTTATTGATTATAGAAGTTATTTTTATCATGGCAGTACTGTTGTAATTCCTTGTTGTTGTTTACACTTTATTGATTATAGAAGTTATTTTTATCATGGCAGTACTGTTGCTATTTATGTTGTTGTTTATACTTTATTGATTATAGAAGTTATTTTTATCATGGCAGTACTGTTGTAATTCCTTGTTGTTATTTATACTTTATTGATTATAGTAGTTATTTTTATCATGGCAGTACTGTTGTCATGAATTGTTGTTGTTTATACTTTATTGATTATAGTAGTTATTTTTATCATGGCAGTACTGTTGTAATTCCTTGTTGTCATTTATACTTTATTGATTATAGTAGTTATTTTTATCATGGCAGTACTGTTGTAATTCCTTGTTGTTGTTTATACTTTATTGATTATAGTAGTTATTTTTATCATGGCAGTACTGTTGTAATTCATTGTTGTTGTTTATACTTTATTGATTATAGTAGTTTTTTTTTATCATGGCAGTACTGTTGTAATTCCTTGTTGTTATTTATACTTTATTGATTATAGAAGTTATTTTTATCATGGCAGTACTGTTGTAATTTCTTGTTGTTATTTATACTTTATTGATTATAGAAGTTATTTTTATCATGGCAGTACTGTTGTAATTCCTTGTTGTTGTTTATACTTTATTGATTATAGTAGTTATTTTTATCATGGCAGTACTGTTGTAATTCCTTGTTGTTGTTGATACTTTATTGATTATAGTAGTTATTTTTATCATGGCAGTACTGTTGTAATTCCTTGTTGTTGTTTATACTTTATTGATTATAGTAGTTATTTTTATCATGGCAGTACTGTTGTAATTCCTTGTTGTTATTTATACTTTATTGATTATAGTAGTTATTTTTATCATGGCAGTACTGTTGTAATAAATTGTTGTTGTTTATACTTTATTGATTATAGTAGTTATTTTTATCATGGCAGTACTGTTGTAATGCATTGTTGTTGTTTATACTTTATTGATTATAGTAGTTATTTTATCATGGCAGTACTGTTGCTATTTATTGTTGTTGTTTATACTTTATTGATTATAGTAGTTATTTTTATCATGGCAGTACTGTTGTAATTAATTGTTGTTATTTATACTTTATTGTTATAGAAGTTATTTTTATCATGGCAGTACTGTTGTAATTCCTTGTTGTTGTTTATACTTTATTGATTGTAGAAGTTATTTTTATCATGGCAGTACTGTTGCTATTTATGTTGTTGTTTATACTTTATTGATTATAGAAGTTATTTTTATCATGGCAGTACTGTTGTAATTCCTTGTTGTTATTTATACTTTATTGATTATAGTAGTTATTTTTATCATGGCAGTACTGTTGTAATTCCTTGTTGTTGTTTATACTTTATTGATTATAGTAGTTATTTTTATCATGGCAGTACTGTTGTAATGAATTGTTGTTGTTTATACTTTATTGATTATAGTAGTTATTTTTATCATGGCAGTACTGTTGTAATGAATTGTTGTTGTTTATACTTTATTGATTATAGTAGTTATTTTTATCATGGCAGTACTGTTGTAATGAATTGTTGTTGTTTATACTTTATTGATTATAGTAGTTATTTTTATCATGGCAGTACTGTTGTCATTCATTGTTGTTGTTTATACTTTATTGATTATAGTAGTTATTTTTATCATGGCAGTACTGTTGTAATTCCTTGTTGTTATTTATACTTTATTGATTATAGTAGTTATTTTTATCATGGCAGTACTGTTGTAATTCCTTGTTGTTGTTTATACTTTATTGATTATAGTAGTTATTTTTATCATGGCAGTACTGTTGTAATTCC
Source organism: Sinonovacula constricta (assembly GCA_007844125.1). Lineage (NCBI taxonomy): Eukaryota > Metazoa > Mollusca > Bivalvia > Cardiida > Solecurtidae > Sinonovacula > Sinonovacula constricta. The sequence continues at coordinate 12,030,330 of CM017569.1, forward strand.
TTGTTGTTGTTTATACTTTATTGATTATAGTAGTTATTTTTATCATGGCAGTACTGTTGTAATTCCTTGTTGTTGTTTATACTTTATTGATTATAGTAGTTATTTTTATCATGGCAGTACTGTTGTAATGAATTGTTGTTGTTTATACTTTATTGATTATAGTAGTTATTTTTATCATGGCAGTACTGTTGTCATTCATTGTTGTTGTTTATACTTTATTGATTATAGTAGTTATTTTTATCATGGCAGTACTGTTGTAATTCCTTGTTGTTATTTATACTTTATTGATTATAGTAGTTATTTTTATCATGGCAGTACTGTTGTAATTCCTTGTTGTTGTTTATACTTTATTGATTATAGTAGTTATTTTTATCATGGCAGTACTGTTGTCATTCATTGTTGTTGTTTATACTTTATTGATTATAGTAGTTATTTTTATCATGGCAGTACTGTTGTCATTTATTGTTGTTGTTTATACTTTATTGATTATAGTAGTTATTTTTATCATGGCAGTACTGTTGTCATTTATTGTTGTTGTTTATACTTTATTGATTATAGTAGTTATTTTTATCATGGCAGTACTGTTGTCATTTATTGTTGTTGTTTATACTTTATTGATTATAGTAGTTATTTTTATCATGGCAGTACTGTTGTAATTCCTTGTTGTTGTTTATACTTTATTGATTATAGTAGTTATTTTTATCATGGCAGTACTGTTGTAATTCATTGTTGTTGTTTATACTTTATTGATTATAGTAGTTATTTTTATCATGGCAGTACTGTTGTCATCTATTGTTGTTGTTTATACTTTATTGATTATAGTAGTTATTTTTATCATGGCAGTACTGTTGTAATTCCTTGTTGTTGTTTATACTTTATTGATTATAGTAGTTATTTTTATCGTGGCAGTACTGTTGTAATTCCTTTTTGTTATTTATACTTTATTGATTATAGTAGTTATTTTTATCATGGCAGTACTGTTGTAATTCCTTGTTGTTGTTTATACTTTATTGATTATAGTAGTTATTTGTATCATGGCAGTACTGTTGTAATTCCTTGTTGTTGTTTATACTTTATTGATTATAGAGTTATTTCTATCATGGCAGTACTGTTGTAATGAATTGTTGTTGTTTATACTTTATTGATTATAGTAGTTATTTTATCATGGCAGTACTGTTGTAATGAACTGTTGTTGTTTATACTTTATTGATTATAGAGTTATTTCTATCATGGCAGTACTGTTGTAATGAATTGTTGTTGTTTTTACTTTATTGATTATAGTAGTTATTTTTATCATGGCAGTACTGTTGTAATGAATTGTTGTTGTTTATACTTTATTGATTATAGAGTTATTTCTATCATGGCAGTACTGTTGTAATGAATTGTTGTTGTTTATACTTTATTGATTATAATATTTATTTTTATCTTGGCAGTACTGTTGTCATCTATTGTTGTTGTTTATACTTTATTGATTATAGTAGTTATTTTTATCATGGCAGTACTGTTGTCATCTATTGTTGTTGTTTATACTTTATTGATTATAGTAGTTATTTTTATCATGGCAGTACTGTTGTAATTCCTTGTTGTTATTTATACTTTATTGATTATAGTAGTTATTTTTATCATGGCAGTACTGTTGTAATTTCTTGTTGTTGTTTATACTTTATTGATTATAGTAGTTATTTTATCATGGCAGTGCTGTTCCTATTTATTGTTGTTGTTTATATTTTATTTGCTCGATTCTGTTGCCACTGTCTGATTTTATTTACATTCGTAGTTTTTTTATAAATGTAGGTTTTACTCTTAATTCTAAATGAGGAAAAGAAGGATAAGTTTCGTATTTTATGTTGAATAACCTTATAACTTTAAACTTCATGTTAGCCGTAAATAAAATGCGTACATAGAATAGTACATTGTCAATAGATTTTTATTCTTAATGGGGTTTGCTATTAACATTTGTATACATGTATACATGTAGATGTTCATATCACATGTTGCCCTTGCAAGAGTTTTAGATACAAGTAAGGTGTTGTTTTCAATGTTTCATTCATTTTCACGGTGAATACAAGATATTCGTCATAAAGACATTTTCCAGGTCAAATTACAGAACCATATTAAAAAAACAACAACAGCATTTAAATTGATAATGTACAAGTGAACAGCTTAAGAACAGAGGTAACGGGCATTTCCATTTCAGTTTGTTTTCTACTTATTTTAATCTTTATTTTGCACCTGAATTGCCCTAAAAAGAGTTAATTAAAATTTGCTGACAACCACGCGGTAGATAAATATTTTGATGTTTTATTCAACACATATGATAAGTTGCCAATACGAACATACCAGTCAACAGTACTGCATATACGTTTTATAGCATTTTCTGAAAGCCTTACAAGTATCATAGTGTTAAAGAACTGTTGTTCCTTGTTCGAACAAAAGGACATGTTTTGCTGACGCTTGTAAGGGTTTTTGAATCTGGTAATTGTATTTCAGAGCTGTCAATTGTCTAGCTGAACATTTTATTGCGAGTATCTGACGTCGAGCTGAAACTTTTAATGTCCCTTCTCTATAGCGAGCACATCGTTTGTATAATTGAACGGAGGAACGAGTTGAAATTACAAAAGACTGAGAATTTTCTCTTTTCTTTACGGTTCCCTTGTGGACCTTTTTCAAGAAAGCATATGTCGTAATGATATCAAAATTCCACATTTTTTTCCACGCTTGATATTACAATCAGTCTTACAGGCCCCGTCGAGATTTGCGATGAATATAAAGACCGGATTCAAAGGAATCAATATGCAACCATAATTCTGCAATTTATCAATTTGGGTTCACTCCTTATATTCGAAAATTGTCTTTGCTTGTCTCCAAGGAGACGAATTACGCACTATTTGCCGACCCCGTGACTCATATTACGCCGCGAATTAAATTAGTTCTTCTAAACAGGTACAAATTCGATGCAAACATCACCATCGGAAAGGTTCGATGGCGAAATAATTAAATTATACATATTCCCAGATGGTGACGATTGCCAAGCTCGTCCTCAAGATGATTCTTGCCGATTTTTTGAGACGTTTTGATATAATTACAGCGTGAAATACCAGAGGTCATTCGAATTATTCGTAAATGCGTCGAAAAAAAGTGCTAAAACAAAGCAAATTTGGGAGAATATGTCAATTCCTAATAGCCTTGAAAATTAGCGGGTGTTCCCTTAAGACATTAATATTCCCAAAATTTGACTTTAGTCCACCGGATTAAACATAAACTTGTTGGTACTCTGACACACTTAGTCTTTAAATAAATCTTGAAAGTCCCCCCAAACCAGAATCTGTGTGGGATTATTTTCGTTTCATATAAGAATGAGACCAACGTATGTGACTTTGTTTTAGATCCAAAAATTGTATTCATGTTGCTATAAAGTGATTGTATTCCTTTGAAAAATGCTTTATATAATGCTTTTCGGTGCACATTAAACCGATTTAGAACAAGCGCACTTATTTTCCATTTCTAGTAGTGGATCACACTTTGATTTGATTTTATGAATCTATTCCATTATAAATTATTGCCTATTTTCATTTTGCTGCTATATAACTACGATGGCAATTCAAATGCGTTCAGATAAAATAGGTCTAACTGTGCTTATATAGCTGTGTAGGGTCTCTTTGGAGAAAAGAGACTCGGCAATACAACTGGACTCATATTAGGCACTGTGGAACCATAAAAAGGAAAACCTTGTACTATGATATTTCGATTTCTGAATTCCACCAAGTCATATTCTCGACCCAGAGCGTGTGTTTGCAAGCGTAATAACCCAAAGGAGTCCAAATGCTAATGGGCAGCCCCATCCGGGTACCCTTGGGAGTTTTGTTATATCTCAATGTCGATTTTTAAATGAATTTGTAATGATGATAAATAGAAAGCCTTTGTAGTTTGTTCATTCGATTTCATAGCAGACTGCTTTACCATCGGAGCGATTTGGGTCACGCAAGCAAAATATCGACTTCATAAGATAGACTCTATAGTGGTTGCTAGTCCAATGTCTGTAGACGACGGGAGAAGGAGGATGGGCTATACAGATACAGCCGCGTCATGAATATCCAAATAAGCACAAGGCTTTTATCCTTCATACAATAGACTCTCAATGTCTATGAAGTGGTGTGACATATTTCATACATTTCTTTTTGTGCTAGACCGTTTCCTGCCGCTTCAAAATGTTGCGACTTACATATAGTTCTCTTTCATTAATGCTTTACCTTTTTCATTATATTTGAATAGTGTTAACTGTTGGGGCGATTTTTTGTCTTGCTTTATTTTCTACTTTAATTTAAGGACATGACTTTAAACAAAATTATTTGTATTTAAGTATGAACGCAAATATAAACAATAATTAGCTCGACTTAATAAATATCAGTCGTCAGCCTACTGATCAGTTTTTATAATTTGCTTATTAAGTCACCCTGCTTTAATTAACCGCTATTGTATTGTCTGATTTTTTAAATGAATTAAATGATATAATGTATTAAAATATAAAATATTATATCCCTATTCATTTTTAAATAGTTTGTGAGTGGTAAACCAAAGATTTTTTTTATTAATTCAAGTTTGTACTTATAAACTGCATTTTAATTACATGTAATAAACGCCATTGAACAGAACATATCACGATTCGCTTTTTATTTTCTTAGAAGTACGTTCTAAACTTTACAAAATCATCACTTTTATGCAAGGCTGTAAATATTTATTTCAACAAATTCTGGACAGTGCAAAAGTAATTATTTGGTCAATATACGAGTATCGATATCGTAATTGCAATCTTGTTAGCATGTGCATTTAGAACATAAAGTAAACATGTAAATGTTAAAACGACAAACTAAACGTATGACAAATTATGAAACATAATTTTATCGTACTTTTCATTTTTGTGTTTGAGAGTCTTATGTTTTATGTAAAACATAACTGTCATTCAGTGTTTCTAAAAACATATATCTACACCAGAAATTATATTCGGAACGTGTTTCTTAATTATTCCAACGGAAGGTGCAAATCCAGAAAGGCAAGCTCCCAGCGGAAGGTGCAAATCAAGAAAGGCAAGCTCCCAGCGGAAGGTGTTGATCCAGATAGACAAGCTTCCAGCGGAAGGTGCAAATCCAGATAGACAAGCTCCCAGCAGAAGGTGAAGATCCATGTAGACGAGCTCCTAGAGGAAGGTGCTGATCCAGATAGACAAGTATCCAGCGAAAGGTGTTGATCCAGATAGACAAGCTTCCAGCGGAAGGTGCAAATCCAGATAGACAAGCTTCCAGCGAAAGGTGTTGATCCAGATAGACAAGCTTCCAGCGGAAGGTGCAAATCCAGATAGACAAGCTTCCAGCGGAAGGTGAAGATCCATGTAGACGAGCTCCTAGAGGAAGGTGCTGATCCAGATAGACGAGCTCCCAGCGAAAGGTGTTGATCCAGATAGACAAGCTTCCAGCGGAAGGTGCAAATCCAGATAGACAAGCTTCCAGCAGAAGGTGAAGATCCATGTAGACGAGCTCCTAGAGGAAGGTGCTGATCCAGATAGACAAGCTTCCAGCGGAAGGTGCTGATACAAATAGCCGAGCTTCCGGCGGAAGGTGCTGATCCAGATAGACAAGCTCCCAGCAAAAGGTGTTGATCCAGATGGATAAGCTTCCAGCGGAAGGTGCTGATCCAGATAGGCAGGCTTCCAGCGAAAGGTGTTGATCCAGATAGGCAAGCTTCCAGCGGAAGGTGTTGATCCAGATAGGCAAGCTTTCAGCGGAAGGTGTTGATCCAGACAGACAAGCTTCAAGCGGAAGGTGTTGATCCAGATAGGCAAGCTTCCAGCGGAAGGTGTTGATCCAGATAGACAAGCTTCCAGCGGAAGGTGCTGCTCCAGATAGACAAGCTCCCAGCGGAATGGGCTGATCAAGATAGACAAGCTTCCAGCGGAAGGTGCTGATCCAGATAGACAAGCTTCCAGCGGAAGGTGCTGATCCAGATAGACAAGCTTCCAGCGGAAGGTGCTAATCCAGATAGACAAGCTTCCAGCGGAAGGTGCTGATCCAGATAGACAAGCTTCCAGCGGAAGGTGCTGATCCAGATAGACAAGCTTCCATCGGAATATGCTGCTCTAGATAGACAAGCTTCCAGCGAAAGGTGCTGATCCAGATAGACAAGCTTCCAGCGGAAGATGTTGATCCAGATAGGCAAGCTTCCAGCGGAAGGTGCTGATCCAGATAGACAAGCTTCCATCGGAAGATGCTGATCCAGATAGACAAGCTTCCAGCGGAAGGTGCTGATCCAGATAGACAAGCTTCCAGCGGAAGGTGCTAATCCAAATAGACAAGCTTCCAGCGGAAGGTGCTGATCCAGATAGACAAGCTTCCAGCGGAAGATTTCTGATCTGGATCGGCACTATTTGCTGCTTAGTTCATTTTAATATGAAATGCAACATTTGCGAAGAGTTAAATGCAAATATCTGAAACTGGTTATGAGTAAATGATAAATACACAAGGCTAATTATCAGTATTTCCCGTGATGCCAGGTAGAGAGTAATAGATAGGACCCAGACCTGGTCGACTGTGTCTGTCATCCCGCTAACGGCCTGTAAGTCCCGAACTCTCATCCTACAGGGATCATTTTTCACACGGAGTTAGAATTAATGCGCGCCTGGGTGTCAAACGGACAACTTTATGTGTTGTCATACAAATAAAACGGGGCACAATGTTGCAATTCAATCGGAACTAATGGAATTTTAATGACACAACAACGTGCTTTGAGGTTTAATCAGAAAAATGTTCATATTTCAGCGAAATACTAATGCTACGAAATGCAGCTTGTAATGCCGATGACTTTCTGCTAGTGCTGCTTCTAATGATGACATTGATTGATGATAATGATGATGAGAAGGAGGAGGAGGAGGATGCCCATGATGTTGCCCATCATGATGCCATTCATAATGCCCATCATGCGGATGATAAAACGATAATGTCGAGGAAAACGCGATGATAAGCTTGTAAGTATTTTAATGGCACAAAAGGTTTACCAAGTAATTTCCATTTTGTATAATGTATATGCCTTTAGTAGATTGCAGATTTAAATTTGATTTAGCAATAAGTGCTTCGTTGTAGAGGACGCGATAGTGTGATTTATAGTGCGGTGTTTGATAAAATATATGAGTAATGCGCAGAGCCCAGGGCAGTTTAATCTTGTATTTATTAAATAACCTTAATTGTTATTGCCTCACGTTTCGTACAATTCACACGAAACTGTGTCTTTAATCAAACTTTCCGTGCTTTTATCGCGAAAGTCGGCTTTTGTCCTACATCAAAAGTTGTCGATGCGCCCTTTGATCGTAGAGTTTTTATTTTCTTATTTCAAATTAAAAATACATTATCGGACCATGTATCACAATAATCAAATAATAACGGAGCGTGTGTATGATTGCGATTTGTTTCCATTTGGCATTATTTGAGCGGAACCTACTTGCTCATCAATGTTTCATTGCGACCCCCGGGAGAGACACTGGCGGACCGTCGTCAAGAGACATGGGGGCCAGGGCTGCATTAGCTGATTGGCATCGCGTCACACCAACACCAACGTAATTAAATAGGGATAGGGACATTGTAGGACATGGCCAGAACATAGGCATTCTCATACTCTGGCTATATTGGGATCATGAAACTGACAAAACATATCCAATCTAGACTTTAGACGACAGGGTCGCTTCTTAAATTACTAACCAAGACTGTGTTCAAAACTGAATAACCATTTTTTTCTGCTGTGCCATTTTCCAGTTTTGTTGTCCTCCAGTTGTCCTGCGTAATTGTACTTTACTATAGGATTATAAAGTGGGCCTTAAAACTCCTTAAAGTTAGTGCAGTACAGATTTTTTGTATATAGTTAGAGAAGATTAACTAATTCCTTTTGTGTACGATACACACAACAACTGAACAGAATGAGTTAATGTACGTACATTATAATTGAAAATCGTTATATATATATATGTTCACACTTTGATGTAAATGAATAGACAGACAGATAAAAAATAGCTATTAAAATAAGAAAATGACGGAAATAGATGATAACTTAATTATACTTCGTTTATTCTTATACGAAGAGTATATTAAGGTAAAAGAAACACTTTTTTGCCACGGCAAGATGTTACACAACAGAAGATGTTATAAAATAAAAATTAATAACAATTTAAAAACAACAGCGCAGAAAAAAAACACATGTTTATTTAGAATTTGTTAAAATGTATAAGTCGGATATTTGCGTAGTTGTAACCAAACTGTCTGAAGTCAATTCTGTGTTTTCCTGACGTGCAACTCATCGAGATTATATTTATATATTATATTTAATATAAGAAGTTGGCATACAAACTTGACTTAAGCCTGAACAACAAAATACTAGGGCAGGTTTGTTTGTACAAGTAACAATTATTTGCTGTTATAAATATAACATTTATTTGAGTTCTTTGTAACCACATACTACCTGCTAGCATTTGACCGTTTGCTTCATAAAAACTGTTTAAGTTATATAACATATAAATATAAATGCACAGTTATATCGTTGCAATATCAAAATGACATATACCATTTGCCGTATTGCAATAAGGTTCTTAGTTCTGTGCTTTTGATTTTGATTTTTGGAATACAACGTATGATTAAATTTAATTATGTCTTCATTGTTTTATCGTTTTTATTGTTTATATTTTTTGTTTCTTTATGTTTTTTACTACCGTAAAAGTTTATGTCATTTTGTTGCTATTGTTATATTTGTAAATGTTTTTACAACAGGTGGTTAATGTTAATTTTGTTGTGTACACATGTTTCTTCAAAATCCAGTAGTAAAGATTATACGCATATGAAAAAATACAGAAGTCATCCGTGTTTTAAATTAACCTGTCAATTATCGGCTAAATACAGTTTCCTAATCGTGTATTGTTTTCACGCCGCAGAACAAAGTAAAACCCTTCTAGACGTAATCACCATTCATGAATTACGGGTTAGAGATTACAATCTATCCAATCGAGTGCACTCCAGGTTATGACATTGCCGCTGAATCCACTTCAACAACAACAACAAAAAACACAACTTCAAATCGAAACCTTAGATCTAGTTGAGATTGCCTCTCAATATTGTTTGTTTCGACGCTTCATTTGTTTACGCAGGTCTCTATCAAGTGGTAGGCTATCACAATAATTACAATTGTTAAATCAATTGAGGGAGGGTTCCCCAGCCAATGGTGGAGCATTTGAAGAGCTCCCTAGCGGCTGTGGGTCTTTTTTGAAGAGATCCCCAGAGTGGGTTCGACTAACGAGGAGGAACTTTATCAGAGACCGCCTGATGCCATAATACAGAACGTTAACCTTTGATCGAACAAATTATCGTGGATGTAATAAAATAGTGAATCAACAAACTCAAATAATTACACTGTGGTTTTGAGGGACAAGCGAGGTTTATATGAAAAATGTAAACAATACATCAACCTATAGTTTGTGTTGTTTAATTAGTTTTACAAACGATTGTATAATACTTTTCCGCTACCTGTTAAATGTCGATGTTAGAAGAATTAACGAATCACGATAAGTACGAATGAATTAATCTTGTTAAACTGAAAAGACCCCAAACTTGCCATTTCATGTAATATTTTATATGCAATAAAATTAAGTGGGTTTTTTTTTCTCTACAAATATGCACGCCCAGATTGTGAAACATTTAGTCTGAACATTAGTTTTACAATTTTTAAACATTTAAGCAAACTTATTTTAGTTGTTTTTTGTTATACCACACCTACACAGTAAAGGCCATACTTGCGACATTCTGCTGATTATAAGTGAAGGAAGACCCCAGGCTTATGTTTTGGTAGAACCTTCAGCATACCGCAAGGTTACCTGGACAGACTTATGTTTGGGTAGAACCTTCAGCATACCGCAGGGTTACCTGGACAGACTTATGTTTGGGTAGAACCTTCAGCATACCGCAAGGTTACCTGGACAGACTTATGTTTGGGTAGAACCTTCAGCATACCGCAGGGTTACCTGGACAGACTTATGTTTGGGTAGAACCTTCAGCATACCGCAAGGTTACCTTGACAGGCTTATGTTTGGGTAGAATCTTCAGCATACCGCAGGGTTACCTGGACAGACTTATGTTTGGGTAGAACCTTTAGCATACCGCAAGGTTACCTGGACAGGCTTATGTTTGGGTAGAACCTTCAGCATACCGCAAGGTTACCTGGACAGGCTTATGTTTGGGTAGAATCTTCAGCTAACCGCAAGGTTACCTGGACAGACTTATGTTTGGGTAGAACCTTTAGCATACCGCAAGGTTACCTGGACAGGCTTATGTTTGGGTAGAATTTTCAGCATACCGCAGGGTTACCTGGACAAACTTATGTTTGGGTAGAACCTTCAGCTTACCGCAAGGTTACCTGGACAGACTTATGTTTGGGTAGAACCTTCAGCATACCGCAAGGTTACCTGGACAGGCTTATGTTTGGGTAGAATCTTCAGCTAACCGCAAGGTTACCTGGACAGACTTATGTTTGGGTAGAACCTTCAGCATACCGCTGAGTTACCTGGACAGGCTTATGTTTGGGTAGAATCTTCAGCATACCGCAGGGTTACCTGGACAGACTTATGTTTGGGTAGAACCTTCAGCATACCGCAGGGTTACCTGGACAGACTTATGTTTGGGTAGAACCTTCAGCATACCGCAGGGTTACCTGGACAGACTTATGTTTGGGTAGAACCTTCAGCATACCGCAAGGTTACCTGGACAGACTTATGTTTGGGTAGAACCTTCAGCATACCGCAGGGTTACCTGGACAGACTTATGTTTGGGTAGAACCTTCAGCATACCGCAAGGTTACCTGGACAGACTGAGATTCGTACCCACGCGATAAAGGGCTGAGGAAACTCTTACCGCCAATGTGTTGTTTTTTTTCTTTTAAAGATGGATATATATTTATATCCATACGTACATATTTATTTATTATCCATATATATATATATATATATGTTGTAAAGATGATGTACACTACTATATGTACAAATCTTAAATAAAATTTCTCTTCTGTTCTGTTCTGTATAATTATGTTATTGGTGTATACAGCATGTGCATCCATTATATATCTATATACTAATGCAAAATAACCGGATTATGTATTAAATCAGGCCAAATATTATCAGGAAAGTACACTTTTAGTGAGCGTATTTGTTTTGATCTTTTTGTATGTTAAATACTTTCATGTGGTGTTTATTTATTATATTTTAATCATAGATCTTTGATACTTAAATCCATTTTAACATCAATACCGTTGTCATTTCATGCTTATGACTTATACTTTTACATAATATCAAATATTCATACATTTAAGGAAAAATAGTTTCGTGTCAACTTAACTGATTTATTTTTAAGCTTGTCTGTTTGTTGTTAACCTATTCAAGGTCCTTCAAGAACTAAGAGTTTGAGTCTGTTTAAAGCCTTAACCTTATTTCTTAATTAATCATCAACAAAACACTTACCAACTAAATATACTTGTAAAATATTTCATCTAGACCCTTGTTGGCCTTAAAACTCGTATTATTAAACATAAAAATGTATTTTATTTAAATATTAAACGCTTTTAGTTACAAAATAATACGCTGAGTATTTTAACAATTGTGTACACGAATTGATGAGGATTGGGCAAAAAAGGTATACCCCGCTTGGAGTTGTCTGATCAGGATTTATATTTTGTTTCTGTATATCTAAGCATACTTTTTCTTATTAAACTGTATGAAGTTGTGACTTAATAACTAAATAACTACAAACTGAGCACTGGTGATTGCAACTAAAGCATGTAAAGGGTTGAGAGCAGCGAACCGTATGTACAAGAAAAGTTACCCATCTATCAGCTATCCTGGCTCCAAGGAGTGGCATGTCTGTCTGTCATTGATACAGCTGCAAGAAACTAGACGTTTTGTAATTCATGTTTTGTAAATCAGGAATTACGAAACGTTCGTAAGATGACTAAGAAACGCAAACGGTAATTTTAAGCAAATGAGCTACATTCCAGCAATAATGACGAGTGTAAATATTTAGAAAGAAAGCGAATATAATAGTTTGTAATAGTTTACGTTATATATATGCTTATTTATTTATTTTTATTATTTATTTATTTATTTACTTTTTGCGCTTTTTTCTCTTTTCGGTCCATTTTACATTTACAAACTTTAAGCGACGCAATCGGCATTAACATTAAAATGGTCATTTTCACTTATTCTGAATCTGTCATCGATAAAAATAATTAAACATGTATTTTTTTAAACTTAACATTTAAAAAAATGTACGTTTGAATTTAGTTTTGACTCAACAAGAAGAGAATACAAACCCGAATGGAGAACAAGCGTTCTAAATAACGCCTCTCTTTTCGGTGAGTTTAGAATTCAATAACACTCTTGCCTGTCAATGTTCTCGTCAATCCGATATAATTGTATACTCTCGATACAATACATAAGAAAAAATTAATTAAACTTTCTTTTGTTAAAAAGTCATATTTTTGTTGTTTTGTTGTGTTTTTTTGTGTTTTATTGTGTTTTGTGAATGATGTAAATCAAAGAAACAATGTTAAACAATAAGCCCTATATGTTATTCCTGTTTGTTTTTCTAGTTCTTTTTCCCATTCTTTTTATTTTTGTTCCAATTATTTATTGCAAGTTTAAGATTGAGAGAGGCCAAACTTGTCGTCAAATTATTCGTTGTAAAATATCTTCTGTGGCAAAGTCTTTTCCATAGTCAATGTAAACATAGAGGAAAATCTTGAATGCTGCGAAAATCAGTGTGTAACAATTAATGCGAACGGATGTGCTGACTGCTAAAAGTCAGGCATTCAAGTATCCCTACTATGTGACAACTTACATACTAAAACAATATGTGAATGAGAACCTTTAAAACAAAATGCCTTTTATTTGATTAAAACTATAGGTTTTACGTGATACCTTTCGATCTGCCTCGCCATGAAGATAGTGCCGGAACCAATTGTTTTATCTTCCCGCAGTTCTTTGCACATGGCCATGCCAAGGCCAGATAGGGGAAAACAATACCAATAATGGAATCCATGTTACACGCTCACAATAACGAGCTTTCTAATCATTAATTCTGGGTAATTGTGTTCCGTACGAGCAGCATTAAATTCACGCATATTAAGACCAATCGAGGCAATATTGTTATTGAGTAATATCGCTACAAAGACCCGTTATCTGTTGATAGCCTTATAATATTTCCCTTTGTGGTGAGGACGAGCGGGGGCAATTTGGTGATGGGTATCCGCACAGTAACCGGAGAAGGACAGTATCTAAGTAATGTTTTCCAATTTTCTAAAAATCGCAATAAAAGGAAGAAGAACGATTAGGGAAATCGCAATTAAGCGCCACGCGCCTGAAACCCTGGGAAGCTCAAAACAAATACTCGTGAACGCTTGCTTCTCAGGACGGATCTACGAGACGCTTGCATTTCTCATCATTTTTATCTAAGTGCAGTGCCGTATCAGAAGTTTCTCACACACTGCGCATGCTTGGAGTTAACGTGCACGTGACCGGAATGGCGGCACGTGACCAATCTGTTTAAAATTATATTATCTAGCAAACAATCGCTCACCATCGGTCGCATAATATTCAAAATTGATATCAAATTATAGAGAGGGTATGCTCAATGATTTTCTAATTTACGTCCACTTATACGATAAAATGAACTCGGCTGTGGGAATGTTCTTCAAACAAAGTTGCTCCCAATGCCGCGTGGATGGGGCATTGTTCTTGGAGACATGTCCGTGGGTAGAAAGACACAACCCTCACCGTGATGAATATCGGAGACGTTTATTGTTGAGTTTATGATGACAGACAGTGGTATGTTTTAGACGGCACAAGTACTTTACAAGTGTAATATGTTGCCTACTTTGTGTGTGAATCGTGCGTGAAACACCGCCGTGTGGTTTCCATCTGTTGGTTGGCTCAACGTTTGTCTCGTCTCAATGGTTGTATGGGTTCGAAGTCCATGGTCGGCTGTACGCTGCATTCTGACAAGGCACTTCTTTGCTGTCGTAATGTTCGTATGGTTTTAATTGTGTGTTTTTAAATAAACATAACTTTTAGTCGGAAATATGTATAAAGAAGTTAACATAAAAACAAATTTTGAAACTCAGTCTTCGTGAATTTTGTGTGTATTGTCTTTTTTTATTCTATCATGAGCTTCAACAACACAAACACACAACATGAGTGATGTTCGATCGCCCGCATTATTATAAGGCGGTAGTCGACAGTTTGCCTATATCAAATACATGTAATCTGATTCCTGTTATATTTGTGCATAATTTCTGCAGTAATATATAATTAGGATCATCGAAGACGATTTTGAACACAACCTCAGTGTTATTAAGGACAACATATAAAAAATCACTCTTAATGTTAATTTATTCCAAATATTTAAATATGCACGACTAAGAATGTCGCTAAAAATAGAGATCGACGCCAGAGCATATTACCCGGATGATGATATAACGTAATATCAAAAGTAGATAGTCACGTGATTTTCGTAGTTTAAAACGCTAGCTGTGCAGCGTGGCTAATATAAGAAATGTATGTTTTTTATGACGGTGGGGTATATTGATTCACTTTCCTCCGATTCTTCCAAGTAGTAATAATTTATTTGGTTGTTTGAGAAAAAATACTTGATAAAAACAGTCGGAAACCAGATTAAGAAATTCCACCTTTGAAGCCAACAATTGCTTCCAAATGCAGTAAAAAGTATATATACATATGTATTCTGAAAGATCTGGTCTCCAAAAATAGTCTCCTTAAATACAAATTTAAAATTTAGAAAAATCCCATTACCACTTAGTGTATTCATGCTATTCCTATTAAAGCATTCTTTCTCTTTCATTTTAATTTTAAAAACTCACTAAAACTAGTTAATATCATAAATAGAAACAAGATCATAAATAGAAACATGGATTTTAAACTGCTCTACGTCGTTGATTTAATGTAATCGAAAAGCGATTGATCAAAAATGAATCCATTTAGCGACAATTTCAGTTCCACGTCAATCAGACCAACGCCCGGCTGTCCGTCTATACGAAGGAGCTCTCCATCAACGTGTAACCATTCCGCTCAATTTACTCCGCGAGACCAGTTTCTATAGATGTCGAATTTTCCACCGACTTACACTTTTGTTTCTATTGTATTTTATTTATTTCCTATAGATTGAAATCGTGCAGCGGAGCTGAAACGAGCGGATGTCGCCAGCACGTGACGATTGTCTCTTTTGCATGGCGGTCGCACGGTTCCTCTTCACTTATTGTCATGGTAACCGTTTGCACGTGGACTCCGGGGCTAATTAGGTTTCAGGCGGATGTCCTTAATTGGTCCTCGATCCGTTTCCATGCTTGTCATGTTAGCTAAGATTGTGTAATTGAATTTCGCCATGTCCCCAGCCATGGCCGGCCGTCACGACAGAGTGGGATCATCTCCGCCCGTGAAGACCACGCCAAACAATTTTTC
Source organism: Sinonovacula constricta (assembly GCA_007844125.1). Classification (NCBI taxonomy): domain Eukaryota; kingdom Metazoa; phylum Mollusca; class Bivalvia; order Cardiida; family Solecurtidae; genus Sinonovacula; species Sinonovacula constricta. The sequence goes on from CM017569.1 coordinate 12,045,874, forward strand.
ATGACAAACTGTCGCGTTATATTGATGCATAACGAATACAATATCCAAGATATTTGCTTAAACCGTTGTTAAGGTAGCATTATATATGGCTTGTGTATCACGAGCCACCTTGATCTGAATATACACCTTGATCTGAATATACACCTTGATCTGAATATATCCTTAACCGGATTAATTTTTATTTGGCAGGCTCAGTGTTAGAACTGTTCTGGCATCAGGACTATACACTTTCAAAGCTTTTATACATTATTAGTTTTTATTTCATTACTTTGTATCAATTATAAGTGTACTTGCTAATCCGAGTGGAATTAGCCGTCCTCGCTTCCAGGGATCCGGGAACATGGAAACGTGTATGCGAGATTTTAATATGGCAAATAGTTACGAATGATACATATTTTTATAAAAATAGTTTTCACTTTATTATTTATTTTAACGCATTATTTTGGGGGTTAAGAAATATTTTTTTCACGAAATAAAAAGAAGAAAGAAAAAACAAACGAAATAGAATTTGTTTTCACCAAAATAGCATTTCGTTCAACTGAAATGACTGTTAGCCTGCTAAATATCAATTGATCAGTATTCTGATAAAAAAAAGGTAAATCAAGATAAGAGAGGTTCCAAAGAGATTGTCTGATCAGAATCTACACTATCTGCCGCTGTGACTTCGCAAATGTAATTAGCACGTCTACATGCCAATTTACAAAGAGGGTCCAGAATTAAAATGCTTTGTTGTGGTTTACGAATTGTAGAATGAGACATGATAATCGTGTCAGGATAAGCTTTACCCATGGCAGTTTGAATAACATGGAATGTATGCAACGTGCAGATATAATCTCGTTAATAATATAAACTAATATTTCATAGCAATTAATGCTTATATTATATTTTTATTGAGTTTTTACAATGGATACGGTCTTAACGATATTCGCATAGTTGAATAAATAGTCAATGAATGTTTATAACAAAAAGGAACATAAGGCAAAAATTATTGAAAATAAGCAAGAAATCTGCATGTAATAAAGTTTCAATAAAGGGAAAATAATTCATAAGTTTATGCAAGATAATTTACTAATTGTGTCTAATTGTTTTTAGCCTCCGTTTAACAATAAAATTTAAAAAAAAAAACCCGTTTAAATCTAAGGATGTAGTATCATAGTTTTTATCTACGTTCAAAACACATTCACGTACCAAATAATTGTATTGTAAAAAGGAAATGGAATTATTTGATGCCCTTTTTAAGTATCTAAGAACCCCGGAACTACACATGCCCTTTTTCAACGTCTGTTTACTAGACCAACCTTTGCTTTTGGTGTAAGTTCAAATGAAACGAGTTTATTTTTTTTTTCTGCTGTATTTAAAGCAAACAACTTACACTTCAAACGTTTAACATATCAAGATTTCACATTTACTAATTTTTACTGTACGATTGCGTTTCTCTGTTTTATCTATTTTCAATAAATCGTATAAATGGGCATCTTTGTGCACCTTTCTTATCTTTCTCGTAGATTTGATAGTTTTAGCAGACAATCTTCGCCATGCATATTTTTTTTATTTACAAAAAAAAAAACATGACATGAATGTCAAAGAAAAATTATAAAATTAAAGCAGCAAGTCAAGGCGATGTCATGGTGTCATGTTTGATCTACTGGACGATTTTCTGTTAATTGTTCTTTGTTCAACCGTTTCATATTGACTCCATAACGTCACGATATCACAATACTGAACACATGTTTGAATTGTTTAATTGTTGTGATCTTTCACCAGCTTCGACAATAATTTTGTTTTCTGAGACAATGTAATTAAGAATATTTGATAGAACCCGTTAGAAGAACCCGGCACCAGATTGTCGCATTTGTTTTCACCGTAACCAGTATTTATTTAAAGGTGACGATAATGGCATCGTGTAAGTCTATACACCAACCATCTGTGAGGCAGATCTTGTAATGAAAAACGATATTTAATAAATAGTTCATCCTAAACTTTGGGCTGCTTGATCAAGCAGTGCACGTATCGCAACCCACGGATCCCATGGCGCACTTATTCTCCGAGGTATGCCAAAAGAAAAGTCACGCAAGACGAGTTTGCCTCACGGATACGGGTTCGTTTCCCGGGACAGTTTTTGGTATCCCCGACGTGACAAGTCCCCGACACCCCTTGTATCACGCACCCCGTATTTACGACCAGATCTTCTTAACTTCTCACACTCTGCATGTCATCGCTGAGGCCGCAGAAAGAATTATTTAAATGTAGTCACAAATGACAGAATGCTGTTATAATGAAGAAAGTCGCGGAAGATGGGGCGTATTGCGTGCTCGCTTGTCATTAAGGTCTCGCGAGGGTTGAACCGACTTAAGGAGGATTTGTCTTCTATTGACTGAAGATCATATCAACGTTGTTTGAAACAAATATCCTCTTATTTTCTCGTTTACAAATACGGGATTTAGGCGGCACGACTGATATATGGGAGAAGACGACCAAGTCTGATTACAGAGCTAAAAGTTATTGCCGCCGTATAAGCTACCAAAATTGCCTGATATCCAAACGGATCTTAGCCCAGCTTCCAGGGTTACTAGAAAACAAAATAGTAAAGTCATAAATTCTACTCAGAAGATTTAAAATGCGAAAAGGCCATCCCTTTACAACCACGGTGCCTTATTATCCGTTTCGCATCGCTTTAATGTGTGCGTGTTTTTCGTGCGCTGCAGCAGTAGCAGAAGAAATCATTCGGAGCTGATAAGGTCGACATCAATCCGCCTCTCATTCAGATGTTACAGAGAAACCAGAAGCTTAAATCGATTCTAGTTTTGAGTCACAAAATGATAGTGTTGTCTAATTCCAAGGTAAGAAAAACAGGCTTCCATAAGAATTCTCAGTGAATGCGTGATTGTATACCATCCAATCATAGCATTATCAATTTTATTTTATAACTGATATAGCAGGTAAAGATAAAGAAATTACACTTTTTTATTCGGTTGCGAGAATTAATATCTGTATATACACCATTGATAACACTTTGTGAAACTCTCGTACAATGTAATTAAGTATTTATTAATGAAAATGTGTTATAATAGTCTGAGCAAATAAAGTACATGTACTACCTTTTAAATGGTAAATCCAGTGCTATGGATAATTATAAGCCTCTGCAAGGAAACTAATATAATTTGTATAGTAACACCATGGCTATATTTGATAATCAGTGCAAAACGAGTACTTAAATGTTAATGGTAACTCCAGTACTACAGATTATAGTATATCCGAAGAAATATGTATATGGTAAAATTAGGTCATAGATAACGTTTTATATTCGTTGAATAATAACCAAATGTTTACAACCTTCGCATGTACCCAACAAAAATCACTTTCATCTCAGTAGTGGCGTGAAAAATTTGCGAACTCTCACACAATAAGTTTACGAACTCCTTCTTGTGTGCGATATATCGCTGAGTAATTCAATTGTGGGTCCCTTCTGGGCGACCTTGCCAGGCAGGTCACACTCGAGGTGCCATGTCTTCTGCTTGTAATGACGTCCCCTGGGCCACGGTCTCGTGCTAGGCTCAAGGACCCGGCTGGCTTAATTGGCCGACATGCCAACCAATTACGGTAAAGGACGATTTCTTCCGCTCCCTTTGCTATATATCACCTATACTTTGTCATTCTTTCCGTCTCCAAATTCGCCAGCATTTTATTGCCAAGTTCTCACGAAGCATGGTGAGTTATTCGGCTTCAATGGGAAATTGACGCAGACGACGCAATCCATTTTACAACTAGGCTAATATAGTTATTGTTTAATAAACACATCGTTAATTAACCTTCACTGCATAGGTAAATGCAACATTTTGCAAAGCTCTGGCAGCTTAACTATGGAATATAATTATAAAGCGCCGGGTATATTGTCTTTCAGTATAAAACCAAACCACCTGTTTTTGCGTGTCATTTTCGGTGAGATAGTGTAATATGCTGTGTAACATTTTATCAAAACTACCGATCATTGTTGTCATAGAAATCTCGTCCCATTCAATGTGCATGACAATCTTAACATATCTTCTTTATTCTACTTATGAAACCTATTTAAGTAAATACGATGATAGCGGTATGTTGTTGTGTTTTTTTTTTTTCACTTATTGAAAAGTGTTGAAGAAAACGGCCTATTTAGATCTATCATGTATGTAGCATGCGTAATTTTGTTTCACGGTTTGAATTGATCACATGAATTTCAGGGGAGACAATTTTTGCTCTTGCATCTGATACTATCCGACAATAATCTATCTCATATACAAGATTTATTGAATGATTATTACTAGATAGGACACATATTTTCTTAATTAACCATATCTTGTTAATCCCAAGATAGAGTCGATTTTACAACTACGCGGTTTTGTCATTTTCTTACGGAACAGCTTTCCGTGAAACGTTATCAAAATATAAGACATGAAATGCCTCGTTTGCAGACACCATAATTATAGCTCCCTTCATTCATCTTTGTTGTTATCATACCTCGGTTGACCAGGGAACGTCTGCGTGTGATTTCTCTATTATCTCCCTTTGTAACAACGCCATTACAAATGTTAGTGCTGCTTTAGTTGCGGGCCACTGGACTTGACAGTTGCTGGAAAGCTTTTGGGACCCTCTCATATTCACCGCAATAATTCGTATGTCCACAAACTCCACTGGATGCATTTATTCAGCTGTCGACAGCCTCAAAACCTTTCTTTTTCCCTCCTTGAGGGGTCTAATAATTTTCTGCCGGTTGCTACGGTGTATGAGTCTGTTTCCCTCGGAGACTAGTTCGCTACAATGTAATCAGTAGTCAGGGATGTCTAACGACGCATGACTTTATGATGTTCCTTTAGGTCGCCATCACTACGGACATATAGATACGATCGGATCAAACGGTGGCTGTTGATTAAGCGGAAAGATCTACAAAATGTTGGATTCACAAACACCACTACCCGGAAACAAGAACTCACGGTGCGGTGCATGACGGGAAGATTTGGTATATCAATTAAGCGCATTATTCCAAGAACAATATCGGGTACCTGTTAATTCACTAGCTAGCGCGGTCTTATCTCCCGCTTATCGCTGCTGTGACGTGAAAGGCCGAAGCGACATGTTCATTTTCTCAAGTTTTTTACTTAACTGCCTGCTACCCGATGAGGCAGGGCCGGAATACGTATCATCTTATCGGCAAACGGATAAACATTTGTTTTAGTACTCAGGCGCTGATAAAAATCTACGAACTATTTTGTTATCGGTGGAATGAACGGAAAACACCTCATTACATTTTCTGCGTGACATCTTAACTTTATGGGAAATAGCGACATGTCTTTTTCGACATATGAATAGAGATAAAACTTCTTTTGATGCATTCTGCTTAAAATGTGCACATTTGTCATTATAAATATGCCGGAGAAAAGTGCAGTCATAAATATAGCACCCCGATAGTTTCGTCTGATGAATAATAAGCTAGGCGTATGAATACATGAATACTCAGTTTAAAAGTTATGCGAGTATTTGTTGTAACACATTACTACTTGTTAAAGAGCGGTGTAACAGAAACATGAGAACATGTTTATTTCTACTTCGTGAGAGATACAAACAATTTTCAGATTTAAACACAAAAGGATAAATATAGTTTTTCTGCATCTGACGAGAACTGACGTGAATTTTGTTTAACATTTGTTTTTTCATTGCAAAAAGACTATTAAACAAGAATGAGACAGTAGTTATAATTAATAAATGATAATATCAAATTACAAAATTTTATGAGATTTTCAGATCTAAATTAAAACACTGACCATGTTCTTAACCAATTCTAAAAGCAAAACTATTTTTAACATTAATCCGTCATGGTTTTGCCAGAGTCACCAAACAACCGTATCCCATAACTGGACAGATATCACCCGAGTGAAAACCGTAAAACGCCACATTATTGAATCTGGCTCGAAAATGGCCATTAACTGCCATATATAATCGTTCTTTATAAAACGGTAAATATTAACACCTTATTTTTTTATTGTTTGCCTTTTTACAACCAATTAGATGCCAGTATTTAAATATGTACCTTTTGTCTATTTCCAGAAAGGTTCAGAAATGTTTTAAATACTCGCATCTGATTGGGCAAAGTTGTACGACCAACACTTAAACAGAGTCTAGCTCTAGAAATAACCATTAACAAAATTATTTCCCCGATACATGTTTCTAACTTATAGAAATTCAGTCGTTATGTTTTGCTTTCTGGTTTTGGGGGGGGGGGGGGTCTTGTTTTCGTTACTAAATCGGGATATAAGGATTATATCCCAGTTTTAACTAAAGTGCTGGTTATATCCTCTTTACGGTGTATTAATCCGCCATCGTTCACCCGATGTTCGCTCACAAAGTGCATCTCAGATCATTGTTTAACTTGATAGATCGCTTACGTCACTGGGGAAAACTTTGTTGTAATCATTTAATGTAGAATGGAAGACTGCGGAAAATTAACAGTACAAATGCTCCTCCTGTTTCCCTATCAATCTTCGACGTACCCCTTTCCATGCTGCGTTGATAACTGAATCGAGCAAACAATTTATTTGCTAACAAACCATTTACGAAAACAAAATATAACATATTGCTAGAGACTGCAGAAAATAGTGCGAATCCTCATCTAAATCTACACGTTTTGCCTAAGATTCAATGATTCTTAAAAAGCAGGCTATCAGTTAGATGCCGTCAAGTTTTCTCCGTCATATAAGGTATCTCGTTTGGGGAGCTGGTTCTCCCGCGGCACACTTTAAAATAATTAGTCAGATAACAGATAGCGAACATACCCGCCACATAACAATGATCCAAGATCAAACGCGTTTCTTCTGGGATTTTCATATCAAGTTTCGATAAAATCGGAACAAAAACACCCCGCTACACACGATGTAGCGATACCGGGTAGAACCAACGTCAAGAAGCGTGATGTACCCGCCTGATTAACTCAGCCTGAACACGTATGGTATCAGGGAGCATTCTCATACACCCCCCTATACAGAAGAAACTTAGTTTTTAGAATGTTATACCTCACAATCATAAACATCTTTTTTATACTCAACGTTTATGATAAACCAGACACCGTGTTGCAGTTATATATAAATAAACTGTAAACGCAAGAATATTAACAACTTATTTTAGATATGTTTACATTGATTGTAAATTGTAACTATAAAATTAGTTCAAGTTCTGCGCATAAAACTCATCTAATAATCACTAAGTGTTTGGCAATCTGTTTTGCAAACTAACATTTAACCAACATATTACTTCACATCAACATGACCATAAAAGATGTCAGTTTTAACCTCTGACAATAAAGAAACAAGTTACCGCGAGGAAAGCTACGATATTTCAAAACTGGGCTTTAATATGTACTTCCCATTAGCAAGCTTTACAAACTTCTCTAAATTCTTATCAATGAGCCATTTTATCTTGTAAGTACAGAATTTAATACAAGTAAATCCAATAATCATATCAGCTGTTTATTAAATTATCAAGGGAAGCAACTTTTGACATAAATGCTGCACGTTCGTTTCTATTGACTTTTGTGACGTCATGATGATGTTATTGTGTATGCAAAATATTGTTTACATGTTGAAACATTGCTGTTTAGGTTTTTTTCTTTCCGTTGTGTCAGTAAGTCATTGGAACGTTTACTAGAGCTTGAGCTGCGAGGATATGTACTGCATGTAAATATTAATATATCCTTTTACCATGATATTGTATTGAATTAATTTTTAAATGCCGATGTCAACCCTTTTTGACAAACTATGAGTAATTTCTGCAAAACTGATTATTCTTGTTGATTTTGATTTTTTAAAATTCTATTAATTTGTCTAAATATTCATTTTATAAAATGTTTTGTTATTGCAGAACTGTGAAGAAGTATCCGATTTTCATTACAGTGGCTGTAAAACCTTTGGTAAATAGATAGGTCTGCACAAAGATAAGATCATGAAGCGAGTCAAACACTTCAACAGCCAAACACTTATTGTTGAAAGTACTACCCACTACTAGAACGAACATGTATAGTTAACCATTGTTTAAAGTACGTCTCTGTCGTAAAAATGCGTAGCGATTTAATCACTCAGGGCCTACGACCTTGTCGATTTTATAAGTAATGTCCATTTGTACTCGTCTGCTGATATACAATATTGGGCGTAAGATCACGTTAACTACTACGTAACTTCCAAAGGTTCTGTAGGCACGTGCCAACATATTTTCCCATTAACGATAAAAAGCAAACAACTTTGTATGATTTAAAAAAGGGCCAATCATAAAATCTACAAAGTCATTTTGGTATACACGTATCAGTAAATGTAGTTAGTGAAACAAATCATTTAGATATAGTTTCTGTTCTATATACAGTTTCATTTCAATTTAAAATAAAAGTATTGGATCATTTACAATCTTGGAACTGCGTTGTAAATAAAAAAGTAAAATGGTGTTTATCCTTTTCAATCGTGCTCCACAAAATCTTTTAAAGTAATATTCGACAGTTTGCCTATATCAAATACATGTAACAATATCTTTGTATATTTTGGCATAATCTATTCACAAACTCGTACTTCTTTCTGAGTGAAGACGATTCTGACCCTAAATTCTATTGTTAGATTGTACAAATCCTGAAAAAAAATAGCTCTAAATGTTCATTTCCCAAATCTATAAATCAGCAACATTGAGATATCTGCTAAATAGGCTATAGTTATCAGGCGCGTTTCTGCCATTACGCACTTTACGCACGTGCGTAACCTCCGTTCGAAAATCGAAAAAATCTAAAAGTACTAAAAACACTCAGAAAGTCGCGGCTTAACCCGGATTATGAAAGATATATTTTATTTCCGTTGTTTCTTTGTTATAAAATCTCATTATTATTACACCAGTCAAGTTGAAAAGGTTGAAATTATTAAACTTATTCACGTCAGTATTTTAGTCGTTTATGTTTTACATTAGCTTCCTCGCACGTCCGCATTATACCTGTTCTTCATTAGAAAAGAACAGAATATATTCTAAAGTATTACTACAAAGGTTACTTCCCTTGTAATTGTGCGTAACTTCAACAACGGCCTAGATACGCGTCTGATATATATTGACATTAGAGCGGATTACCCGGATGCTCCTATTACGTATTCACAAATGTAAGCGCTTACGTGAATTTCTTAGTTTAAAAATAGCTAAGTGTGCAGCGTGGCTCAGATAGAAATTAAATACGTGGGATTTCGCGTGCAGGTACCAACAGTTTGCTTGTTAGTATAAGAACAAAACGTTGGTTCAAACGGTTGGATACAACCTTTAAAGCGAAGTGACAACAATATAACATAGGTAAACAGCGTATTAAACAACGCGGTCGCTGTCGAGCCAATCACTGTGTTGTTTATAACTGAAGCATACACGCGAAGTTTATAACAGCGTTTGCAGTTCTGAAATTTATGTGCTATGTTGATGGGTTTACCAAGGCTACAATGTTTTAGAGCGTCCAGATGCTTTCCATTATACCTGCCTAAAGACAGTACAATTATTGAAGTACATCGTGTTCTCATATAATCGAGTGCTCAAATGCATCGCATTATTCAGTGTCGTTAAATTTAATTTTTATTTTTGGTACAGAACTTTTAAGAATGGAAATTTGTGACCAAGTTGATTAAAGTAAATATTATACAAAATATTGATATTTATGCCTTACATCTCATTTTTGCCAGCAATCTGGAAATATGGCTGACTTAAACGGAGTTTTCAGCATTTTCGTTAATTTTCACACACAAAATCCGGTTATGATAATAATGCGATTCCGCACACGACCAACATCGATGATTCCATTCAATTACTTAATAGAATGAACGATTTGTAAAAAAAACCCCGTCTGGTTCTTAAATCTTATCGACCTTTTTTGTCCTTCCTGAGAACAATCGCAGGAAACACATACAATATATTAACTGATAATCCGGGGTATGTCATTGCCAACCTAATATGAAAGATTTCTAACCAACTACTACGATTACAAAGGCAAATCAACAACATGTCATTATTGTAAGCAGAAAACAATGTTGTTCACTGGATTAAAAATTTAAATAATAGCGTATAGGTAAATTTTATACAAAAATGCTTGTGAAAAATAATGTGTTAGGCTTGTTAATATACGTTCTGCGACATAGTTTACACTTTATAAATCTAAAGGAATACTTTACAAACCACATTCACTAGAAAACAAGTTTAGAATAAGGCTAAATTGGGATTTGTTCTTCCATGGAAATAATCAATATCTAATAGTTAACAAATATACAGAGGTGTGTGCTTTTATTAAAGTCCAGAAACTGGGTACCAGTAATTTTGTAACAATGAATACCGTCAATGTGCAAGCATGAAAATGAAAAATAATCTGCTTTAATAACTTAAAACTAACTTAACGACGACTTTCCCAAATTGGAAACAGATCTAAATCGTGATTGTTGGCATATTCAAAATCTGATTTTCAACAGACTGTATATAATAACAGTCCACTTCTTACTAGTTAGAGTTGTTATGTTCCGAAGATCGTTAAAACATGTTTGTGTGAGAGAAAAATGTGTTTTCGTAAGCAACCATTCCAATCATTCTCATCATTCCGGCAGCAAACTGTAACTATACATAAATATGTACATAAAAGGAAAGGTCCCAGATCAGAAGGTTTAAGGACACCTGTCATAATAAACTTTCAATTTGACTCAGAGAAATGTAACTTAATGTTTTTACACAGGAATACACAAGATTAGGTTTTTGTTGTTTTATGTTCCAACGATATCCTCGCTTTAAATGCCGATGTCACATTTTATTAAAAGCCTTTGATATGTCACAGAACGCATAATTGGTAGTCGCCTTCTTTCTGCAAAGTACGGACAAGAATCTGCTTTATCATGATCTTCGCTATTTGCCTACAACTGATCACTTTGTGCTTAGTAAGCTAAGAGAGTGTAGTTTTGTAAACGGGGATCGTACAGCGTAGATTTTGCTATTTATTCCAGACACCCAATTGCTAGCAAACACGACTATTTGAGTTTATCGTATTTTTTTATTTGTATTCTCCAATAAACTTAATCCTTTTTTAAATGTGCAATCTTCAAAGAAAATAATGTACCATATAACTGATATCGGGAGAACAATCATACAGATTATTGATGCAGTACTGGTAATTTAAGTTTCACTAGTAGACGTTACATCAGAGCCATTCAGTCAATTAAATCAATTCAAAGAAATGAGATTAAGTTCAATGTTCTTATAATCAACTACTGTACTTTGTTGTGTTTGTAATTATCATTATTATCAGTAAGTTTAAATAGATTATCGATTGTTTTGCGACCTAAAGTCTACAATACTATGCGACTGACGAAATATATGCGTGTCTGTGCTCAGTTATCCTGTCATTAGCTTGCTACTCATATGGCAGAGCATTTTTACTTCAAAAGGGTCACCCAATTTTATACAAGTGGCTTTTCAGTCAATAAGATTAATGTTTGTGGAAACAGATGAAGTATTGCGTGTTGAGAAGGTTATGGTGTCTATCTAGATCCACCGGGCATGTCACATATCTTGTCCCCTATCCAGACCTTACTCCACCCCACCTCGCCTGGCACCAGACCTCTACTGCAACCCGACCGACTAACGAAGTTAACCCCTCTCATTCTACATCTATTTCTAATCAATTCAATTTCAAATATTTGTTTCAAATAACATAAGAAGTTTAAGAGATATGTTACGAGACTCTCTGCAGCATTTTGTGCAGATTCTGTTCAGACTGGATGGTCTGGACCTACACTATTTGCATAAGTCTAATCCATCCATGCTCAGTAGGTTAAGAGTTAAAGACCCTTTACTGAAATCAAATCACCGCTAATTATGAGAGTTCAAACCCATCTCTCAATACCGGCTCGATTCTCTCTATTTGATTTCTTTCAGTAACTAAATTAATCTATGACGTAATTGCATAATTTCATCAACTGGAACCACTTAGTTTTCACCGCTTATCACAATGATTTGGGTAATTGCGATTTATACCCTGCGTGCGAAACAATTGTTATCAGGCTGGAATTGAAGCCAGTAGACGGACGGTCGGTTTATAGTTTATACAATTTTTAAAGAGTTGATTTCCCGGTTGAATAACGTTGTCTCATAGAATCCTTGAATGTCGGGCTTTTATAATTAGTTTGGGCATGACCATGATAATATTATCAAAGGGTACATTTACTTGACCGTAAGTTAATGTGTACAATAATGTAAAGGTGTACTGAAAGTATTTACCAACCAAGTTGCCTTTTACTAAGATGCTAGCTAGAAACAGACGACAGTTTAAATTAATGAAATAGACGTAGTTTCGGACATAAGTATATATGTCCTTTTTGATTTTCACAACTGTATTGTATAAGGTATTATTTCTCTTTTGATACAATTAAATTTATTTGATTTAAAAAAACAATGACTGCCCATCCAAACTTTTCTTCTTTACACCAGAATATATAACAATAGTTTCTTTCCAGTCATTTTGTCCTTCCGCTGTTTTCATGTTTAACATGTTTTATATGACATTTTAATCCTGTATAATGGGATCCATATTTCAAAATGTTATTAATTAGACTTGTTCCTTTTATTAAATAGACGTGACGTAATTGAAAAGCCATATATAACGTATATAATATGTTGTTTGTGAGGTCTTAGCTTTTACAAACACCAAGCTCAGTTTAAGAATGACTTGCTTTTATTCGGTCAGTGACGATCAGCAGTTTCAATAATAAGATAGTTAATATTTCCCTGGTCATATGTTTATTATAAATAAATTACTTGTATTATGGTATTGACATCGTTTAAGTGGTTGTACCACGAATAGAATTTTTTGACACCATCTTTTATTTACCTTACAGTTTTCGTATAAAATATCCAAGCACGATTTTTAAAACATTTAGAGCATGGTTGCGTAAATCTTCCAACCATTATATACGGGAAAGCATAACCTGTATAAATAACCTCAAAATGAGTATATTACAGAATGATACGTTCTCGTTTATTGTCTCTTTGGTTCCGGTTTTAATTGAACTCTTCCTGCGGAACATAACTGCCGTCCCCAATATCCGCAGGGACCCCGGTTCCGCCCACGTGTCAGTGCGCATGCGTCAGATATGACCCCATGTGACACGAGTCCATAGTGATAATAATTCAAAATACTGGCGCATCTTGATCATGTAATTTTTGACTTCCTGTCCCATTGAGAAGGTCGAGAGGCTGCATTAAAGGGTTAATTCTGGTCATGATCGAGTCCCGGCTTGATGAAAATAGGAATGATGACATAAATCAACCGCCAGTGTCTGCTGCTAAAATAGAATTGTAAGGTCATAAATCATTGCTCCAATCTCGTAGATCTTTTTTCTTAGGGAAGAAAATGTTGTTTACGAGTATAAGAGAAGAGAATGAAGAATATTATTTCCATATTTATCATCTAGGAACAAGTTCAATTCCTTGTGAATGTACATTCAAGCATGCAAATCCGTGATACCATTTATTCGGATCAAAGATAATATGATACTAATAAAGACATTTAGTGTCCCTGACAATGTCTCACAATGTGCTATGTAGTGTTAAATTTATTAAAAAGATAAAACGGTGTAATGTTATTTATTTATTCTATTATATATATGTATTTATTTTTTCCCTTAATGTAACATAGTAACATAGTATAGTAAAATATATTCATCAATTAAATTGTCATAATCTTTCTACAGATTTTTAAATACTTTATACTTTGCATACTTTGTTCCTGTGCCAGTCAGTTCGGATATCATTAGAAGTCCTTAGAAGTCATCGGCGGCTGTCCATATATCACGTGACCAATGACGAGACTGTCGCCTGTTTCCGTAATTGATAGACAGGCAGCACGCTCTCTCCGCGAGAGGAGAGATGGGACCATATGGTGAAGATTTGATTGTCTGCGCTCGCGGTCCTCTGTAAATTAACATTGCTAAACTGGGGAAAGTGCTTCTCCATTTACACAACTTTTATTTGACAATTTCAAACTTTTCACTTCCGTTAAAATAACACGACGTCATATGGGAAGTGCGATCCATTTACCCCTTTTCCTAATTCTTCCCATTAACAATTGCTTCTAATCGTCTTCAAGGCACGTTTTTCTCGTGACACGGTCATTCATGGTCAGTTTACATTGCCGGAATACTTAATATACATATATTCTTCTGCGATACCTGGAAAGCCCAATCATATCACTTGCTAAAGGAAATGGTGATTTTCTTAATTGTATGAGAAACCTACGTGTGTATGCCTGTTATTGTTTTCGTTATTCGATTATACGATGGGCAGCTTAAAAAACAAAATTAAATAATGTTTCGTTTTTATGATTTGTTTTCGATGATTAAAAACACAATAACAGTTGGAATAATGTTATGATTTGTCATTCAAGTTACTATATTTGAATGGGACGAAATCGACCTGCAAAAATGACTCATTTTTCTATCGACTGTCAAAATTGTTTTTTAACCACGAAAGATATGTTTAAAGCAAAGAACAGACTATGTAAAGGGTTCATGGGAACAAAATCAATATAAAAAAGACAAACATTTTATTATATCTGTGCATAATGGAAAGAAATACAAAGTCAGATAAACATTAATAAAATCCATGTTTAGAACTTACTTCAGGCAATATTTTCCATTGTTTTCATCAACTATTAGTTCATTTAAATTGCTCTACGCAGAAAGAACCAACGCACCAGGAAAGTACTCGTGTCTATGGGTATGCGTTTGATGCCTGTGTCTGTGAGAAATAAATTATCGTGAAAATGACCAGAGCGGCTCAGAGAGTCCAGGCAACACATAGGGTGCCTAGTGGCTCGCACCTAGCAGACCATTTATAGCGCAATGGCACGCGCTAATGACCGTAAATAAATTAAATATTAAACAACGTGATAGAAGCATAAAGGTTAACGATACATCAGGGAAATATGCTGACAAAATTTTCAGCCGACGGCACTTTTTTACATTAACTTGATCAGGGTTTTTGACAAAAAGAGGAGGCATCTCATTCAACTGCGTTTTATCCTACCTATATTTGTGCGCTAGTGTTCGTGCTTGAAGGTTTATTGAGGTCTCTAACAACCTTTTACCACTAATGGAATTCTGTTACATACATGCAATTATGTTTGTATTTGATCTTACGTTTTATTGATATGTACCTACTCATTGAACGAATATTTTTTTTTTGTAAATTTGGCTAAATTTCAGAACTGAGACTTAGTGCGTGTGCAGTGTGTTTATGTTCTTTTCTGTTTGTTGTATCTGTTGCTTTATTTGATGTTGTTTTTATCGTTGTTTTTGGATGTCTTTGTTTATGTTGTTGTTCCCTTTTGTTGTTTCATCGTCCTATACCGCTAACGATGCTGTTTTATATTTTTGTTAATATCGGTGCATAGAAACGTTAATTCACTGATATGTTGTTGTTTTTTAAATAATTCTTCCAAATGGTTATTTAATTAAAACTATCATTTTTAACGATCCGTTATTGTTCATTTTCTCTGATTTATTCAAAAACCTCCTTCCAGTGTAATATTGTACAAAACGGTCTTAGGTCGATATTTGCATTCAAATCACTCATTACAAACAAGGCTTACGTTACATGCCGTTATTAGGGATGGCATGTTTTCCAAACAGAATCCAAAAGGGATTCTGGCCTGTAAAAATGCTTTAAATTGAAACCTTAATTGCATTACATTCTTCAAAAAGAAATCAAACTCTTTCAGTTTACTTCGTCGTGATTCACATTTTTATATATTATGTCTGTTTTGTCTAGTTTTGCTCTGTACTTTACTTATTTTAAAATCCTCACTAAATCTTTGTTATTCCACCCTCTTATTTTGCAAGCATACTTTAACTGAAATAAGAAAAAAACACTGACTGTCTTTTATCATTCTTTGGCAAGTTTAGTGTTTTCGTCATATTGCTTATAATGAACAAAGAGTGTTAAAAAAGACAACCAGCAAGCATGAAAAAAATATATTTGTTATTAATAGATTATTATTACAACAATGAAAAGACAAAACATGCATAAAGCAAGATCAGTATTGTCATACAAAGTTGTAAATACGGCATGCTTTGCCTAATCCTGGGTCTAGAATATTACAGTACAAATGCTGTTAAACATGGTGATATTTATCAAGGTAGAAAAACAAAATAACAACAGACAAACTGGTTTACCTTAAAGTTAGAATCGGGATAGTTAACAAAGTCAGCTCAAAAGCATCAAAGGTAACCATATATTCTGCGTTGTGCTGCTTGTCCTCTAAATAACCTCAACGATTCTTTTATATACGAAAGAAGATTATGGCCTATATTTTTTGTGACTTTTAACAACTAAACAAATAAGTTAGTGACTGACTTTTATTGCATAAAAAATCAACTTGTTATTAATATGGATACGCAAAGCTTTGTCCTATTTTTTGTTTATCAATTCTATGGATTCGTTCTTTTACAAGATATTTTATCTTTGTCAATTCTCAGTTTTATTCTAAAATATTTATACTTGTCATCTGATAGACTTTGCATATTCAAACTATCTCTACCAGTATATCTATTAAATATAGCATAGAAACGAGACTACATTCGGTCGCCATGATATTATAAAATACAGTTATTATTTATACTTTATCGCTGCTAGAATTGGTTTTAGAATTATTGTATTACCTTTTTGCGCGTTAACGATACAAAGAATCATTATGACACATCTGTGTAAGTTAATTACAGTCTAAACGTCTAAAATACTGTTCTAGAATTTTTATTTGTTGCTATGAATGTCATAGAGTTTGACTTTGTTTTTGTTTTTTTATGAATATTCCAACACTGTTTAAGAATGTTATAATTATATGTGTAATGATATAAAAATTCCATTAGTTCCGATTGTATTGCAATTGCCTTTTTCATTTGTATGCCATCATATAAAGTATCCCATTTGACACCCGGACGCGCATTAATTCCAAGTCCGTGTGTAAAGTAGTCCCTGTAGGACGAGTGTCCGGGACTTACTGGTCGTTAGCAGGGAGACAGACACAGTCTGCCAGGTCTGTGTCCCAGCAGTTTGTCTCTACTATCACTGGAGATACTTGCAAGCGGGTCTGGTCTTTTATGTATAATGGTATAAAATCACCGGTCCATAAAATATATCATTTATTGACATAACAGCCGCACGTTTATTATTCAATTTATTGATTTCAATTTGAAAAAAAAAAGTATTATTGAGCAGAAATGTATTATTTGCAAACATAATGTAGTTCAATGTTGTACATACTATTCTAATGCATTATTTGAAAATTAAAGGGGAATGATAGTATCCGACAGTGTGGGCCATTTTCTTCTCTAATGCAACCAAATAATTTATTGTTACCTGCAAAAATATCACAAAATGATATTCATTGGTGCCCTACATCCATGTGAAAAGAAAGGTTTAACACCTATTTGTCATTACAAACAGGTACTTCCGGTCCGAGCTACGTTGCTCATTTAGCTATTTTTTTAAACTAACTTCCTTTTGAAATCACGTTTCATGATCAGTCTGGTAATCAGCTCTGAGGCCGATATCTATTTTTAGCCGACTGTCCCATCGTGCTTATTTATAGAAATGGAAGTAATGGACATTTAAAACGATATATATCATGACGTTTACTGTCAGAAAATTAAAGTAATGTTATCAACAGCTTTTACTTAAACTTAAGTATAAGTTTATGCAGCAAATATGCACAAAATCCTCGGTACAGTACAATGGTAGGATGTTGTTACATATACATGTATGGGCAAACTGTCGGAAATCACGATTAAAAACACTGTCAGTAAAGCAGAGGTGCTTCAAAACTTATCAATGTTATTAAATTAAGTGATAATAATTTCAATAAATATTTAAGGTATTAGATGTGTAATCAATTTCATAAATATAAGATATCGGTATTTAGCGTTTTACGATGTTACATGTTCGATCATTTAGGTCAACACTCGGTCTTCCGAGAATAAAATCACCCGATTTTAGTTTTACAATTCTATCCAATAAAATCGCGTCAATTTCTTTACTCCAACATGGCGAATCGGAATCGCGGTCGGCGGGGAAGATTCGTCAAAGTAGCAAAATTAAAGCAAAGAAAGAAAGAAGTGTGTTTTTCAAATGTTTTGGAGTTTATTTATTTAGAAATGTATAATCTAATAAAATGTAGAAAACAATTGACATAACAGTGTTTTCTTTATTTTTAATTCATCCAAATTTGACGTGCATTAGCTTTTTTAAAGGTCAGATTTGAGGACATCGTCTTAGTACATAAACTTCTCAAAACATAAGTTAGCTGAGGTGAAAAGTTCTTGAAATTGGGAAAATAATCCAGAATACAATGCTAAATAATGTCATATATCTTTTGTCAGGATTCAATTTAGTCATTTTTACACATCTAATACCTTAAATAAAACAACTACTAAATATTAAAACAGTAACGAATACCACGGAGCGTTAGGTTCTATGGCACCACTAATATATCCACATCATACTGCATCCTTGTACACTTGACAACACATCTTCGCAAAACACACTGTCTCTGCCCAGCTTTCGTAGCGTTAAAATTACCAGCACCCTTGTTATTTCCAAACACTAACTGCGACATTTGTCATTGCCTGTTCCGTTATACATTTTTTTTTAAACTGAACCCTAAATAATATAACATTTTTTCAAGATTGTATACGGCTTTAGCAGTTTCGTACCTATTCAAAGATCGAACCTTTTCCATGCTCTATTCCTGTGAGAGCACGAATCAGGACATACTGTCTAAGAAATGTTTCCCGGGTGCCCCTCTCTCTAGCTGAGTGGACTTCGAATATAGCTTGATTCAGATTCCCCAAGACCAGGCGTTCCGTGGTTACCCTTCAGGGAGGCCGGGAAAGTTTAAATGTCAATTCTAGTTTGATATATCAGACTTCGTTGTCTTCTTAACGTCCGCATGGCGGCGGGAAGGGTCAACTAGGCCATATGTTAACCGTAATGCTAGCCTTCCGTCGATAGCGCTCTATAAAACCAAGTTGCAGAATATCATATTCGATCTCTAAAAATGTAAATAGTCAATTACTTGTTTGATGAAGAGCAAATTGGAAATGAGTTTTCTTCGATATTTCAACTCCCCAAAGGTTTCTGGTTCGTTTATCGACGATCAGCTATAGCAAGCAGGCGTAAGGAGAAAAACAATTTAAGGCAAAGCAACATAACTCAAAGTCAATAAAGTTATTGTTTTTGAAGTAGATGGATTTACACACGAACACGTTTGTCCTGGCAAGAGATAATCTTAATTTCTTTCCCGTCGCACGCGAAGAGCACGCGGCATTTTGATGTGTCGCCATCACGAGGTGAGGAGAGCTGGCAAGGAATTTGCATTTTTGATAATTGATTTCATCGAGAGATGATGCGAGGTGGCAAGAAGAACATTATTGTTTCTTCTCCGATAATTCCATCCATCACTTGTGCTATTAATGTCTTTAATATTCTGTCACTGTCCTGTAACTCTATAAATATGGTCGGATGGACGTAATAGGGCGGAAGGATCTATTTCGTGCAGCAACTGTCGCCCCCATTGATTCTCGACACCTTTCTTGCCTTGATATTCGATCGTTTCAGACCACACGAAACGAATACTTTATCATTTTTCTTTAACGAAACAAAACTTTTGAAATGTTTGCATAGAAAAGACAGGCCTTAAAATTGCTTAAATCATTAGCGTGTTGCATCCTGTTCAAAAGGGTATTCTGCTCCTAACTGACACTATTTTGTATTTCTTATTAGGCATGTTATTCTTTGTATGCTTTAAAGGTGGTCACTTAATCAGCATAAAGTAATAATGCATATTCACAATTAAAAACCATGAAATCCCGTTTTTGAACAACGATGGCCATGCCATAGTAAACATTGTTAACAAACGCGTAATATTGCTATTTCACGCTCATTTTTTCCATTTTGTGTCTCTGAAATTCACATATACATGGCCTTCAAATGCTTTTGTATATATTCGAAAAAGTTAAATAACGCAAGATGAAAGTCATAAAAACCCGTTTTAAACAGAAAAGTTTTAAAACAGCAATTTAGAAAATAAATACAATTTTCTAGAATTGCCGAGACATCAAAGAAACATTTTTCGCATTCAATAAATCTTCCTTATCGCTAAATTTTGTAAATAAAAATAGTATAGCAGAGTTATAGCTACAAAACGCCTTCTTTTATCTCTGAACTGACAAATGTTTTTGTTTCGTTGGTTATTACTTGGGAACACATCGATTACTTATCCATCCATGGCTGTGTCACCAAGCGCCGTTTCATCCAGAGCTTTATGGCTTTATGACTTCCAAGCAACGGTATTATCAAAAACAACAAAAACATCGAGGTGTAGAGAAAAAGAATCCTTAAGCTTCATCCCAGGGGTAGTTTGTTTCTGATGGAATTTTCACCATGCGGGCTGTTAATGAATAATTTTGACAGATTTCAGGAAAAGCTATGTCGAAACATAAAATAACGTTAATCCCACGTGATATTAAGGCGACTTTTGATTGGCTGGCGCGCGTCTTGTCAAGCGTTTCCAAGAATTAGTGAGAGGCAAGCGTCCCTAGAGCATGGACGTGAAGGAGATAAATAGTAATGAAGAAACTTCGTTGCGTCGCCCAGGAGATTTAGTTTGCTGAAATCCTTTAAAGTTTATCCCGAGGTTATTTACGTAGACAGCAACAAAAATAAGGAGTCTACATCTTCAGGAAAAAACGGACATGTTTATATCTTTCTTTTGCACAAGCCATAGGTGCAACACAAAGACCCTAGATACATTCCCATTATAACAACTTTCTCCAACTTTTATTCGCTCTTTTTATTTTTTAAGCACTGAACAATATCAACTCAAATTGAATAAGTCATATAAAAAACGCTTTGATACAGAAATTTATGTAACGGTTCATTTTTTAGCTCTGTTAAATAAGGGAATGTTGTTTTAATTCTATTTATTATTTTCAAAAAGTTAAAGAAGTAGACATGTTTCAATAGTTTACAAAATTCATTTGTTGACGCCGTTATGGGTTTTTGTATTTTTTTTCTTATTCCAATCTAATTAAAATTATTTCTATAATAAGATTTTAGTACGTAGATAAATTATAAAAACCTGGAATGAAAACAAACAGAAAATAAATAATTGTAGCTGATACCTTTATGACTTGAGCTCGTTATTATTTTATACATTGACACCAGGGGTTATTGTAATTCTAACATAACCACCTGTCCTAAACCCATGTTATGATAAATAATTACTGATGTTGATTATATACCTATTTAACCAATTGCAAGCTTTGTCAGAAAAAAAGCTTTTCTCGAGAACAATCCCTCCCAAGAACAATCGCTTCTAAGAGCAACACTACTGAACATTGACCTATCCACAGAACAAGAACATTCAAATACGACCCCGCCTAAAAGCAATATCCACCTATGCCCCGCCTTCATCCCCTTCCCCCCCCCCCCCCCCCCCCCCAACGACCCCACCACCCCACCCACACCTTACACAACCACACTTACACACACACACGCGCACGCACGCACATACACACACACACACACACACACACACACACACACACACACACACACGAGCGACAACGCACACATAGGCGAAAATGTATACCTTCAAACACGACGACACCTCGAAGAACGACACATCATGTTTATATGATGTTTTATTTAATGTATACATGACCAACATAAACAAAATAGCGTGTGCGACCTCGTACTTTCGGTCAAACGCACTTTGTGGACGGACACTTTTTTGCGCTACGAACTTTAAGGTCGACTTTGGACCCCTGAATGCATTGAATATTTGTGTATCATTACATATAAATGGATGCAACAGGAGCACTTTTGAGGTCAGACCTTTGAAACAAAAGTTAGCTACAGTTAAATTTTAGTGAACTATTTTTAAACCAAGTATGGGTTAGGGTGATCGTTAATGCTAATAAGTCAATAATTATTAATCTTATTGCTAAAGAAGTTTTGTGGAACTTCATGAAATATATGATTTGACATACATAGTGTTGTCGTCTGCATCTCTGTGTTATCTTATTCTATTATAATGTCATACCAAATGTAATCATCATCATCATCATCATTATCATCATCATCATCATCATCATTGCATTATTGCATCATCATCATCATCATTGCATCATCATCATCACCACCGCATCATCATCGTCATCGTCGTCATCATCATTGTTGTCATTATCGCCTTCATCGTTATCATTATCATTGTCGTCATCATCATCATCATCATCATCATCATTATCATCGCCATTGTATTGCTGATGGTAATGTAAATAATCCTTATTATAATGAGGGTGAGGAGGAGACTGATAAAAAATGGTTTCATTATTTTTACCTGCTATTGGAAAAATGTGTGTTACTGTCGGTCCTTCATGACATTTATGCAACCGACCACGATTTACGTTGGACCCCATAGTGCGAGCCACAAACGTTTTCACTTGAAGAATAATTATACACGGCAAATTATCATCGTATTATACAATGATGAAGCGGTGGCAAAATGGTAAAATTAGTGACGTATATTGGTTATAAATATCAAAGATATCTATAAGTTTAATAAACTATCAAATGAAAAATGGTACAAATAGTATTTTAATATAAAAATAATACAATGATTGCTAAATGTGTATAATTGTCGTTTTAATCAAGGGAAATACCCCGATTAAGGTACAATTAAAATGAACGAAATTTATAACATTGTTTAAATTTAAAAATGAGTGATTTTTATACTTATTAAAAACTATATTACATTTATTGTTTTTAAACAGCAATTATTAAATAGCATTCAATTGCGCATATTTTTGTACAATATAATTTAAATAAAGCGTGCGGTGAGATTTTAGAAATACAAATATATTTATATAACATTGATAATTCAGTATCGCGAATATAATTATAATCTTTAATTGTTAAAATGTAAGTTAAAAATACTTACATGATTTTACATGTAGATGGTTTATAACAAAGCGAAAATTTAAAAAAAGTTTGTGTTAAATTATGTTTTAATAAAACTGAAATATAATGGTTATATAATGACAATATAATGACAATATAATGTTTTATATTATGATGTTTATATAGTAAGTATAATATACAATACTTCTTATAGACGCATTAAAATATTGAATTTATATTGCGTAATTATAGAATGTTGTGTAATATCATTGCAATACATTATCATACACATAAATTAATAACATGAAATCTAAAATTTAAAATTTAAAAGTGAGTGAATGAAGTAACTACTTAAGTAAAATTGTAAAATATCAACTCAGTGGTTTTAATATTATTATAAAAATTACTATAATTTTGGCACGTGAAGTTAAACCTTGCCGTGTTTATTTTAATCCTTTTAATACAACCTTTATTAAACAAAGTGATAAGAGTTATATGGACTTCATAAAGAGTAAGAAAAATCGTGACAACGTCTTGCTTATATTGCGATGACTTCTAGATATTAGTAGTAGTTCCACATTTATGAAATATGGTTAATTTATGTTAAATTATGGTAAGGTAATTAAAACATTAACATCATAGAAATGTAAATTGATCGTAAAATAATTATGATTTAATATAATACATATATTATGAAACAAAAATGTGACATTATTGTATATTAAATTATTTGATATATTCATTATGTAAATATAATATGAAATAACAATTTATTTAGCCTTTGCAATGCAGTTGATTCAATGTTGATAGGTCAGTTATTTTATTCATTTTTGCTTAACGTTAAAACACAAGTACATATGTCCCTTTTTATTTTCCCTATTAGTATCCTGCTGTTTTCTTCGTTTAAACATTTGTTTCATCTTATGTTTCTTTATTAGCCCTCGTATCCGTTCAGATATGTTCTTCTATCGTTATCGCATAATGCGTTCATAAGTTGTACACGGGAGAATTGTTATACTTGTTTGAGCTTTGGTGGCGCACAATTGGGAGTCAATACATCTGTTTTGTTCGGCTTCTTATCTCTTGTAGCACGCTCTATCAAACGCATAAAACATTACGCGCGTGTAAAAAGTATCTTCACCGGCTTTGCGTTTCACCTTTAACCCTGTTAAATGACGTGTTTCGTAGACGTTATCTTTGTTCAGAACTGAAACAAGGTCCTATACCAATCGCTTACTCCAATGAAGATTATTGTATCAGACGAATTTAGAGATAAATAATCATTTGGGAAAGGAAAGTCTATGCATAATTCAGTAGCGTAATCATAACCCGGTCGTACGAATTCATCACACTAAGTTCCACTACCTGATTTTAGAGTCCCCCGGAATGACTTATGAATGTTTTATTTAAATTCTCTTTGATATCGTTAAATCTCACATCATGCACGATGAAGCCTCCCTGATCTTCAACACCATTTATTAAAATGTTGATGGGGAAAGATAACGACAAAAATAAGTTACGGTGGTTTAGGTTGTTTATGATGTGATTCAGTGTAAGATAACTAAAACGATCTTTGTATGGCAGGATTAGCGACAATATGCGGCGAATCTAAACTAAATGACAGAATTTATTTTACGAACGAGAATTTTATAGATCATTTATTGACTTTACGCTAAAATTAAGACTGGTCTGTCAATATGTAGCTTTATTTGGATGGCGTTATGACAAAATATGTGTTCTTTGATGTATAACAAATGAAAAAAAAAAAACTGAATTAATTTTAAATGCTAAGTTAAACATATTACGTTAAAAGACCGTACCGGTATTTTCATATTGGATGTTATTATGGTAGTATTACCATTGATAATTTTTGTTTAAGGTGACTTATTAATGCCACTTCGCCTTATCGTTAACGAGCTAGCACATTGATGATTCAAGACGAGAAAGCATAGGGACAGTAAGTAACCAAGACCTTATAACGGCGATTTTTGAATTTCCTTATTCGTATTGTTGATTTCTACGTGTTGTTACGACGAAACTTTTACAAAGACATTTAGGATGATTTATTGATGAAATATGATGCAAGTGTTCTCCACATAGGATCACATAAACACAGTTGAGTTTAAAATGAGTCTGTCCACTGATTCACATTACCAAAACATGTCAACAATGAATATGGCTGAGTTTCAAAATCAGTCTGTCAACTCATTTACCTTAGCACAAAATGTAAACATACCGTCCGACTACTAGTACACATGATACCTTTGAACCCATTCTAATGCCGGAACTTTGCAATGGAGGTTGTCAGCTTGTAAAACCCATAACGTGTAGATGAGGATATAAACATTTAATACGTTAAAAATAAACGAATTCTCTGTAGGCTTCCTAAAACACGTCAAAATTATAAACAATAACACTTTATCGCACAGAATTCCTTACTGGTTCCATGTGAGCGGTATCCCAATTTTCATTGGACCTCATCATGTCTACGTCATAGACCGTAGGGAATCCCAAAAGCCGTTGAACTTTCTCGCTCGTAATTTGGTACGAAAATGAAAGTCGTCTACGTCAACTCAAACCACGTTGGGCGCCAATGTTACATACTCGGTGGTTCGCAAATTCGTAATGGGGACGTTTTAAAGGACCCTGGGTGATGGTCTGAAAAAATACGAGGCGGTGGTTTTAGAATTTGTCAGTAGACACAGGGATGGCTCACGCCACAGCCACTGTCAAATTAGGTCTGCCGACCACGTGCACAACAAAGGCAAAATAGTACATAATTATTACAAATTATACGACGACAACTAATTATCAAACAAACACATAAATAATGGTTATAACAACATCTCAATGCATATATATTACCAACCTGAAAATATACGAGGCGGTGGTTTTAGAATTTATCAGTAGACACAGGGATGGTTTACGCCACGGCCACTGTCAACTTAGGTCTGCCCCGTGCACCGGTCAGATCCCACCGCAGTACATTATGGTTAGTGACGTATTAGTATTTTAAAGGGGTAGCTTGTAAGGTAATTTAAAGGAGTAGCTTGTAAATTAGGTTAAAATAAAAGTACAAAAGTTTTAAATGATAGTTTGTAAATAGTTAAAGGGATGTGAAAGAAAAGAAAGTAAGTAACATACATGCAATACAGACGCTAATACATATAATAATACACACATGTATAAAACATATTCCTACTATAGACGTGCCAATACCAACTGTGACATACGTAAAATGGAGATCAACTGTCCATATTGCTATGTACTGTAGTATACCAGCGTTTATGGCTACGCTAGGCATGACGTAGCATTCGCGTAACAGCTAGAAAGAAAAGGGACCATGCTAGAAAATTCATTCGTTTATTTTTAACTGGGTTTCGTCAATGTTCTGGAGACTTCTACGTTCTAGAAATTCTTTGGGTCTTTATAAGGGCTTGTTAGCCGAAATAAAGTTTATGTTTGGACATAATAGTTTGGACAGATAGTTTGGAAATACTTGCAGCTTCTGTATTAAACCTTTCTGTATTGGAACTTACGTGGACTTATTATATTCTACAGTGATATACATTAATTTTGCATTCATTGTTATTATTTTGTTACGCTATAGATTTTATAGTTTATTAAAATAAACATTATTGTACTAGTTTGTTGATGGCTTGTTCTTTCTGTAATACCATTTCGTCGTTTAGTAAACGTGCCATTTTATAAATAAACCTTAAATAGCGACACCGGTAGTAACAATACCTAAACCGTTTTACCATTTGTGTGTATAAGCATAATATACAATTATATTTATCTGTTCTATCACTGTGGTGGTACAAATGATCTGTTCACATATTAAACATGTATAACGATTTACATCGTATATACATAGGTGACATAAAGATACAATCAAGCCGGTTTAACATTCGGGTATATAATACATTGTCTCTAACATAGTTCCTTATTGTCATTTCCCAATCAACAACTTTATATATTATTAATACTTGCGACCTGTTTCGGCGATATTAAACTACATACTAAATAATGTCTTATTATATGACTTATATGCCTCACGTTGTCTCTTTCTTCGGATAACCCTAAAATGTACAGAAGACTTTTACATATTTAGGCTTATATACATCATAATGCATATTATATGATCACATAATTTGCAACTGCCAAATTAAGCCGGTACGCTTCATTGTATTCTGTTGTGTTTCTTTTTATTTTAAATTCTCCATAATTCATGAATTATAGTATCGTACACTAATTGTGATATCCTTTTAAATTAAAACTGTTTTATTTCTTTAATTTGATGAGCTGAGTCAGTAAAGTACATTACATTAATTGCCTGAAGGTTTCATTGTGAGCAAGTTATAAAATGTACGTGTGTAATTCCGAATGGGTTGTGTTACCATGACAACACTTTTAACAGTTATCAATAAAAACTTGAAGGTAAATTGGTTTGTCCATTAGCAATGATCTATCTATAGATATTCATCTGCCAAACCATTGTTTGTTTATTCTCATATATAGATTGCTATGCGATAAATATAACCTGTCAACTGTCGAGACTTCCACTGCGCATGTGCGGCACGCGACTTGCTGCGCCTCCATATTGAGAGTTCTGCGCAAAATGGCCTCGAAGCATGGTTTCATCGCGGTTTGATTTAATTGTCCGATGGTTTAAAGTGATAAGTATCATGAAGGGCATAGTTTGTGATTAAACTGTCTATAATTTCTTGAATCGAGCATATTCAGGATACTTATCTGAGTTGTCGTACTAATTGATTTTATATCGGTCTTAGACCGATGGCAATTGCTTTTATCTTAAATATCGCTTATCGCCACAAGTTATGAAACAAACGCGCCCAAACAAACGTAGATTTTTGTATTAAAGCTAAATGCAAATGTATGCATCATGAAAATATCTCCATCATTATGTTTCTGTAATTAGTTAAAAGGGTCCATTAAGACTGTATACATGCTGGTGCCCCCAACAGAACGCTAGTACAAGGGGTACTTCAAGAAATAGCTACGAAGTGGGACACCCAAGGTGTCGTAGAGAGCATGCGCTTTCAACAGGAAAATGACTATCCTGGGAACTAAACACTCTCTTACACTGTCGATGAATAACATAAACATTTAACAGTAACAAACCATAACTCCGATGTGAAGTAGAGTATCTGCTACTTTGTTTTCCTTATTCCCTGCTACATCTGTATTTACAAACTGCATTGCTAACATCGGTATATTCGGTTTCTTTTGTTAAATAATACTTCGTTAAACAGCTGCAAATTCCATAAATGCCAGATACTTTTTATAATTGCAACTACACATTTTTGTTGCAATCTTCAATGTTAAAAAATCGAAATACTTTCTTTTCTGAAAAGGTCTCACAGATTTCCTGCTTTTGCCAGAAACACTATCGTCCCCATAAAAATGAGTGGCACCAATAAAATAGTTATCGTTCCTAGTATAAGTTGTTTGGTCACAGGACATGCTTAAACAATATAATCTACAAAACTAGGCTTTGCACGAGGGAGAAATATGGGAAAGTCCAGTCTTCTTTCAGCTTCCATTTGTTTGGTTTGTTGTTTAACTAACTTCTATTTAACATGATAATCTTCGATAAATAGCACAAATATATGTTGTTAAAATAAAAATATGAGGAATGTTCCAATTACGAGAGCATGTTCTCTTTCCAGCAATTATCCTTCACCTTGCGCCGATACGGCACATAAAGCCTTAGCTTCTGAAGGGAGTTATTTTATTGTAGAAATCAGCCCTTATCGCCCTTGGACGTTTAAACTTACAAATTCAATAAAGCGCCCTCTGTCGCTCGTTAATAGTCATAATTGGACAATATCGCTATCACGTGACCTTTGTCAGCTTCTTCTGTCCTGAGGCCGGGTTTCAGCGACTGACATATCACGTGGGTAATTGATATTTATGCAGGGATCCAGTCCATAAATATTGAACTGGTTAATCGAGATGATTAGTCTAATTGGGGATAATTAGACAAAACTGACGAAGCTGCCGTAGTTAAAAAGGCATCTTTATATCCCGATGGTCACATTTCCTTCTTTGAGTGCCATCTATGGGAGAAGTTATTTTTATTATTTTCTTAATCGTGTGCCACATATTAACAAATTAAATGGCAGGCTAAACTTTGTGAACTGATGTTATTATTCAAAATGTGTTTTATTATTTACTACTTTGACACTGAATGCCTTGTTGTTTTCTGATTTCATTTACTATTTCTGCTACTTTGTTCTAAGCTATCAACATATTACATATGGTAAATTGTGTGGAAAGGTGTCAGTGGAAACATTGTGTATTGATATTTTAACTAACACCATAGCTAGTCATGTTGTTGTGTTTATATACTTTAAATTGTTATTAAACTGTAAACAGTATATGCTAAATAACTATAACAGCGTGAGACTATTATTCTACCGAATATAAAATACATGTTATTTCTATGACCTTTGCTGTTGCTTTAGCCAACAGTCTGTTTCCTTAATGAATTTTTAAGTTTGTGACGATTGCACAGTATATATAAATTTTGTTGAATAGTATTTTTTATGTTTTCTGTTTAACATTTTACAACCAAGAGATTTCAGTTTAGTTGACACTTCCGGTCCACAACCCCGGTTAACCGTGGAGAGCTCTTTGTTATTGTAAATGAAGTTGTGTGTTTAGTCTTGTATTTGCCCCCTAAAAATACTTAATTGTCATTAAGCCATATTTTATCTTAAAACACAAGAGCATGCCAGAGAATAATACAATTTATGGGAGGGTTCTGGATCGATTTACGTCTAGCAAAATACTACGACTTTTTACAGGCTGATTCATTTTCTGCAACACAATAATATTTCCAAATCTTGTCTGACAAATAGCTTGTGCGCATATTTAGTAAAAAATTGTTTTATGTCATCGACAAAATATCGAAAGAAAATACCAACAAGGCTACATAACCGCGTACAGAAATAATCGTCCATAACAAAGTTAATATGCGTTGTTTAGAATCGTTTATTTTTTCTTCACGACTCCCTATATA
Source organism: Sinonovacula constricta (assembly GCA_007844125.1). Classification (NCBI taxonomy): domain Eukaryota; kingdom Metazoa; phylum Mollusca; class Bivalvia; order Cardiida; family Solecurtidae; genus Sinonovacula; species Sinonovacula constricta. The sequence continues at coordinate 12,075,941 of CM017569.1, forward strand.
TAGCTAATTAGCGGCCTATGGACATGCATACATCAATTAGGCCTATACATAATCTTAAAACTTCCTAAAATATACTTAGTAGATCTATAACCACTTATAACAATGCAGGAAACAATAGCTAGGACATAAACACCATAATGGCAGCATAATGCTGTTGTGTGTTTTTTAACAACATTAGCCGTCGATAAAAAAAAAATTTTTCTAAAACGTCTATATATTTCTGAAAGTAATACCAGTGTTTCTACGTTTCAAACCTTTTCTGTGTTATAGGTATATACATGTACACTTTATAGCATAAACATGTGTGTGACAAGTTGTAGCAAAAATTGGTTGAAAAATTAGATTTGAAAACATTCACATAATTATAACCGTCTCAAATAGATCAGTGGTTACAGGTTACATTGTCTATTTTCAAAGAAAGACAACTTACAGAGTTTTTTTTGAAGTGTTTGACTTGCACTATGTATAATATTTGTTGAATGCCTTATACCATTTCCTACCACATGTGGATGATAGATCGGACACTTTAAGTCCTTCACCGGACAACGTACACGTTATTTGTTAGTATGCACATATTTCCTCTTTCTTTCATGATTTAACTTTTTATCAAAGGGATTTCAGAGACCATTGAATGACACCAAATATGGCATTTAGGATGTAAATAAAGCGATAATGCTAATTGTCCTTTTGTTCTTTGACAATTTGAAAGACTCGGTTCCCACACAAAAGGAGGACCCCATACTGCACCGGATCTTCACGAGGGAGTTCCGCCCCTTTTCCGTAAAGTCTCAGCGGATACTGCGACAACAACGTGAGAGGGTACTGTATAATTACAAATTACCGTTATGTATTGTTCTTTGATGTTGAAATAGTAACATAAGGCGGACGGGTAGCGAACCTCATGCACAGTATGAGAGCGGCGGTAACCGAATCAATTATACAGATAGCTCTAATATAATTAGAGTAGTGGTCACTTTCCATCGCTCACTGTCGCGCCAGATGACCATTAAAGGTCTGCTTATTCTAAATTGACAATCGGGGCCTTTGTTCCGTGTGTATCTGTAATGTTTGTGGACCTACAAGACATGCAAGACATTCACTGCTGTCCACTACACCCCCACACCCACTTTGGATGGTCATATTTCGATGCTGAAGACCAAATGAGCATCATCCCTTTGTGATACCAAACGACTGAAGCATAATGCATGATGATGCCATACACTATGTACCACGGGTACTTCGAGGCATCCAATACAGTAATTATGTTGGGGTAAATTAGAAGATCCTGTAAGATGACTGAGATCCCGACTTTTAAAAACATTGAAAAATTCATGTAAGACGAAAAGTGTGATCAGTGGTATATCAAAATGTAATGCAGGTGCCTCTGGACATATCTGCACTACATGATTGTTTTATTTCACTACTAGTATTTTCATGTAACACCTTGGTGGTCATTAGATATAATATTTTGTGCAACTTGAATTGTGCGTATCTCTATTGTATTGCTAAAAGTAAAGTGTTTCCAAACTATGATACTGTAATCGCAATTATCTCAACGTAAGACATTCAAATAAATTAACTCGATGAAGATAACGCCAAATGTATGACGTCAACTATGTGTTCGTTTATACTAATAAATGGGTAGTGCGGGTATCTTTTTTTTTTGCCAAAACCGTCGCATGTCGGGATGTTTAAATTGTTTAATGTTTATCTATCCTGCCCATGCCTTTGTCTACCATTGTCTTGCTACGCCATGTTATATAGACTCCCACACGACCGGCCGTTATCTGCACGATATCTCGAAGGTCCCGTTACTCCTCTGACCCTTGCTCCCGTCTGTGCTCGAGCAACGCCACCTGGCCTAGAGGAGGACCGTTTGTTGGGGCGTGGTGGCAGCCAGTGCTCGCACAGTCGCGACAACAGACTCCACAAAGGCATAATTATACAGCGCACCCCATCTTGCTTTCCGCGCGGTCAGAAAGGTTGGACAAAGTGCCATAATTACCCTAGTAAAATGTTATCGTCTAATAAACGCCACGCGGCCTAGAGCGAAAACAGGTTTTCTCTGTAATAAAATCTCAAAAATAAAATGTTAAGAATGCTTCGTCGGCCATTGTGCGCGTGGGCTGTCACCCTGCGCGACCTTTCGCGCTAGACGTTAGATATAAATATGACAATTTAAAATGATGTAGTGCTATGATTAACAAGTGTAGAAGATGTTCTTTTTCGGCCAGCAAACAACTATTCTTCTTGCGTAATTATTGGTGAACTGAGCAGCTTTTGTAAGCTTAACTTTCTTTTAGACGGTTCAATGTAATAATTTCATATGTTTATCCGTCTTGCTGTACACAATGCTACATTTGATAAAATCCGGTACTTGGTAGTAAACAGTATTTCCTGTTGGCGATAAGACATAATTATTGAGACTTAGCGGCAAATAGTGTAGACCCTGTTCAGATAGGTCCCAGTAACTGATCTGGATCTACATAATATGTCTTTGCGTGATCAGAATTCTTATTTAGCAGGCTAAACGTAAACTGATACAACATTCATCTCCATGGCAACAAAAGCTTTATTAAATCATTTAAGGTTATACACAAAATATTTTGTAAACACTAAATAAATAGTGGAAATATTAAACACATGTAACACTTACGCTATGGCCTGATATGATGGGTCATCGTTTAAATAGAAAAAATCAAACACACCTTTTACCCCTAAAATAAACATTTTCTATAATAAACTATTCTTTATGTGAAACAGCATACAGAACTTTGTAGATTTAGACGATTCGATCAAATTATCACACTTCCTATATATTTGACACATTACGGCCATTCAAAGTAATACCTATAGCTAGGCAAACTATTTTTTATATTGTTTTTCTTTCTTATGTAAATGATCGCTTGATCGATGATTGTTTTGTTATTTCACGAGTAGCATGAAATCACACTGCTAGCAGCAATGTATCTTTTTATGTCTGTCAAACTGTTGTTGGTAACACTTCAAACACAAACCAGTCACGTACACCAACAATACAGTATTCCGTTCACTACATTCTACTGGGTATTGGTCGGAGCGGTAAAAGTGTCTTGCGGGTTTATATATTTGCTGAGGTTAACTATAGCAGCAGTTACTGCGATTGACTTTTCTGGTTTCGGAGGCTACTGATCGTATATTTTGTTAGAACAACTTACTTTTGTTCGAAAATATATATTTCGTTAAGGTAGTTTTCAATCGCACAATGGTGGGGTTTAAATGTATATAACAAGAAAATAGTTAAACATTTAAGTTTGTATGTAGGTGTTTTATCACTTTCATGAAATTAAATTGTTGAATTGATCTTCTTCATATGCTGTGTAATGTATTTAGGAATGTATGCCATCACGTGTTTTCTAAAGAAAGTTGATAGTTTTGAAACATTTACACAAAGGAATTATTAGCCAGCAGCATCTATCAAGCGTTGCCGACAAAATATCACTATTTAGGGAAGTCCTTATTTGTATGAAACCGACTTCCTGTTTCCTTAAACCATTCGTCAACCGATACAATCCTATTGTGGCTCCATTGTAATACATTACCACCACTAATTCATTAATAGAATCCCGGTTATTGCCATGTTTTCATCGTCAACATTAATTTCGCAGATTGGCATTTAAACCAGTAATCAGCATCCATTTCAGTGATCCGTTAGTTGCAGTATAGGGGAAACTTAAAACAGAAATGCTATTCGATCGACGACAATTAACTGCAAGAAGACAATAATGACTTAATTGCAGGGGTCTACTAATGATTTCTGTCAGTGCTTCCGCTATACCGGTTCCTCGTGGTGCTGGTTGCCATCTTGTGGTCGTAGCTGGATACAGCAGTGTAGTTAAATTCATTTTTCCTAATTAATGAGCAAATCAACAATGATTTTTGAAAGTGCTTTGAAAATGTACTAAAAGGTCCACGAAGATGCACATTGGAAAGTACAGTACCATGCCTTAAAGGCAGAGCAAGCAAAGTGTAATGCTAAATTAAAACAGTCACTGTTAATGGGTCTTATAAACAATCCCTAACTAGACAAATGCTGTTTTTGTTTTCTAAGAAATTTAATAATTATTTTGGAAAATATTGCGCTTATTTTTAAGAAATTAAGATAACATCTGTCCACTTTACTATTACATTACTTTGTATGTACATGTTTAGCATTATTATCATTGTTTAAGTATGTGTTTGTATACTTTTAAAATATTTACAGGAAATAATCCCCTTAGCTGATCGTATAGACATGTATACAAATACTTTGACGTTCATCATTTATACATTTTATAATGTAATAAATGGTGTTTATGTTATGTTTATTGACAAGTTAATTCAAATCTAAGCTGCGTCGAAAAAAAGGTTTTATTTGTTTGCGTCCGTATAATTTACTATAATATTGGTTGCAATTTTGTGACTGTGATATGAGAAAGCTTTGGATATGTAGGTATTTGTTCACAAGTTCCACGTTCCTCTTAAATAAGTTTGAAAAAGATAACGGAGTGATTGACAAATATGTTTGGCAACATATTCCTTGCCAACTATCATTTTATAGTCATTTTACAAAATAAATGCTACTCGCGTATGCATGTAAACGAAATCTACATTCAATGAACTAAACATTCTTAAATACAACGCAGCGAAAATAAACATTTTACAGTTTGTGGGACAATGGATCAGTAATTGCGTTGTCTTTTTATTGGTGTCCTTGACGGCATCTTTCCGTGCGGGATTCCAACCACGCGATGGCCTACCGCTGAGAAGAGGTCTTGTGTGTTTAGGTGCTGCTGCTGCTTCTGAAGGCAGTGTTTGTTTTCTCCTGTTATTCCACAACCGGAGACAATACCCGCTGATTGTTATAAGAGTCCCATAGAGACATGGACAGACCTTGCCGCGACGTGACTTCACACCTCTTCTTTAGTGCCATTAATAAAAGAGATAATTGCCTATTCATTATGATGTGTTTGGCTATCAATGTACTCTCGAATATTTCAAGGAGGCTTCTTAGGGCGGAGAGAGAGCGAGAGGAGGGTTTGATGCAGGGATGGAGAATGGTGGTAAACTAGAGAAACCAGCTACGGACAGGGATGGGTGCTTCTTTAATGGACGGCTTTGATATTGTGCTGCTCTACTTGTAACAGATGTACAAGTAGAGTCTTGGGGCGTGTTGACTCTGTGTTGGTGATGAAAGCGACAACAGGTCATCGGTCACTGGTCCCTTGGCCCTCACACGTTCTCTCTGGTAATAGTTTAACTGTTTCCGGGGGACACTCTGACCTCAGGACCAAAGGTTTTCCCCAAGTAACCACCTCAGATCTCAGCCAGGGGTCCGACTGTCGTCAGTAGTCAAGTCTGCTCTAATCATACCACACTAAAAGCTAACAAATAAATAACAGGTTAAGATACTGCGCAAACGCGAATGAAATCCAATAAAAATAGTTATTATGTCTATCGTCAATGTCTTACATATTCCTCCACCTAAAAATATTGAACTTATTCAAAAACATTAAGCGCGAGAAGATGCGTTTCAAAGAGCCATCATTGTTGTTGTTGTTGTTGTTGATGATGTTGTTTTTGTGCTCGTGTTTTGTTTTTAATTGTTCATTAGATTATGAAAATATACTATGTTGACCTGCTAAAATGCTGAACTCTGTTAAAGCTAATAAAAAATATAATTTATGACAGTTTCATTTAGTATAGCGAATCAAGGTAATTTGAAAGTGATAATGTGTCAGGATGATACGAAACAAAATTGTTATTAACTATTTATTATAAAAATATGAACAGGTAAACTGAAATGAAAATCTTATGTTAAATAGATTAAATATAACTAAATTATATCGTTCATCTTATATTTTTAACTCACGTGTAAATAGGCCTACAAGAGAACATATGTTATAAGGAATTTAATATTTTGCAAATTAAACAGTGAAAGTTACATGTATGCTCTTTCTTTTCAATCACACATTTACAGTTTACAAATTGTTTGTCTTATACCTTCTAAAATTGTCATGTTAAGGCGCTTGGTTAGAGCTGGTCAAATTTGCATTAATATAAAAATTGTCCAAAATGATCTTTGTTGAACTCAATGAAAATTGGTATACAATTTTATCTCTGATGTCATGTTGATGAGTGAGCATGCCGTCTTTTGTAGAAACGGGTTGTCTTGAGGTTTTGAGAATCAAAACGTCGCAACGCTTTTCAACTATTTTCAGCCATTTTTTCTTAACGACTAAAACATTTCTGAACTGCGCTTACGATGAAATACGAGATCTGTAAACGTAATAAACAAAATGTCAACTGACTCGACAGTGACGCAATAGTTTAAACATATGAAGTGCTGATCGTATGGTCCATCGTGTCATAGTCCGACCCTGTCCCCGACCCGCCCCACTAAAACTGTGAACAAGTCGTTTTAAAGGAACGGCTTCAGGCTATGTCCTCTATAAGATGCCAAGATGCCAAGATGTGCACTTAAAATGTATTAAATTCTTGTCTCCATGCCTTGAGCCAACTTATATTTTATCAATATTCATATAATATGTTTCAATAAGAATATAACACCTATACCAAAAATTATGCTTATTTTAAGTTTTAAAAAAAACAATAACAAACAAAAGAAAACAACAAATGAACCAAAAATAAGCACTCTGTTGTACAAGTTATTATTTTAAAAAAATACCGATGTGCCATCAATTTTTATTCTTAAATAATCCAGGCGAAAACAATATGAACAAATATTCGTGTCTCTTTCGGCATGATTTTACAATAAAACAAAAATTTGACCCGATGCATCAAATATATAAAATTACGCATACGCCCGAAAGTGCAGCCGTGCTTGTATATGTAACCACAAAATCTTGGTGCTAAAAGACTGACACAATTATAAGCGATGCAAAAGCTGATTAAGATCTTTAAGTTTACTTCGTTTGATTACACAAAGATTTTTTTGATTTTTTTAAAAACAAAGATGTAAATCAGATAAGAAAAAATGAAAAATGCTGCCGAGGTTGCACCTACTTTTTTTATAAAGAATAAACTTGTGAAACGGTAATACGTTGAGGAACATTTTTACGGTAAAACATACGAAAATAATACAAGGTTTATCCTTATTGCAACAAAATAATTTGTATTAAAAGGAAACATCTTGTGATGAGCAATTGTTTGTTGTTGTTTTTTCTATTTCTTTTTAATTGGCACGATATAAATAATAAAATCATATATACTTTTTAAGAAATTTTGTTAAATGTGAGGTGTGTTACAACTTATAAAGAGTCTCAAATAAATTTACAATAAGGCATATTCATTTAAGTCAAGCTATGAAAAATAGACGTCAAAAATCATAAAACTGTGTCAAACATAACATCAAACGAATGTGTAAAACAATCTTTGAATTTAGTTAAAATTTAGTGTTTGAACAATAGTGATGTTTTTAAATTTATAATATAAAATAAGACACTTTAAAGGCTCCCAGAAGAAGATCTTTTTTTCTAAGAATGCAAAATTGTGTATCAAATCCACAACTTTGAATGTGTTTGCATATTTCAGGTTTACACAAATATTTCTCACACAGGCTCACTGATACACTGAGTATTAAAATCAACGGATTTTCAGACATAATAATCCTTAATTTGTGTTATTTATTTAGGTAACATTGCCGTTTTAAATCGCACACTGTCAAATTTTTATAGATTACAAATTACTAGTAAAATAAACCATAATACAACGCTATAGGTCGAGGTCAGTTATCAAGTTAAACAAGGAGAAATAATCATCACACGAATCATCCTAATAAAATGTAGACGATAACAACAGAATAATATAAGATTTCTATTTCTCAAAGAATCAATTAGAATGTGAGATGGCATGTTTATCTTATTTTAGTTTTCAGATAGAATATTGTCGCACACGATTAAACCCTTGTTTTGTCTTTTTTTTATAAACAGTGAATAAAATGAATTAATATACACGAGCCTATTCGAAAGTGCGAAAAAAGTGAACAAAGCAGGACAACGTATAAATTGTTAACAGGGGTGTCAATTTTATAAATAGAAGGTCAAAACAACCAATCATATTGTGATAAAAATACAATGAAGACGATAATTTAAGTTGATTAATTACACAAAAATGAGAAAGAACGGAAAGAAATCAAAGAAAGAAAAGGGAAAGGCAGAAGAGATAAAGATGAAGGAACTGTTTAAGAGTACATAAATGACATTACTGTTAGAGTAATAAATTATTAACAGTATTTATACAGAATTTTACACACATATTTGTCACGTTTCGCTTATATATATATATATGTTTATATAAAATAATAATAAATATAATGATCGGTATCTAGTTAATAGATATCTTCACGCGCCCACTCAAACGATTCACAATTTTATAAAGAAATCTGCGCATTAAGAAATGTATGTTTAAAATTTCCGATAATAACGTTTTGTTTTGTTGTTGTTTTCTTTGTCCAAGAAGAAAAGCTAGTTTTGTTTCCCGCAATTTTGACAAACTTTTATATTAAATTCAATTGTAATTACATGATATTGCTACTAAATCATTTGTAAGCTATTTTAAACCCCAAATAACACAAGTCCAATTTCGAACATACGTTTGCTAAACATGAAGAGTTTGTGTGTTGTTGTTGTTGTTGTTTTTGTTAATAAGGAAAACAATTATAATGAAATTTAAGCATAGATCGGAACGGTAATTTGAACACTTTTCTAAAGCAATAAAAACGCTCGCAAAACTCCAGGAAATGGTCTAAACAAGTTATAGTTATTGTTAGTCTTTATTTTAAAGGTATGTTTTATGTAACATACACCGATTGTTCCATTCTTTCAATGACGTGACTATAAGGACTTTAGTCACATATAACCGCTATTTTATCTCTTACCAAAGTTACAGTGGATAACAAATACTTCAGTCTTAAAGTTTCATTTTATTTGTTTTGAATACATCTTGAAGGGTTTTTTTAAAAAACATTATGTATAATTAAAACAGCGCAATGGTAGTTATCTTAAATAACATATAATAAAGTCATGTTGATCATGTTTCTTTGTGAAGGTATGGAACGCGCATAACATGTAACGATAAGTAATGTTATCTTTGCAAATTTCGATATATTTATTTCTAAATTCAAATATGCACTGTAAAAGAACGAGGTATTTTCATATTTCTATTATTGCAAATTATGTGTAATATACACCGATAATTATCACTGAGCAAGTTTCGTAACTATTTCGATAATAAAAGCATAAAATCTCATCTGTAAATGTGCCACTGATTGCGTTTACCTTAAAACATTTATAAATTTAACAAATCATTATCTTATCTGTTAATGTTATCTTTATACAGTTATATCCAGCTGTAAGAGAGAACTTGCAACCATTCTGACATGATTTAACACAATTTAAGGCAATATTCAAACGTCCTCTACACAATTATTTATTTATTTATTTTTACTTACATTTATATTATACAATTATCTGGACTTATGTAAGCTGTGTAAATAACAACCCGCTGTTTCAGTATTATTAAATTAAAATTAATGAAACTGTTTGGAAAAGACAAAATAAAAGCTACTTTTAACAACAAATACGATGAACAAATGTTTGTCAAATATAAACGTATATAAATGTATAAATCAGTCGCCTCTGACAGAATAATTCATGAACACACCGTTATATACGTGTTTCTAGAGTGGGGAAACTTTACTTCGTGCTAAGTGTGTCAAATTGAAAAATATTTATATTTACACGGAGAGCGATACACACTTTTCAGTGCTTAGTTTAGAATATATAATTACTTTTCCCAACTAATCGGACCCATATGCTTTGCAGACAAGTGTAAAACTAATCAAATTAATGTACACTATTTAGAAACTACCGTGTTGTCGCGACAGTTTTAAAAAAATATTATCAGTATTTAGTTATTCATAATAACATCTATTCAGATATTAAAAAAACCTCTCCCAATCCATAGTTGCGATAACTCGACAGATCAGCGTTACAGGGACCCTTCCTAGCTGAAGAATACGAACTGACAACCGGCGGACCTGTACGCAACACCACAGCCGCTATAGGCCACATGTCATCAATTCATCTTCTAATTAATGCAATCAACTTAATTATGATTGCATTATCATCGCATTGTGTCACACATTTTTCAGACGTCTTCAGGCAAACTTTCAAATGTCTGGTGTCAACGGTACAGAAATCATTCCGCGGCGAAAACGATAATCTTCAAACAGAATAAACACTGAGTTTCTATTCAGAAACTATTCCGTTTTTACTGTTAAATGCACTTGTTTCCAGCGAGTCTTCTGTTGTTTGCATTCTTTACGGTATTTTACAATAATTGTTGGTCCAGATGGTTACCGCGAGATGGGCACAGCGCAGAATCCTAGGTCGGGAAGCCGCTAATGAGGCACGGCGCAATCTCATTGGCTGATCGATTATCAATTCCAGGGATACCACGCCGATCGCGTGCTGGAACCAAGGGGCGGGGCTACTCGCAGACATTTTAGCACCTCCTGAAATCCGTTAACACGATTGGCTGGTGCTTGCTCCACCTTTTGGAGCTCTGGTCTCCCATAGGATCGTGAAATTCTAAGGGGACTGCTTACTTACTTTCGGAACCGGATAGCAACAAAAGGGCCTCCGCCGGGAGTTCGTTCCAGAAGTGAGGCGAAAGTGGCAGGAGACTAATACAACACCGTTACATCGTATCTTGAATTGACCCTCCGCAGCACAGAGGGACAGTGGTGATTCGGCGATTTTACAAACCTCGGGAAAATTAAAATGTTTTGTCGAAGAGTTTAAAGTGCCTTCAGGGATCTATGTTAAAATTTCTGGGAAGCGTTTTTCTGGTTATCAAAAATTCAAACCGTTTTTCATATTTTCACATACATTCTTTCGTTAGGACATCTTTATTACAATTTTCCATTTGCGTGATGTGTTAATAGCAGTTTTTAGCAGGACTACGAATGAGATGTCGAAAAAATAACGAATGTAGTGTTTGACGGATGCTGAACTTGGACAGTTAAGAATCGACGAGAGAACCAGAAAACGGTCAGATGAAGGAGGAAATCTCGACACAACTTGGGACTATCAGAAATTGGATGCAACCCACCATGGTCGAACAGAGTAGCGGAAGGCGAGTACTCGCAATTTTTAGACCTCCTTTTTTACCTCCATCTCCGAAGATTGATCTGTTTACGCCCTCATGTGGACAGGTTTATTGAAACTATTACTTTACATCCAGGGACGGGTGTGAAACCCAATATTACAACACGAAACAGCGAAACAATTATTTCTTAACTCTCTTTTTTTCTAAAAACAAAAACTGTTACTCACAACAAAAACGATAACCAGTTTTGTAACTGAATATTCCCTAGACTGCAAGTTGTTGACGTAACCGGTATCAGATCGCACGCGATGCGAAGTTGGCAATTGTCTTAAAAATTAATGACTTTGGTTAGTCGATATACGGCTTCATGTCCCTCTTGAGTATAATGTTGCATACAGAACCCCTGGGTGGAATCTCGTGCATATAATGCTAAAACGTAGACCTCAACATCAGGCAGGCTCGGCCCACTGGATATCACATTCCAGCATTGCATATTTACAATCAATTTAAATAAAGCGAACACTTTGTATGCTTGAATAAAATGGTTTTCACATAGGATATGATCAGGATTTATGTGCTAACTTTGCAGTAGAGATATAATTGTAATACGAAAAAGTATCTGCATAAAGGGTAAAGTTCTACAAAATACAAGTATCTGCATAAAGGGTAAAGTTCTACAAAATACAAGTATCTGCATAAAGGGTAAAGTACTACAAAATACAATCAAATTTCGTTTGCATACGGTTTGTCAGGATCTTTAAATTTGTATTTTAATATTCTTCATATATTTGCTATTTTAAGATATTTTGTTATTTTTGCAAGATCACCGCATGGGATGTTTTTATTGCCATTTATACAGTGATAAAATATGCATTGACATTCACATAAAAGTATGGAAAAGAAAAACATTGTCATTTTACGAAGACTCTAGTTATGTTCTGTATTTCAGTATTTAAAATTGTTTAAACAGACAATTTAATTTATTTTATACAAATAACCCCTATACTTTCTCCAGTTTATAAATATTAGCCTATGGTAGAACGTTAGCAATGTTGAGAATGTGATCTCACTAATCGCGCTATACGCCATGATACGGTGGTCCCAACGCATGAATAATCAAAAATAAGATAAACATCTTAATTCGTATTACATGTGGTGGTATATTCCCACTCGCTTTATACCGACACACTGTGGTCCACCACCGGGCCATGGATCTACCGGAGGGGCAATAGTTGTATGCTGACAGGTTTTGGCTAGGCACAATACATGTCTTACATTAACTGATAGTTGATTCAGATAAAACGCATCCTGTCGTATTCAATGTACTAGAATTGTTTCTAGTTAAATATATATTAATAACAAAATATCTAAAAACTATCAGAAGAACTATGTATATTTAGTCGTGATGATAATTGTAAATTACACAAAAACATTTTGGTTCAATAAAATGCCGGGTAAAACTTATAATTCAAACAGAAACGTATTCATAATTTGACTGCTTTTAAATAAACTATAATATTAAAAATAATATTAACTCCTCTTCAAGTTTTGTCTACATTCAAGGCATGTTGAAAGAATCTAGTCCACACAGATTTACTAATGTGGAAATCATTTTCAGTTTCTTTTAGAATCTAGTTATATAAAGGGTATATGACAAGCACTAATTAGGTTTGTGTTAAAGGTGTTGTTTTTTAATATTTATATTAGTCCTATTTAAAATACTCCACATAATGTATAACTGGAACATATAACAAGTCATTGTCTTTTGCAAAATCTATGGCCGTTAGTACGATGAACTGTTAATTGCGATGCTATATTTCGCCAGTCACAGTAATTTACTCACTCTGTAACTAGCAGGTGTCAGCCAGCTGGAAGTGTAGTCTCTTTAAACATTATAAATATTAATTAGTTAAGACATAATGCCGATAGAACCTTTAAGCAAAAGTATGGAGATTTACACCCTATAATGGCATCGTGCACGAACTTAATTATTGATGTAAATATAGTCATTGAAGGTGAACAAATAATGTATATATATATATATATATTTCCTCCGCGTGTTACTGTGTGTTCTCTTACAAAGGTCATCAAATCTATTTTGAAAAAGTACTGAACTTTGGTAAATTATTCATTAAATAGTACACTAAATTTTAAAATCTAATTAGTCGTGTGTTTCACAAAATGCTACAGTTACTGACTTAAATACATGATGCTGTTTGGAATTATCGTTCGTTATATAGGCACCAGATGGGCGTGGTTTGTGTGTGTTAGGTTTTTTTAAACATAAAACAAGACACTATGGCGCGGTTTCTTTAAATATCAATTGTAATAAAAAGCGTACCTCACTGAGAAAAATATTTTATTTTCACGGTAAAAAAGACTTATACACTTACACTTATCATTTAACAAATTTTCAATAAACCTGTAAGTATGATATTTTCTCTTTTGCTTCCCTTGTCTATTTTGTTATTGCCAAACTCATCTGAATGTCAGTGTGTCCATGGTCTTTATACATCTTACCATGGTACATTAGATAGATGAGGATTATTGCTGTATTAGATATTTGCTTACAACTACAGGCATAGGTTAGTATGTAGATATACATATTATAACAAAAATACACAGCAGATAAAAAAAAGTATAGATAGTGATCAGACATTTCCCAGCGGGGAACTGGCTGAATAGACCTGGTCTAGTTATGCATACTAAAGCATGAACATCTTGTGATCAACAGTAAAGATTATAGAACCTTATTCGTCACAAGTCTTCTATGTAGAATATGAGACTATATTCTCATATTTTTTACGTTTTCTATTAAACGACATGATATGGGTTTTTAATATTTACTCTAAGAATTAAACCAAACCTTCCGCATTTCCTTTTCACTATTTTGTTACTGCATTTACTATTTGGTAAAAATACCCGGAATCCATACTTGTTCTTTGGTGTTCCATGTTTATCATGTCACTCGTGACACTGTTTCTTGTATATATTTGTAGACTTGTTCAAATATAGGTAGGGTCTTACAAAATGTGCATGGTACAAATATAACAGTAAGCTATAGCATGGTATAGTTTATCATTGAACAGTTTTACATGTGAACATGTAAGTTTATTTAAAAAGTACAGCTATAAGCTATAATGTAAAGCGTGCGTGAAATAAATATATATAATTTAAGCAGATAGAAAGGTATTTAAGTCAATTTCAATTTAATAAATATTTTAATGTTGCCACAGTAGACAAGACCTTTCCATCAATAGAATTAAAAACTTCTGATCAGCGAACTAAACACATCGATGAACGCATGATGTTTTTCTTCTGAGGTCTGCATAACATTATGAAGTGTTTATTTGTGTCTTTTTAAAAAAACTGTCTTGTAATGACTTATTTCATTTGTTATAATTTAAGTTGTCACTTGTGGCGCTTGAATATTCTATGTCTTGTGTTGAAAGTTTAAATTGAAAATTGTTTTGTAATTCGTTGAGATTGATAAATTTAATTGACCTATTTCATTTAGTATCATTTTAATTGTCTGTCACATTCATATTGTTTTTAAATTTTGAGTTTAAGTTGAGAATATGCTTTTGATAGGTGTAGATTGATGAATTAAATTGAAACAATGTTACATCAAGTAGCATATAGGTTATAATTATGTGTGTTTGTCTACTTGCAGTGTGGGTGTGGGTATCGCTCGGGCTCACTTTGAGAAGCAACCTCCCAGTAACCTAAGGAAGAGTAACTTCTTCCACTTTGTCTTGGCACTGTATGACCGTCAGGGGCAGCCCATAGAGATCGAAGCGTACAGCCTTCATAGACTTCGTCGAGAAGGACACCGTAAGTGTTAGTCATCAATCATTTTTACCTTATATACACATACAAGACACACACTCCATGCAAGGGCAGTAAATCAGTGCTCTGACAATATATCCAAGAATTTTTGACCAAACCCATGTGGTGTTTGTACTCATTGTAATTGTCTCATAGAGACAGTTCGGACGAGTAGTCAGGTATATAGGATGAAGAATTGCGGAATCAGCGTCGATATTTTTCGCTTCTTGTTCTGCAGCCCATTCCGTAATATCTAGTACAAAACTGACACTTAACGACACATTTTATTTTAATAATTTTAAATCTATGTAATATGTATTGTGATATGTATCTTGCAAAACAATCGTTTACACTTTCTGAATTGATATTTAGCGTAATATGTATTATCCGATATTTGTACACCATGGAGGTTTATTCCTGGTTGAAGTTGTTGCTAAAGTGAAGACAGTTATTAAAATTAAATTTTCACATTCGAAAATAAGATTACAATTGTGCAGTGTGTTTCTTCCGATATCTTTTTTTTTCAAAGTTGTAAATGTTCACAATTGAAAAGTAGGTCTATACGACGTAAAGCTAGATAAGTAAAATATAATTAAATATCTTGGATAAAGGTGTTTTGCAAATGCTGATACCAAAAATATTTCACTAAAATCTCGATGGTATACGTGTAAATGTCAGATATATATTTTTTATAAACAAAGTAATAACTTATAAATTCAAATGAGTGTTTAGTCTCAGACAGCCGAGTGTTCGAGTCCTGTTCGGAGAGAAAGACATACTGTAGGCAGGTCTTTCAGCTGACCTGTGGTGCGCCGGTGGTTCTACCCAGACATGTGTCTGGGTTCTTAATATCAAAATAGCTGGACGTCTATAATGATCATAAATGGTCGATGCGATGTATTTAAAAAACAAAACAATTAACAATTACAAGTATCTTATGTAATAAAAACAATGTTATTTTTCACACCATTTTGCATAAACTTCATACTTCAAAGAGTGTGCAGCAGCAGCAGCAGTGAAATAAGAAGTATGTGATGTGAAAAAAGATAAAAGTTGATTACGTTTCTTTGATTACCATTACCAAAACTACCTACGGCACTTAGTAATGATGCGATTTGTTATACTTAGTGTCTGATCTGATATTGTCAACAGCAGAAATAGGTCTAAAAATAAACATGAACATTTCAAATCAAACACTTACAGTCTGTACACTTTTCATTAAGCCGGAATAATTGACTGCGCCTCCCGGGCAGGATGGGGGAAGTAAAATGCTATACTTATGAATAATTGATCGGAACACAATCTACTGTCAAAATAGATTCAAACAAAGAGGGGGACAGCGGTGAACCGACTATAACCACCTCTGACAGTAACTGGTAATATTGCATTGCTGAGGACAGGCAGATAGGCGGGGACTAAAGACAGTCAGCAGGGACGATAATTAACCAAAATGCACAGATCTTGCATAAGGAAGCGTAGGGGAAAATGTAACCCTTACCGTGACACATTTGTTAATAATCGAAACGTAAAGACTTAGTTTTAGCTAAAATTTACACACAAAACTGTCTTGATATAATGCTAGATAGATGGGGAGATAGAGAGAGCAGAGTCTTACTAAACATTTCCCGACAGGAGCTGGCTTATCTGATTCTATACGTGTTGCCGAAGACTGATCTATTCGTTAATAAGCAGGGGTAACACACAATTTGCATTCTTCGATTTCGTCACTTTGATATTTGGGTTCAAATTAAACAACACAATTATTATGTGAACGTGGTCATAATTTACTGCACCCGGAAAGATATGTTACTTCAAGTTTCTGTTTAAATGGGTTTTGGTTCACTGCAAACAAACTTTACATATACCGTAAATATAATAACTGACACTCTTGAATATGACATTATTAACGTAACGGTATACTTTTAACGAAGCAACACAACTTATAGAGGGTCAGATTAGGATATGCATAAGTAAGACACAATAAATTTGCAAATTTAATTACTAAAGGTCAAATATAAGTAAACGTCACACAACATGAAATAAGGAAATCCAAAACAAAAAGTTACAAAGTAGAGATATAGTTGTAAGCATGGTCCACAGAACGAATGTTTTCTTGTGTCTTGTCAATGTCTGTATTAGAGTGAGACACTGTTGGTATGGCGGGAGATGGGGCAGGGGATGTTGCAATGTTTAGCAGACGGGACGACTGAGACTTGACATCTCCTGTAAAGTGATTGATTGATTTATTTATCTACCTCCTCACACTCCTCGGACCCACATACAGTGTATTTCCAAGTCTGTAGAGATGAATGGTTCTCCAAAAGTTTAACACGTTCTATAATATGAGACATGTTTTCTTCGGTGATTTGAGAATTTATGAGGTATTTAATTAAATTGTAAAATATCAAAACGAGTACTAAATAAGACCACTAAGAACCGAAGAACGGTCTGTTTGAAATGTATATTGAATGCTTTCTACACTGCCTCTTTAACAATATTTTATGATTGCTTGTGATTCAATCTGTCAGTGCTTCTCTACCTATTTAAAGCTGGAAGTCCAACAGATACATTTTTGATAAGTGTAAACATCCTAATTTTTTGACTGCTTTGGTTATGTTTGGTGTCATCTCTAGCAGACTTACTCTCATAGTATTTCTCAATTAAAATTAAACAATTACACCTCGTATCACTTGTTACGAACCTCAGGCTATTCTTCTGCTTGTAATGCCAGTCCCGGCGACTTCCGGTATGGACAAACTAATTTGTTCCTGCCCGCCGCATGCACGCGTCGTCCCACACCTGTGAAATTACTCAATCGGAACGGTATAATTTTACATCAACTGACTTGGCTTTGTGTTATCAACATCGTCTCGATATTTACTGGCTGTTGATCGATTCCTTATCGATAAGGAGTTCGTAATTGATTTGTAATTGCACACGTCTTTGGGGTGGACGAATTAATTATATTTGCAGCATCCCGAAGACGAGAAAACCCCAGCCCACCCAAAATACCTGCAACAATTAAGATAGGATTTAAGAGGCAGCCTCTCTGACATGATTTTAAGCAATGCGAAATGATACATTGCTTACCAGTTAAAAAGCTTGACATCTTTTCTGCACCTTCTTGAATTAAAATGGATATTTACTGTGTATTATTATTAAAACGGTGAATCGAATGAGAAAAATGTATGTCTTGCAAACAATATTTCAACAATATGTGTATAGGTAAACCGACATAATTTCAATACATATTTTTTTGAAGATTAATAGCCCCTTTTAAATGGAAATTGATTGTGAGTTAGCAAAAACTATGACCGTGTCCTTATACACATTTCGGTACTATCAATGGGATTAGAAAACATATTTGACGATATACAATCACATTTAATCAGACATGATAAACACATGGGGTTTCTTTAATATAAATCCTGTTTGTTACGCGCAAAGGAGGGTTTGCAAAGGTTAAATGTTACCTAAACACATTGTAGTTTTCATACAACACAGTCATTTCATGTTTAAGTATCTTCTATGCATTGTATAGAACTGTTATCACTTCATTCATGTTATTGTACTGTTAAGGTTCCATTTCTACTGTATATCGCCAAGTTATGTCAGAGGTAACTGTTCCGCTGCACTTTGTATTTCCAGGAACCGGAACCCCAGAAAACTAACAATGGAATACATTACAGACTCCAGCTGCTCTACGCTAATGGTGAGTTGACCATTTTTTTTACACTGGTAACATTACTTATATAGTAATATCGCACTCTAAATACTTAGTACTTGATTCTTCTCTATGCATAGGTTACAATACATTCATGAGTTGATATAAAATTAGCAGCAAATAGTGTTGTTTCCAATTATATGACTTATTCATGCATTTAAACACTTATTGATCTAGATCTACACTGTTTGCTGAAGCCTTAGCTCACTAAGATAAGGTAACAATGTTCCAGCGACATTAATAAATATATTAGAAAACACAGTTCTATATACATAGATATTGCTCTATTTTTTAGTCCAAACACTAGTCAAATAGCGTATTTATTAAAAACAAAACGTATGAGAAAACTAGTGTAAATCCTGATCAGGACAACATTCAGTGAGAGTTTATTGAGCTGGGTCTACACTGTTTGCCTCAATCCGTCCACTGCAGGATAAGAGAATCAAATACTTATATTACATGTGAGAAAAAATGGAAAAAAGTGCATGAAGACCAGACTCCCGATTTAAAATTTTAGATTTTAGCAAAGGGACATTAAGAGATAAATATTAAAAATCTTTATTACGGTGTATGGTATTGCTCTGCTTTTTTATCGTGTTTACCTGAATTTCCACTACCTTAATAATGATTTTCTTTCTTTTTTGAAAGTAGTCAGTATTTAATGCGATAGTTGAATGGATATATACATCTAGATACGAGTTAATTAAAATATTACAACCTCCCAATTTACTAATAATAATGCAGTGTATTCCAAAGGATTCGCTGTATTACGCTATGCTTTTCGTTTCGCATAGACGCAATATGTAGATTTACTTTGAAATTTAAAAATAAAGCTAATTCTTCATGAGAGTTCAATCTAAATAGAAAAAAAATCGATGCGCTAACTTGTTAAAATAACAATTTCTTTTATGTCGGTGGATATAAAACAACAACAAAACCAATGAAGGTCGTGTACGTGACATGCAGTCGGGTAATTCATGTTGACGGTCGGAAGCGATTACATCCGATTACATTATGAAAAGTATCATCACTTTTCGCGGTACTTCCGTTTGTTTACATACAGCGCGCCCTCTGTCAAAGATCGTGTTGTTATGACAATAACATGTGCTCTTGTGTTTACTCGCTTAATGACACTTCAAATATTGAAGCACTTGCCGATCGATCGCAGCATACCAATGTCTGATTCAGTGTCCACAATGTGTTTCCTTTGAAACAGATGAAGTCCATGATGGTGTCGTAGGGTCGCCACCTGTACAGTCGTGAAAAGGCTTGATGAAGTCGATACAAGCGCTTTATTGATAACCGGATAATTTGGCCTGTCGGGATCAAATGTCAAAACATTTAATAGCTCATCTGCTTATTATGGCATTATTGGGAGGCTTTTTCGAGACTGGCGAAGTATGGGACATTGATATCATCAGTAATTTAACGACTGTTTTAGTTTTTAGCTTCTGCTAGATATTTCACTGACATTTAGCAAATATGGATGTATTCAATGAATTACCGATACTCATTCATATTTTATTTTGATTTATTCTTTTGTCTATTCTAATCATCGTCTGCATACAACACAAAACGTTGGGTACCAGGCGATTTTGGTACAATGGGCAATGATAAAAAAGTATGATGGCAGTCAAGTTGGAAACAACAACAACAAAACAATTGCCATTGTTATTTTGATAAAGCTAAATATTAATTGTCTTTAACATTATGCAATTCGTAATCCATGTAGCTTATTCTAGAACTAGTTTTCTATAAATTTAATGTTCTGTTTTCTCGAAAAGTCTTTAAACCTTTCTGAGGTGGCCTATCCAGATATTAGTATAGAGATCACCCTTTACCAATTTGCTCAATTTAAAATATATCAATAAAACTTAACAAACTTCATGTATATAAAAACAGTCCATAAACAGTGACATAATGACTGGTGCTTTAGTATAATGTAACACTTGCTTATATGTTCGACATTGCAAAAGTATATGCAAAACTTGATAAGGAAAATTCGTAATTTATAAAATCGAATCCTGCCTACAGTTGAATATAAAGGTCAGTCAGATAAAACAAGAACTA
This sequence comes from Sinonovacula constricta, assembly GCA_007844125.1. Lineage (NCBI taxonomy): Eukaryota > Metazoa > Mollusca > Bivalvia > Cardiida > Solecurtidae > Sinonovacula > Sinonovacula constricta. The sequence continues at coordinate 12,096,714 of CM017569.1, forward strand.
TTATGTTTCTCTTTTTTCAATTTGTGCCTTGTAAGTCAGACCACTTTTAGGGTTAACCTCCACCATCTGGTATCTTGCTATTTGCTAGCAGACATTTATAGCCAGTCGTATTTTTGTTTCTCTGTATTTGTCAACCGTCTTCTCTTCAGTTACCATCCAGAATAGAAAAGAAAAAAAAACATTGAGAATTCTTTTAAAAGGCAATTAAGCTTCATATTGTCATCAGTTATCGCGACTGTAATTATTCAACAGCTAAGCAAGGCCGCAAACGTTTGGAAATGGAGCTTGAGGATTTCCTATCTGTGGTATTTACCGAAGGAAGCGCCTCGTTCTCCAGGAGTGGAGAAACTGTAACATATGGGGTATGAGACTCTATCGAATTATCCATTCGCTCGCTGAAGGCAAATTAATGGTGTGATTGATTTTTTTCCCTAGATTTTTAGAATTCGAGAGCAACGTGCGAAGAGCTTAGAACCGTTAACTGACGTCTTGTATTCGCGCAGGCATCTTAGAGGGTGATAGCAGGGGGGTGGGGGTAACATGTATAAATACAAATCAACCAGACACATTTACAGGTATTTGCAGATACACAAGCCTGTGGGCATGTGCTAATTTAGAAAGTCATATACAAGAATATAAAAGAAATGCCAAAACTTCAAAATCACAAACCGATCAATATTTGAGCGAGTGAAAAAGAATGGGGTGTTTGTTTTATATGACAGAAAACACGCCCTGCAATGATGAAAGAAATATAGCAAAGTGTCGTTTATTTTGCTTAAGAAAAGATTTATTTTCGACAGGATTTCTCTAGGGACGTGTGCAAAGACAACATGTGGTTTCACATTGATAAAGCTTAACTACGTGTCAGCATTCTTACAGGGTTGTTAAGCAAAACTTTGTTCTAAAGGATTATTTATGCACATGACTTATAATGCAGAATATTGCTATTATTTTGTCAAACCGAACTTGCTTGGAAATGTAGGCAGTTATTTAAGTCGTTGCATGCTAATGTGTTTTGACTATCAGTATAGTATGATGTAAATGCGTTTAGGAAGAATAGAAAACGTCGTAGGTCCATTTTCACACCTGTACATTAAAATTACAAGAATAAAACAAAAACTCATTCACGACAATGTATAAAAAGCAGTATCACATACAAAGGATTCAAAACTGTGCACAACAGAACTGGAAACACATACAAATGATACAAAACTGTGCACAGCAGAACTGGAAACACATACAAAGGATACAAACTGTGCACAACAGAACTGGAAACACATACAAAGGATACAAAACTGTGCACAGCAGAACTGGAAACACATACAAAGGATACAAACTGTGCACAACAGAACTAGAATCACATACAAAGGATTCAAAACTGTGCACAGCAGAACTGGAAACACATACAAAGGATACAAAACTGTGCACAGTAGAACTAAAATCATATACAAAGGATTCAAAACTGTGCACAGCAGAACTGGAAACACATACAAAGGATACAAAACTGTGCACAGCAGAACTGGAAACACATACAAAGGATACATAACTGTGCACAGCAGAACTAGAATCACATACAAAGGATTCAAAACTGTGCACAGCAGAACTGGAATCACATACAAAGGATTCAAAACTGTGCACAGCAGAACTAGAATCACATACAAAGTATACAAAATTATGCACAACAGAACTAAAATCCCATACGAAGGATACAAATCATGGCAATAGATCTGGAACCAAATACAAAGACACAAGACGAAGAAAAACAAAACTGGTACCATATACAAAGGATACACAGCAATATATAACACGAAAATAACAAAGGATCATTGACAAACATTGTGGGGGTTTCTTTAAGTTCAGATACGAGTAAGACTGCTTTACTCATTAATTTTATAATAATTACATCGAGTTGTTTTGTTTGTTGTTGTTTCGTTTGTTTTCGTTGTTGTTGTTTTTTGTATTTTTTGTTGTTGTTGTTTTTTGTTTGTTTTTGTTTGTTTGTTTGTTTTTTTGTTTTATAAAAAGCACTTTATATAAGTTCTTGTGTTACCTATTTGTTCAAATCCTTTTTAAGTTTATATGGATGAAATAACAAATTAAAAACGAAACATTGCCAAGAAGCATGGACGAGTACCTACCTACAATGCTATATTCACTTTGAAGGCACTAACTTCTTTTAGAGTGGACATTTTGCACGTATTTTAGATACCTCCCCATATGGAATCAAAGCTATATTTAAAGTCACTGCTACAATGTGTCCAATGACAGTATTTATCTACGATGTTTTAGTTGTGTGTGTTTTTACTTTTCATTATTTTACTTGTAGAAGATACAATGTTGACAACTGAAGTATGCGAATGTATTTTGATATTGTTATTGCGTTATAGACATCTTAATAATGCATTTCAAACTAACCATTCCTGTCGCTATTCTATTCTATCCTATTGACATGCCGTTATCCTGTGGAATGTCGGGTCTGTTCTGTTCTATCCGTATAAGTAAGACAATGACCAGAACCGAGCTCGAGATCTACTTAACGGACCCGCATATGGCACAAGTGCATCGCTCTAATTACATAATTGCTCACTAATTATGAAGACAATTCATCAAACGACTAATTGGTGTCGAGCTTTTTTACTCGCTGTGCATTTTTCAAGATCGTTTCTTGAGTGGGTTTTTTTTCTCTTTTAATTTAACTTATTGAAATGGATATCCTGATATAGGCGGAAATAATAGGCACAGACAGGTCCATGTAATATCCTATGATATGGTATGTTAATGGAAATACCATCGTGTTCGCAGATAGCGATGGAGCAGAATCGCCCGCTCTTTTAAACACCACCGTTAATATCTACCTTTTTAATCATTGGTTTATGTATTGAAATCCTGATTTAGAGTAATTCAAATATTTCTGTTAATTTTCACAGCATTCCATATCACAATAAGGAATTTATCAAAATATATCATGGCATTTTTTAAACAAAGTGAAATATCAGCTTGATTGCATCTTAAAATGTATCTGTTTCATAGTCTGTTCAATTTTTATAGCAATTTTGCATTTATATTTATTTTTAATAATGAATCTGTTAATGTCAGGATTTATCCTGACAACAGTTACAGCTACTAGCTGCCACCTCAATGTTTAGCTGATGTAAGGTCGACTGGCACCAAAGATTTGTTGTCTCCAAACATATCCGTCTAGTGCATTGACTGCATACGCAATAACAAGTTTGCATACAGGAAGTAAATATGCTTATTAAAACAAACCGCAGTGAAATCATTTTGCTGCGAATTCGAATATTATTAGAAGAAAATAGTATTTACTTCGATTAAAAATAGAATAAGAACTAAACATGACATATGTATTGCTTTTTTGAATTAAAAATCATATCTTTTAAGTGTTTGAAGTGTTAATATTGTTAGTAGTGTCAGTAATGTTACTTACTTTGGTTGCAGCATTTTTCTCAATTTTCATCCTATGATATGCACGTATTAATTAATCACAATTTCTAGTCTAAATGTACTGAATTTACTACACCAAAGTCACAAGTATGTAACTTGTTGATTAGTACAAGCAAAACATAAATTTGAAATCTAAAATAAACAAAATTTATGTTAATCTGTGGACATGACTATGAAAACATTAACAAACTTTATTGCCGCTGGACTTGTTTTAGGGCCTGTCAACAATCCCAACAGGGTTCCCGGGATTCCCAGTGGGCTCCCGAGGGTGCCGCTGGGTTCGGGTCCCCGAGGGTGTCGGGTAGCTTAGGGTTTTAAAATGCACAAAAGTTCTGAGCGGAACTATAAAATCCACTGATCTCATGTACACGGGCCTGGTCAATCCTCCCCAGATTGTGTAACAGATGGTATAACTGTCCAGTCCAGACCCCCGACCTGTCTCGCTCCTTCCCTTCCCTTTTTGAACACAAATTTATCAGGCGTAGGAAGAGTCGTGTAGCTCCAGATCAGCGATCTTACTCTGACAGCTGTCTGATCATGATCTTTACCATTTGCTGCCAAATCTCATTTTTCACTTATAAAGAAGTGCATGTAGTAAGTAAATAACTAGGAAATAGTAGTGGTTACAAATTTAGCACGATGAGGGGTTACTTTCAATGTGCGGGGCTCCATGAAGAGCAATGACTGTCATTTACTGCCCGATCTCCACAGTCACCTCGGCCAGACTCTTCTTTGTTCCTAGAATATATTTAACACTCGACCTACCAACTTTGATTCTGAGACAAATTAACTTTTAGACTTCAAACACTTTCGCCATATTCAACGCTTGACTATTCTCTTTGTTAACTGGTTTGATTATTAGCCTGTATGGAAGGTGGTTGAAAGGTTAATTACTGTCATCATTGACTTTGCCAACAAATAGGAAAATGTATATTAGGTTAATTTTGTTGTGGTTTCTGTTTTTGTCTGATTCGGATTTGTTGCTGCTTTATTTCTACCGTAAAAACAGCCAATGCTAATATTGATTTCACATAAACCAAAAACCTCGACAGATCGTTCATATAATTGTGTTCACACTACACACGCCCCTGTTATGTGTTGCTCGGGTATGTATTGTCACTGAACTTGTAATATCATGATCAGATTTTTAATACATCAACTTTTAATACAACCTGCCATTTTAACACAATAACATTTAAAACAACCTGTCATTTTAACACAACAACCTTTAATATAACCTGCCACTTTAACACAACAACTTTTAATATAACCTGCCATTTTAACACAACAACTGTTAATACAACCTGCCATTTTAACACAACAACCTTTAATACAACCTGCCATTTTAACACAACAACCTTTAATATAACCTGCCACTTTAACACAACACCTTTTTATATAACTTGCCATTTTAACACAGCAGCCATTGATACAACCTGATGTTTTGGCAGACTTTTAACATTTTATACTTTTATATTTTCAGGGGTTCGACAGGAAAACGATTTGTATATACGCCTCATCGACTCGGTCACAAAAATGGTGAGTGTGAACCTTTTTTCTTTTGCTGTTCACGATGACACCAATTCGTAACAAAGGACGTCGTCTGTGGCAACTGTGTAATTTACTTCACGAATTTTTCGCGCCCGAGCATATTATCAATCATTTAAGTAAAACAAAACAAAAAAGAACACAAAAAATCACAAAAACAAAAAAACAAACAAAACGTTTTACTTCTACCAAACCGGATATGGCCAGAAATATAACTTGCTGTCGTCATATCCTGGAATGAAACTTAAGTTTCAAACATGTTTTCTAGATTGTTAATACCTTTTGAGTTTATAAAACAGAAACATTGTCAAAAAGTAATGTTGCCAAAACAAGGCTTAAACGCAACATTTCGGTGAGTTTCCTCTACCTACAAGTACATTCCAGTCTACATGAGACCAAGCCATAGTAATGAAAAATTAAGAAATATGTGTAACTTTTAAAACTTAACGTTTTAACTTTAGTAAGAGAACAATTCTGTGATATAAATCAAAATTTCAAGAAAAAATTACACATAGTTTTCGTGAATACATTGGTGTACAATTTAGACCACATTCAAAGCAATGATTTGATGGACGTCCATATTTTAAACAGCATGTCAATCACCGAGCAAGAACGCCACTTTATTCGAATTAAATCTGAAAGCGATAGAAATTGTGTGTCCAATATATTACCAGAAACAGGTATTTACTTAGCAAAATTTCATCTTGATTGTTGTTCTCTGTTCATCACATTTGCACTTTGTGCAAAACGATATAACTCGTATGTAGGACCATTGTTAACGTTAATGCGCGAGATTTGCGGATAAAACCCTACAGTATTGGAGTCAGACGAATACGATCTAAACTCCAGGAATCCATCTGGTCTGCATACGAACCACATATTCACAAGTCACTGAAGCACTGCAGTCGCTATTTCAATTGCTAAATGGAGCGAAACATTGAAATTATACACGGAAAAATCAATACCTCTTGTATATTTTCATGCGTTTGGAATACTTGGGATTATTCGTTTAAAGATTCATTAATAATTCAGTCAAACATCCTTCCACGGCTACGCAAACCGCATGATGTTTGTTTACACCATGTTCCGACCTTATGAAAGTTTGTTGCATATTTGTTTGCATGTTTTATCGAAAAAGATCTTCGGCCGAATGTGGACAATTGTCGCTCTCTGGCTGTTATGACGGTCCCATTTTCAATGCACGACAGGCGAACATTATCCTGCCTCTATTTAATTAGACGTCTAAATGAAACAATGAGGCTCTTTGATAATTCCATGACCTTTGGCTGGGTAAAAGGGACATATGGCAGGGCGAGAGAATTCAACCCCACTCTCATCGATATGCAAATCGTGCACAGTCATTGGGACAAAAATCAGACACTCCTGCACTTGACAGATTAAAAATAATCAAGCAGACCCCTTTCGCGGATAGAGTTGTTGGGGGTTTTCATTACGGTTAAGTATGATAAGATGTCATAATTTAAGCAGACTTCGATATCTCCCCGGGACAATATGCTTAACTGCAGTTATGGTCATTTCTGAAGCAACGCGTAGCCTAGTTATGGCGACTAAAGTGACTAGATCGTAGCCATGATATACTGGTATACCGAAAATCAATACAACACGAAAAATTGACCAGTCGTCGGACTTCTGTAGCCATTAATTTGGTCAGAAAGAGACGAAGTTGGTGAAAGTTAATTATATATGACAAGGGACTGTCCACATTGAAATGATATTATCGCATGGAATTTAAATAGAAAATCATTTTAAGTCATATATAATTCGAAATGACAAATCACATGAACGAGAGTATGCTTTTAAAATAAATATAATTTCCGACTTGTCACATACGAACCCACCATACATATAAATCACTTGATTTGAATTAAACGAATTTAACTCATTTAGGGCATACTTGCATGTCTTTATGTATACAGTTCAACGTGTTACATATTTTTTATGAAGAAAATTACAAATGTGAAATTTTGAAAATTAGACGGGAGTCGTTTAGTATTTCTCTTAATTACTGCTGAATTTATTTATTTATTAAAAAGCGCGTCAAAAATTAAAGCATCACCCTTAAACACGAGTGGCGTACGTTCCGTGTGTTTAAAAGGCAAGGATATAATATGACTTTAGTGAAATGTCTTTTTTTCGCCGTATGTATACAATTTTACCTTAAGCCATTCTAAATTCATGTCTATTTAAAAAGAAAAGACTTACTCTGCAATTAACATATGTACGTATTTATGGATGCTTGAATTATTGTTTTCCAAACTAACAGTGTATCTATAATAATTATTATTATTTTACTTACAGCCAATTGTATACGAAGGTCAGGATAAAAACCCCGAAATGTGCCGAGTCTTGCTCACCCACGAAGTCATGTGTAGGTAAGTGTCATCGGCATTTCATCTGTAAACTGTAAAAATCATTGTATACAATTGCAATATGTGTATAAAGTAAACAGCTGTGGGCTTAGAAAAGAACCAGTGGTATAAAGCAGGGTATACAATACACCTATTATACAATGCTTTAACTGTCATGTAGAAAAGACGGTGAGTTAACTTTACGTTAACTTTACCTATTTCACCCTGAACACCGTAATTGTGCGACAATGAAACTCTCGTAGCCTAGATGTATCTGTTAATGAACAAGATGACATCAACAACTGCATCAGTCCCTGGTAAGGTTAGGTTAGACAATCCAATTCAATGTACAGCCCGCATCAAAAAGTTCTGAAAAAATCAGTAAAAAAAGAAAATGGAAGAAATCGCAGCAAATGCCGGGGGCTCGACAGGGTTTCAATTGCGCTAATAAGGTTGTTTATTTTACCATGAGACGTCGTGCGAGGTAAATCAAGTGTTTATTTGTACAATTAGTAAGCAAGGAGATGGGCAATTAGCCAGCATTCGGGTCCAGGTGTGAGGGAGCGCTAATTAGACGTTCATCTCAATTAAGGGAAACAACAATACTATCATGTGTAGAGGCGAAACAGCACATACGGCAATATAAAGAGACTACAAAATACAGAAAGGACTATGCTACAAACACTACACAGACTACGCAATATACTTACGTTACGTTTTTCTACAGAAGAATTGTTTTCTTAATTAAGGTGCGTGAAGTCCGAGAGAGAGTTTAACATTCTGAACGGCTTTCAATATCATATGTGCGACAGCAAATGACGTGCTGGCACAACATTCACCTCGACATTCAGTTCGACAATCAAAATTCTAAGTCTGAAAGTGAATGTTGTGCTGTCATGTTGATTTCTGTGTTGTTATGCATTTCCTGTTTTTGATTAAATTACTGCTCAGATTTATTACAATCTTGGCTCATTTTAACGATTAGATACTAGCCTATCATGGCAGTTAGTTTTAAGTGCAATATAAGATAATTTAGTTAAAGGTATTAGATGTGTAATCAATGTCATGAATATTTGTGTAGTGTCGGCATTTAGGTTTTTACGATGTTACATGTTCGATCATTTACGTCAACACTCGGTCTTCCGAGAATAAAATCATCCGATTTAAGTTTTCCAATTTTATCCAATAAAATCGCGTCAATTTCTTCACTCCAAAATGGCGACAAGGAATCGCGGTCAGCGAGGAAATTTCCCTTAAAATTAAAGCAAAGAAAGAAAGATGTGTGTTTTTCACATGTTTTTTTAAGTTGTTTTTTTTGGAAAAGTATACTCTAATAAAATGTAGAAAAAATGACATTACTGTCTTTTCCCTATTTTTTATTCATCAGAAAATCCAAATTTGACACATATGAGATTATTTAAAGGTCAGATTTGGGGACGCCGACCTAGTACATAAAAATTCGCAAAACTCAAGTTAGCTGATGTGAAAAGTTGTTTAAATTTGGAAAATAATCCAGAATACATTGCTGAATAATGTGATATATCTTTTTAATTCAATTTAGTCACTATTACAATGTAATACCTTAATGTCATATCGTCATAACGTCGCACGTGACATGTATATCTTGAATGAAACTAATGTTTACTTTTATAATGTATTTCTCTTAATTCCTGTACAATAAAGCTTTTTGGGTTCCGGCATATCTATCTTTTTTTTTTTTTTTTATTAATGTGCTAAAATGTATGATGATGATGATGATGATGATGATGATGATGATTATGATTTATTTATTGCATTACATGCAGTAAATTTAAAATGTTTATTTTGTTTATTTTTTTTTTCCACATTAATTGCAAATAGCAAAAATCGACATTCTTTAACTTTAATATTAAATAGCTACTGTGACTCTTTGTCATAGAGTCGAACTTAGTGCAGTGATTATTAACCGTTGGCTGTTAAGTTGCGTGATAAACTCTTGAATTATCACAGTCATTTTTAAAGATTCATATTTTTTGTTCGTTTAGTTTTCAAAATTTCTTGATGTATTTTTTCTCTTTATTATAACTCCTTCTGTATCTTTGTTATGTTGGCAAAGCACCATGTATGTTGTTTGTTATATTGGCAAAACACCATGTATGCTGTTTGTTATATTGGCAAAGCACCATGTATTTTGTTGTTATATTGGCAAAGCACCATGTATTTTGTTGTTATATTGGCAAAACACCATGTAGTTTGTGTTAAAAACTTATGAATCACTGTTTCTCCTGTTTAATTAATCACGCTTTGTCTATTTTAGTCGCTGCTGTGATAAGAAAAGTTGTGGAAACAGAAATGAGACACCGTCAGACCCTGTCATCATAGACCGGTGAGTTGTTACGTGGACAACGTCTGTGTTATTTTACCTTTTTGCTGTATTAATGATTTATTTTTATCGTGATGACAATGATTATGTCTGTTTAGACTGTATACACTATATGGAGAACACTTTGTTTTTGTCTGATTCGGATTTGTTGTTGCTTTATTTATACTGTAAAAACAGCCAATGCTAAAACTATTGATTTCACATAAACAAAAAAACTCGACAGATCGGTCATATCCATGTGTTCACACTACAACTCATCCTTTATGTGTTGCTCGGGTATGTATTGTCATTAAGCTTGTTATATCATTTTTAACACAACTTTTAATATAACCTGTCATTTTAACACAACAACCTTTGATATAAATCTGACATTTAAACACAACAACCTTTGATATAAATCTGACATTTTAACACAACAATCTTTGATAAAATCTGCCATTTTCGCACATCAACAACCTGGCATTAACGCTTTAAATTGACAATATTCACTGAAGAACGAAATATTTGACATTAACTGCCCTGTTGGTGGAAACAATTACAACTGATTGTCGCGTACTTTGCTTTAAGTTCTATTAATTTAATACAGCCAAATTTTATTCGTTTTACTCTATGTTTCCTACGCATGCTGGTTTTATAGTATCACATTTTTTGATAAAAGCGGAACTGTGTTCGTCTGCAGCTATGTGTCTAGTTTTAATAAATTTACATACATGAAAGTGGAAAAGATGGAAAAGATGACACCCACTTAGAAAATTTGGACGGACTTTTTTCTGTTGAGCATGACAAGGCGGAAATTTACAATTCGCATCTGTATGAAAAAGGCAGCATTTAGGTGGAATAAATTAGAAGCCATTAAATCATAGAAGCTTATCGCTTAAATAAATCCCAGCTGAAACAAAAACTCAGTAACCTGATCTACAAAACCGTTTAGCGTGTTTTAGCGCCGGAACTATTTTCTGTGATGTTTTAGTATCCACATGGGGAAAGTATTTACTTTTAAAATATTTATGAGCATTGTATTTCTATCCGTCAACGAGAAACTGCAAAAATCCACCATAAACTGCCTAATTGTTACAAAGTAACACGTAGAAAATACAATCCCATCTCCCTCGTGACCGCTAGTCAATTGCTCTCTGGAAATCGCTTCACAGAGGAGCGGTGTTATAGTACATTATCTCCTCCACAAATTAGTCCCGTGCTAATTGATTTTTGACCATTCTGGTCGATGGCTTGTCAGACAAGAAACTCTTTGTTAGAAGATCTGTAAGTCTAGTTACAGCATCATGAAAAATTCACCATCAAGGCTGTTGCTGATGCTGCTCACTTGAAACATTTGACTGGGGTTAGGGTCCGGGTCGAGACGGAGATGTACGAGGTCTGGGGCCGACTGTCGGGGCCCTCATGTCGGCTCCAATCAGGCAGTCTGTCTTCACACATCCGAGAAGCCAGTCTGTAATTGAGGCAGGGTTGTGACTGGGAACAGTCTCAGTTCACACGCAATGTCATCTCGTCTCCGTGGAAAATTGTCATTCCATCTTTTGACAAGACCCCTTTGTCGCTAGAAAAACTGTTCATAAATTTTATGAAGAACAATGGCATTTTTATGCGAATACATTTTCAAGAAAAAAACAATCAAGTAAAGGTTCCTTTAGCATGTTTATAAGCCAACGGAAACTCGTATTTGGTACTCTCAAAGCAAAGTAAATGTTATTCATTCATCAGTTGCGACCTAAATGCGGTATCCTACAGCTTGAACCAACATGTTTTCTCAAGTAACCAAATAACCAAGTCAGTGTTACCTGAAAAGGTCCTGGAAAATGATGTTCTTTTATGTCCTAGATCTGTGTGAACAGTAAAGCATAAATCCGTACGCATTATTGCAAAATGGTATTTTCTATCTGAACCACACTGCAGAGATAGCTATTTTTAAACTATGAAAACCAGGTGACCTCTTACTTTTGATTTCACTTTACCGGGTATATCCTCCTCCGGCTAATCCACCATGATGTCGATGTCTATTTTCAGCAGAAATCCCAATCGTGCTTTTTGCTTTTTGTTGATTTTGACGGAACTAATATTTAGGGCGGGCTTATCTTATGATTTGTATTGTCCAACAATTGAAGTAGTGTTCAAAGGCGTCCTTACTTAGGCTTCAGTACAAGTTTATTTAGAGATCATGTCACATTTTCACCAAAGCAATGGTAAGGTATTGTTACATGTATTTGATAATAGGCAAACTGCTTTATACCACCTTTAATGTAAATCTCACATTAAAACTTTTTCTTGGTTTGTCTATGCTTATATTGGCAAAATAAACAAGAATGAGTTGCAACAAAATCTATCATGTCACTGGGCGGTAGAACATTATATTTTTATCACCGGACAATAAGAATAACTGCCGTTTTCCCCTTAACTAGCATATAAGTGATAAATGCTCAGCGATACACCATTTGGGAACTTAATGCATGTACGTCCAACTAGATCTCTGCATGTGGGAAGCATTATCTAAGGCGACATGGACGTGTTTAAAGTACGTCTATTTGTCACATGTGGTTTTCTTAAACGTCTTAGATCCACTAGCATGCAGGCACAATTAGCTAGGATTTTTTTTCCACAATACTTTACTTGCGTCACTTAATGCAATAATTTTCGTACTTATTGTCACATTTCAGTGATTAAATGTCCGTTCAATTGAGATAATACGAAACTCAGCATTTCCCGAGAAGTTAATTTCTTAATACGGTTTATACTGAGAGTTTTATTTACGTGTAGCTAGCTCGTTAACATGGCTTGCCTCCAGTGACTGGATGCGTATAGAATGACATCCCCATCACAACAATGGTATGTTGGTGTTCTTTGTAAATCAGAAATGGAGAGTAACATTACCCCGTGATTGACGAGCGACAACTCTGATATTGGTTGAGTTATTGTCGCGCTAGCTGACAAGAATATGAGAAAATATTTATCAGGTCTTAAATCAAGGCTTTATCAGACGAGCATCGAATATGCTCGTAACCCGCGGGTCGCACTTGAAGAGGGTTCATTTTTGGACCAGCATGCTAACAATGTGTTTTTCAAGAGCCTTTAAAAGGATATAAGGGCATTTTCGAAGATGGAGATAAAACTAAGAGGAAAAAAAATACTGTAGCCTCTTTATTGATGTTTGTGAGTTAATAAGACTAGGAAAGTCTAGACTTGTGATAATTAGCTTTTGCTAACTGACTTACAACAGAGGGAATGGTTTAGTTGCTGACTTCTGTTGACTCGTCTATACATAATTCAATGTGAACGCCTCGTCTTATAAATCACGTCAAATGTAAGATAATAACAACCGTGTATACAACATTTAAAGATGGCATTCGTGACTGTTCAAAATCACAAATAAAAAACTGATCATCCATAGAAATAGATATAATTTGAAAATTCGTTTAATTAACCAAACAAGAGTCTCCGGCTAGTTTCCACTGCAAGCCCTCTTGTAAGAATTTGCATCTTTTGCGGCAGCGCTTCTACCAAGAAGTCATGTTACCTGTTGTCATGTAGTTGGTTAGCAAAAAGATATTTTTATTAATTAATAGCAAATGTAAGTATTATGTTGCAGTAATTTCATTCGTTCTACTCAGACGGGGTTCGATCCTCGACCGGATTCTAGAATTTTAATGTGAGGGGTTTAGGAAGCTGTCTTAAAGGGTTTACGGCGAAACTTGTGTTTCAAAATAAAATGTAATATTCATATTTGAATGGGACCACATTACATTTAAACATCAAATTTATCAAATAATCTAACCAACTAAATAACTTAGAGAGGTTCTTTTAAGACTTCAACTCATTCTGTTTACATTTGTATGCCTTTTGAGTTTTACTTTAAAGTCTCTGTTTATTATATCTGGCCCCTACAGGTCAAGAACAGCTCTTGTCACATGATAAAGATATCGTTGAATAATGAAGTGGATTGACTTTAATTGGCTATGGATGATCTAATTGGTGCTGGACCCTTTATCTAATTGGCCTCTGACCGGCAGCACTTTGTTCCGCCTTGGTAGCACTACTTTGATCAGATGTCAGGCACCCTTAGGTTGTTCTTAATTCCATTTATTAGCGAGGTAAGCAGCTGAACCCACGAGGCCGCTTGTGTCTCTAAAAACAATTAAAATAGATGACTGGAAAACTGCAAGTCTGATGTCTTTAAATAAAACGCCTTAATTAAGCCGCATGTACACGCTATTTTAGACAATGTCTACAAACAGATAAGTCTTGTTGGTCTGCCGGACTCGTCATGTTCTGCTGGCAGCTAATTAAGGAAATTAATATGTATATATATACAAACGGTTCTGTAGTATTACTTTTTTATATTTCATTCCTAGCACTGATTGGCACAATCGTACGTTTTGAGTTCCAATGCATATCTATACCAAAACCCAAACACTGATCTAGTCTTTTCAAGCAATACCACGAGTATTGCAAAAAAAATGAATAATTAGAATACTTATAATTAATATAAGAGACACATGGTTTAGTTATGTTTATGTAATACAATAATATTGAATCCATAAACTATAAGTTAATATAGATGACTGCATGAATATAATTTAATAATAAGTGTTTTTTTATTTATAAAAAAAAAACACGCTTCGGTTTATATGGCGAATCAAGCCGTTCTTAAACGTTTCCAATTCTTTGGTTTCCTTTTAGGGGTTTCTCTAGCAAATCCAAGATGTGTGCCTTGATTAACTCCTATTGATTCCAGACTAAAGTGTGACGCCCATGTTTAAAAGATGTTTATCAATTGAATTCAAAGAATGACGCGGACTACATTCTATCTTCACAATGAATCATGTCTATTAGCAACCAGTCGAATTTAATTTCTATTCAATTTGTTTTGGCATATAACCCTTATCATGCTAAAGATGGCGATAACTCATTATAAAGTCTTAGTTGTATGCGTACAACAACAATGATAAGTACAAACAAGATAAGGAATAAAAGACTCAGCGACTAATACGGCGGATCCAGCGATATATTATTTGCACAAGTCATCTCAAATGATAGTTGGGATTCCATTTTATCTTGAGACATTTGTAGCAGGGAAAAGCGACATAAGTTAAAAGAATGCACTAAAATGATACAAACACTATAACTTAGTATCCATGATTTTTGAAAATACATTGTGGAGTGAATCAGATGTTATGTTTCATTGGACTGATGTAAATCCCTTCTGGCGGAGTGCATGGGTGTGTCAATAACAAAGTATCAACGTGAGTGCATGTAGAAAATAAACAGACAGATCTTTTCTCATCAAATATGGAATGCACAATTTTGTAAGGTTTGTTCATTGCTTTGAAGTTGTTTAAAGCACATGTTACCATTCATATTGGCTGCAGGATGCGTATTTATGACGTGATTTCTAAAAAAACGAATAATAATGAATAAGTGACAGAACATATAGGTGTCCTTTTCATGACTTGGACAGAAGAGGCTATTTCTTACCCCTGCTAAGCACGAATTGATCAGGCTTATGCACTTGGTCAGATGAAGATCAACCAGCACACCCCCACTCCACCCTCACCACACCCCCTTAACTCCACTACACCACACAAACACTCCACCCCACCCCACCAAAAACACACCCCACCCCACAACAAACACACACAATCCACCCCACAACAGCCCCACTTCACCCCCACCACAGCCCCCAACTCCACTACTCCACACAAACACTCCACCCCACCCCACCAAAAACACACCCCGCCCCACAACACACACACAATCCACCCCACAACAGCCCCACTTCACCCCCACCACAGCCCCCAACTCCACTACACCACACAAACACTCCACTCCATCCCACCACACTCCCCATCCCACAACACACACACTATCCACCCTACAACAGCCCACCACAATCCCATTCCACCCCCACCACACACCCCAACTCCAGCACACCACACACACACTCTACCCCACCACATCCCCACTCCAACCCACCACACTCACCACACCACCACACCACCACACCACCACACCACCACACCACCACACATACACTCTACCCCACCACATCCCCACTCTACCCCACCACACCACCACACCCACCAACCCATGAAGCTTCACTATTTGCTGCTACTTCTTTTTCAATACATATAGTTAAGCTATGCTTGACATATAAACTATAACTTAGGATAGAGTATGGGCTAATATCACATTACTGTATGGCACGGATTTAAATTATAGTCGGAGTACAATGGAATGAAGCTGGCCAATGTTCCGAATATGAGTCCAATCCACTGTAGCTACCGCTCGTCGGGGCGGCTCTAATCCAAATTGATGACAGCTCCTAGTCACAATGCCTTAATACGAGCAAGATGGCGAAAGTTAAAGGGTTGAAATTGTTTCCCTCGCTTCGTTAAAGAACAAGTGACAGGCGAAAATCGGCGCAATCAAGGATGTAATATAATAATGCATGTCGCAGGCTAGCACTCGACATCTAACAAATGGCAACGTTTTACGCCATACAGTTGATGTCTTTTATCATTGAGAATGCTATTTGGATAAGTCATGAATATTTCCTATTTATGAGGATCGCGTGGCTCCTCTTGCAAGATAGTTTTGTCTTTAAATGGCTGAGTGAAAATCTTTTTGCAGACAAAAATGAGAA
This sequence comes from Sinonovacula constricta, assembly GCA_007844125.1. Lineage (NCBI taxonomy): Eukaryota > Metazoa > Mollusca > Bivalvia > Cardiida > Solecurtidae > Sinonovacula > Sinonovacula constricta. Next base: position 12,113,110 of record CM017569.1, read on the forward strand.
GTTTAGACCGGCATATTTCTGCTAGAGAAATCAATGTAAGGATCAATAGTTTCAACAACAAAAATGTCGTACACTATCTTAAAACGTCAACAGTTTTTCACTACTAAAACGGGACAGTCAAAATATCGTGTACGTGCAACTATTTATTGCATTTATTTTTTATCTCTAGTAACATAGAAATGTTACAAAAAAGGATGTTACGCAATTCAAGTATGATTGTTTTATCATTAAATATGTCTATCCTACATGCTTGATCTTTATTCATGATAATCCAATGAACATGAGAATACAATGTAGTTTGCTTTAATTCAGCCAGACTTCTGACTCTTTGAAGCTCTTTTATAAATAAATAAAATATTTACAACACTCAACATTACAAGAGTTATCCAAATTGAAATTTAATTTAATTTACAACAGTCCTTTGCTTCAGACAGATTGTTTAGCAATATTTGTTACCGTGCTGATGAGCGAATAATATCTAATGACGTTGACCGCGAAATAAACTCTAAATTGCAAGAACAACGAAAAATTAAAAGTAAATAATATAGCCAAATCGAAAATTAGATTAAAACGTTCGAGCGTGTATCTTCGAACATGACAGGCACTGCATTTCGATGTATTGATATTGGCATAATACACTTTAAAGAGGATTCCTTTTATTATTATTTGCAATTCCGTATACATTCTTATTTGCATTTTTAAGCCAAAAGCATCTCTGCTGGAAAGCCATTTAAGATGCCCACGTAGGTCTTCCTGTTAAACTATCCGTAAATAAATTCTGGTCGCCGACTTGCTAAACAAGGATGGATGGTCGCTGATAGCTCGCTAACAATCATCATAAATCGTGAATGGACTGGTACTAATCTAATCAACTTCCGGTTTATTACTGAATTAAGCATTTAAAGGGTTTGCGACTGGTATTAAGGTGTATGCATATTAGAGGGATGAAGACGAAACAGAGAGCCTGAGTAAGGTGGTCGTGATTCCCGAGGGTGCTCTGAGATGTTGCACTGATACATCAGGGCCGGGGAAAGCTTCTCTCTTCTCCGGCCAGATTCCTCACAAATAATTCATATAAAAGGTGATGTTTTATTTATCATCACCAAATCAATAACGTATCATAAAACTGGGACCGAGTTCATAATACAATTGCCCAGGCAATTCTGCGGCCATTATACGATTGTTGACAGACTGGTCCGCTGCTCCCAGAGCAAAATGACGGAACATGTCTGTGGGTAACTTAATAAACCACCAATAGTCATGCATCATCGGACGGGAACCTGTCTGCTGGGTCGACAACTCGAATAGAATCTGCACTGATTTCTCATCCATGTTTAACTTCCATATTTGCGTGCGTGGTAACCATACAAGTCGAGATATAATGACAAGCAGACGCACGTGTACGAATTCTTCTTTTTGATCTTCTTGATTCCCGAAAAAAAAAGTTTTATAATAAAATCTTGACGAGCATGCAAAATCTCGCCTCACTTGTAACTGGCTAAGGAAAGTCATTAAAGGTGAAGTTACCTCTAGAAGTATTGCGTGCAAAAGGACTGTATTCCGTTGGAACATCATCGACCAGGACGTTACCATGGGTCTCCCAGTGGAAAGATTTGTTGACTTTCTGTTATGTTCTGGTAGGATTCCAATCCTTATAACCAACAACGATTCCCCAGGCACAAAGACGTCTTAAGTAGGCATTTTACTCTGCCGACATGCCCCTTGGGGAGACTCTATTTCTTCCTTGAGTCCATCATCGTCCTATAATAACGTATTTAATGGTCGAGGGTGCAAAATTGTTAGATTAAATTTAAATGGGATCCAGGTTATAGAGCAAAGCTTGTGCTGAATTATTGACTTAAGAGTCGCTAGGCCACTTAAAAGTCACAACATATATCACGCACGTGGATTTAAATGTAGTGCGTTTTGAGGCTGTTCATAGGCAGCCATCTCTAGAGCTCGCTTTTATAGCTAGTCTAACACTTAATTAGTCTTTTATTTAGACAACCATATTTCCATTCGGATTTTCGTTATTGACAAAAGTTACTTAGGCCCGTATATAACCAACCATTCTGCAACTTAAGTCATAGCTTGAACTCAAGTTTCAACTGCCGTTTCAACAAAAAAAAAATGTGTATTTTGTTCGTGTGTTATTATTAGCTCAAAGACGTACAATTAACAAACCAAGCACAATTTTAGCCATGTAATTAAATAAACTTCGAAGATATTGTAAATAGAAATCAATGTCTTAAGCAATTCTTATATAAGAATGGTTGGTGAATGTTAGTTATTAGCAGAAAACATGGATTTGTCATAATTTGTAACATATCTCTTTTGGGAAAGAAGGCTTGGCATAAGATGATGAATTAAATGCAATGTAGCCAGTTAAAATAATGTTCTTCATACTTAATCAAGTTGAACCATCCCACTTCTTCGGTCATTCGTAAAGAAACGTTGCAGTTGTATGCAGATCACGATTCTATGCCATATTAAGATCGTATCCGTTTCTTAGTTCTCGGGACTTAATTCATTATCAGTATCGATTAAGATTGACTTTCTGAGCGGGACTCCTGCACTTCATAACCAGTACAAGTAGCAACGATGAAGTGCTAACAAGTACATTCAACCATTTTAGAAACCACGGATTATGCATCCATTTATATTTTAGACTAAAGCTATAAACCTTCACTTCTTACTCTCAGTATGCCACAATAAGATGATAGTGAAATATGATTTTATCATTTTATAAATATAAAATATATCTATTGTTTATTAAAGACTTCTACAAACTTCTTACTCTAAACGTGACAGCAAAAACCCACTAGTCAAATTTATTAAATAGACTAAAAGTCCTTTGATTTTTTATGACGTCTAAGTTGTGTTGTTTTATTTTTTTTTTTTAGTTTTGTGTGTAGTTAAGGTAGTTATAACACAGTGCAACAGCTATTTATTGAGGTTTAAATATAATATATTCTATGTTCTTTTTTACAAAACTTAGTTCTTACGTGTTTATCTAAGCATTATGGTTTCCGAGATGTGGAAGAGGCGGCGGTTGAACGTCTGTCTTTGCAGTCGGGGATTTTATGTCCAGCGTAACGTCTCTGGGTGATGTTTACCAACAAATTACTCCGTCCATCAGGATCCATCAGCCTTTCGAGGGAATGGTTATCCCTTATCATTCTATATTTGGTCAATAGTATATTTACCCTCACCCCGCTTGTTACATCTGCACACCACTGTGCCTAGCCACTGTGCTTGAAACCAAGCAGCAGATAGAGTATATTCTGATTAGACAGCCCCCGTCGCGAGCTGGCTAATCTTGATCTACACTGTTTGCCTAAGCGTAATAAGTACGTGCTTGGCAGGCTAAGAGTTAGATCTCTAACGTCCTCGATCAATACCAATCCACCTTATTGGTTCACGACACAGCCTATAACACTGACGATGAACTTCCCGAAGTGTCCTTCGCTAGGATAGAAGCCCGGATAAGCTGGTCATTTGTGCCCGTCACTGGAACACTTTCTTTTTTTCCACTTTCTCTTCATCATTAGATGTGTGAAACTCCGGTTAAAATTACGGCAGAGGGTTTGACCCTCGTCTAAAAATACAAAAGTCTTAAAATTGCTCACATAGATTCACTGCCTGATCCTCACCTCAAATTGGTTGTTGGACTTTGTGCTTTTCGTCCGTATCACAGTGTAGACATCACCTAATAAGCTCTTAGACAAGCCAGTTTTGTCTCAAACGACAATCATCATAAAATTAACCGACAAAATATCTGCGCATAACGTTCTCTCAATGGCATTTGAGATGCAAGAGCACTGATTTAAATAACATATATTTATTAAATTGGAATTGCTTTTTTTACTGGTTTGTGAAGATATTTTCCTGAATGTATGTCTTTGTAAACCGCATTATTTCAATGGTCATTCCAACTCTTTACCTGATATGCACGTCAATCCGCGTTAAGCGAATATATTGAGGCTATCTGATCAGTTTCTGTGCAGCTGTTAAGATTCCGAAGATATGCCTTGAAATGTTTGGGTGATGTTGTAATAAAATTCCAAGATTTCGGTTTGGGTCATCAATAAACGTAGCAAGCAAAGGGTTTGGGTGTGTTACAATGACAGTAGATTACCTAGACCATTCATTATTTGGCTATTCACGTGTTGTCACCGGAACATCGTCTGCTGGGCCCGGTGTTTGGTGACCATTCATTCCCGACATCCTTGTTTCCTGTATACGCCATTCTGATGTTTTACTTGCCTATGATCCGTCCCCTGGCGAGGCTTGAATTTCCAAAGCGGAATCTCGTATTCACATGGAAAGCGTCTAACAAACTGGGAACTAATTGCAGACTCCGCCGGGAAAACACTTGAGTGCCGAAGCAATTCATTTTTTACTCCTTTGGGAGAACGAATGGATAGAAGTAAATGAGGTCTGTATTCAGATGAAATATTTCCCGATTATTGAGTCGTATTTTCTTCAAACGACTCTCATTAAACGTCCTTAGCTTCATGTGTGGGGTATTTAATCCTTAGCTTTTCTCGTATGTCTATATGTAGATAAGCATTAGATTGTGTATGAGTTTATTTCTACGAGTATTGTTTGGGTGGATTCAGCTTTATTCAACATCATATGGTGGCTCCATCAAGACCTGTAGCAAACCGATGGCGCGACTTTATTTGGTGTTAAATTCTCAATATGAGGGTATCAACGTCATTGATTGAGATCTCTCACCGTTAGATTGGATTCTGTTAGATCCCAATGATTCATTCATTTCTCACATGCATTTACGAACATGTCATTAATGTGCGACAGGACAGTCTGGAATGTATGCGTTAACCTATGCTTAATTTGCTAATAACCTCGACAGAATTGTTAGTGTTTTAGAACAGCTTCATTCATAATAATAATAAAGAGATAATAAAGTTATATAGTTATCATGACTAACGAGCAAATAACGTATTTTCTGATCAGACATCTCCTGACAGAGAGCTTACTGATCTGGATCTACATTGTTTACCTTGACAATTCAGGCTGCTTAAGATTGATCGGATCATTTATTTAGCTGTTTATGTCAACTGGAAATCAGGCGCGCTTAAAGATTGCAATATGTATTATTTATCTATGTGTATTGTTACTTTCCCTAAACAATATGTAAAAAAAAACTTGTTAGATCTAGCTGATATTAAACAAATGTATCAATGTGTATTCTAAGAGACCACAAAATGCCCCGTCCTTCTATACGCTTGTTTTATTGTCGTCAATCGTTAGAGGCCATCAACTGAAATTATTCTACCAAATTTAACACATAAGAAACTTCCTGTAGTTTTATTACATTGTCTCGTAACAGCAAAATATGTTGTCTGCTATAAGGATGGACACACGCCTGCCAGAGCTTTAGATACAGATTCATTAACTTTGTTACGCATGCGCAGTGAATGCAACCTGGTAATTACCTCTTCCTAATCGCTATACAAAGTTAATTATTCCTACCGTTTGAAACTTAAGACTTGCGATTTATATTTGATCTTTCCCAGGATGGAGAGAAAGTAAGGTCTCCGCTGGCAAATGACATCTAATTAAGATTTGCGGTCTCGGGTTAAAACAAATCTAAATTAAAAAGCACAATTATCTTGTTATTTATACAGTAACTTGAAGATCTAAGAAGGAAATTGATTTCACCATCGACATGGGTAATTATTTTTGTCCTTTACCGTCGTTAGACCTTCTGCCAACTTTATTTCTAAATCAGATTTTAATGCGATATTTATCAGAATATATCTTTAATTAAAATAATATATTTAGTAATCTAGAATTCACAGTAAGATTGGGTATAACAGTTATCGTGTGGGGTATTTTGTTTTACACTTAAGGTTGAAATATTCATATACGATTTCCCAAGAATCTATGTACAAAGCGTATTTTAAAAATTTGTAACGAGTTCGCAAACTTCAGATTGTTTTTCGCGTTTCTCCTGGAATATGACACATTAATCCAGACAGTGTTTGTTTTCCTTCCATTAGAAATTCAACCTCCTGACATTCTTGATCAATATTACCGCAAGACAATTCCTACTGAATATACACAATTGCGTTCAGCTCTCATCCGTCCCTTGCGAGCATTTTAGCGAAGATGTTATGCCACTTAAGTATGGCTTTTCACTCCTAAACTCGCTTTCAGGCTGCGATTAGGCGTCCTCAGGTTCAATGGTAATGTCTTGAAGAACTTGCCGTTACGTCCCTGAAGAGTATTCCATCGAATCAACTAGCATTTAATTTGCTTCAGCTAATCTTCTTCTATTCTTGCCCCCTGAATTCCCTCAGGTGTTCACAATACCTGATAACAAAATATATTTTACAGGAAAGATTGTTACACGGATCCCAAAGGGGCTGTCATATTAAGCTGGAACTTGACTTTATTTGTTTGTTAGTTGTGAGAGCCTCCTAGTCGTAAGAGACGCTTGCAGGTCCACTGGGACGTCACAAATGGAGACCGTTTGTGTCCCGTTTGTTTGCGTAGCTGGTTAATGATTTGTCGTTAATTCCCTCCCGCGAGACCCATAAATGGCCGAGAAATAGGGGGAGATAAACGCATTGACAATCAGCAAATAATATTTGCATGTTTACATTGCCTTCATTTTTGTATACAGTTGTGTCAGGTTGGATTAAATATTTGACTCTTGGGGATTTTTTCTCATTGCGTAGTCTTTAGAACTGTTGCTCTCATTTAACTGTGATAACAAACGCCTGTCCGTGATGAGGACAAACTGCGCACTTGTCTTGGCCACCTCCGGCGGTCCCAGGTGGGCAGTGAGCAGTCCAGATGAAGACGGATGGACAAGAGATGGGTAAAGCTGTCAGTCCGAGATGTTCACACAAAGGTGTGAGTCGGCAGGAGGCTCACAACATCTGATACGCAACCCGGATGCTTGTACAAACGTGACATGGGCTATATTTAGCGCAATTAGGGAACTAGCCATTTGGCCGGCTTCAATAAATGAAGTACATTGAATTTTAGTTTAAAAGGAGCATTGCTATAGGAAACAATTGGAAAAAAATAATAAGCTCCAGAGCTGATCTAACTATACGTTTATTATTTACACATAATTGTATATTGAAACTATATTTTGTAGCTTATGCCTTTTTATGTCAAAATAACATTGTGGTTTAATTGATCAACGACGCCACTTTTAAGCTTCAGGACCACTGTAAATAAGGAATTATTACATTAAAATATCTATCAGCAACGCCATCTTCTGTACAAATCACCACTATAATGTAACAAGCGTGTAAATGACGTTGTCTTGGAGCGGTGGGCCAGGGGTTAACTTAATTTGTCCGCAGGAGGTCGCTAGCGGCACGGCTTCCGTTCCTTGATTGCTGCTGTCAAGTAATTAGAACCGCCCTGGCAGGCGAGAGATAAGACGATCCTCGTTGGTTCGTTCACTAGCGTTACATAACATACAGCAGTCCAACGTCGATTTTTCGTCAACGACGTTAAGACTTTAACTGGTTCTTATTTAGATCTGTTTATTTTAGTGTCTTAGATGTAATGATATTTAAATAATGAGACGTTTGTTTCGTGGAATTCGATTTGCAGAGTCCATATTCACTTAGTCAAAGCTTCGTAACACATTTTTGCTGATTTGTTACGTCTAATAGCATGCGTGCTCATTCAGAACACCATTTAATTCATACTTTATAACCTGACATTCGCTGTATTATGTTGTTGTTGTTGTTTTTGTCTATTAGTCGAATCATTTAACAATCATTTAACACTGAAAGCGCACTGTTTTCAAATTACTATTGACCTCGAACAAATTTTATACCTTTAATTGACTTATTTTATTTAATTTCTGTTAATTAATTTTCGTTTATACTAATAGTTACTTTACAAATTCAACACAAGTTAAACGTTCTATTAATGAAAATAATAAAAACAACTTTCATTGATGCATTCGATTTAATTCACGATTCGTTTGAGTCCTTGATGATGATATTGACTGCCTCTTAGACTCCGTTAGACTCCGAGTATTCTCGGTTTCGTGCTAAGTAGAATGTTTTAGCATTGTCTCTAGGAGGAATCAAAAGTAAGAATTACTAATTGCACGCCCCAAGGTGGTAATTACAAATTTATCACTGTTTTTCTACTTCAAAGTACCGTTTGTTGAATGATTAAAGGAAATGTGTATTAAGTTGGGTAGAGCCGGGTCGTGGAGCGTGTTGTCTCATTCAATATGCATGTGACCATCTACCGTGGCGCTCTCAATGGCTTGCTGTGTTCTCCTAGTCTAAGATGCTATCGAGAATAAATGAAACGTTTCCACAAGCATCCGTCACTGACTTTTAATTACGATAATGTCCTCTTTTAGATTGTTTTCCAATATCAAATATTTAATTGAGCTTAATCGTGCTCGAGTAAATTGCTATTCCCGTGTGAGCTTAATTGTAACGCCTTTAAGGTTCGTCATTGCTCGTTTGTATCACGACCCCAACGCAACAGTTTCACGACGTAGAGGCGATTAACAATAATAAAATAAAGTAAAGTGCGGTGAACTATAATTCAAAATGCATTTATTTCCATCCAATTTGATGTAAGATAATTTTTAATTAGATAAAAGAATAGTTTTTTAACATTTGTCGATTTTGGCTGGATAGAAAGCATCTAAAACTACATTACACTAAATGAATATTTCAATTGTATGTACATATTTCTATTATTCGGTGCCTATTTGGAAACGAATTAATCGTTAATATTTGGTATAAAACACTCCTTCTGTTTGTGCTACTTACAGTGTTGCATTTTAAATCGATGTATTTTTAATTGCATGTACATTATTGTTGTTCTTCAAATCGACATTGAAGATATCAGCGATTGTCCGTTGATATGTCCTCATTCAAATAAATATTGCTCAGTTGAGATTTTGATCAAACTTAAATGTCATCTCTTCGAATATTTTTAGTATGGCATACTATTTCAAAGCCATCTTGTACACCATTACCCTTGCAAGGTTATAGTATTTATTTATTACAACGAAGTATTTAAGATATTATATGCGTTAACACTGAGCTGTCATAATTTAAGCTTAAGTGCAAAATCTCAACTATCAACAGATTATTGAAGTGAAAGCGGTATAAGCATAATTTTGCCGATCAGTTCGCGGCCAGCAAGCTAAAATATATGTATTCAAGAATATACGAATAATTGTAAGTTGTTCCAGAGTCTTACATGTCGTGGCACTTATTTTATGCTCTTTACTTTCTCCTTTCAGCTTTTTCCTCAAGTTCTTCATGAAGTGTAACCAGAACTGTTTAAAGAATGCCGGAAATCCCAGAGATATGAGGCGTTTTCAGGTCCGTACCATTGAGACATAGTTTGGTGTATAGACTCTCAAGATTTTCGATTTCGCATCAAATACTTAAAAAAATGCCAGCTCATTTTCTGAAGTATGCAAATGTGTTTCTTGTGAGGACACAAAGTTCATGAAAAATTTAATGTCACTTAATATAAAATCATAATAAAGATTAATATAAAGTCATTTATATTATACTTTATTAAACTAAATAGACAACTTTATCTGATAAATTACTTTCAGAAATTTTAAAATATGTTAAAATCGTTTTAAATAAACTTACAATTTTGGGCCATTTAGAGATGCTGCGAAATCATTGTCCAATTACACATTTAACCTCGTTTTGAGCCAAACTAACATTAAATATAAGAACCAGTCATTGTTTAATGTTAATAATGCATTTCAGTTAGACATATAATGAAGCAAATAACATTTATGAGATATTACACGATGCTCTTCTCTAGGAGACATTTCATTAATATAAATAAATACAATTTTACGTGATTTGGAACTCAGTACGCATGACTATATAGCCATGGTCTTAATTCAATTCCCGTTATGCAATTAACCATGTTCCGTTAATAACGCAGTTAGTTTCTATACGAGATTTAGCATATCTATTTTATTACATTTTAATTACTTCACGTACCCTCATTCCACTTGCTGCTGTAAATGACATTCTAGAAAACTGAGGCATATAAACTTAAAGACAGAAAGGGTTTGCAAGTGTTTTATTTTAATTGTTATTCATTTTGTCATAGAATTTGTAAGCTTATAAACTAAAAATACAAATGTGATTACGTTTATGAATACTGTAAAAGATTAATTATGTCATTGAATTTGTAAACAGACAAAAAATGATAACATCTATGAATTATGTTCGCGAATTTATTATGAAGTTTATTATAAATGTTTATGTTTTATTATTTTATGATTATGGTTCATATTTATAATTCTGTCAATCATGTTTAATATTGACGGTCTTATTTTATGTTTGTGATCTTAATTCTTAATTTAGTACGAGTTATGTCGATATGAAAGTATTAGCTTATGCTGAAACTTATTATTATTATTTTGCATCATAGTTATGACTAATTTTCAAGTATTTTGACTATTTATGTCTACGTTTAATGTCTCTATGTTAAATACAGTATGGCTATGTTTACATGTTCCCTATTTACAAGTGTCCGTTTCAACGGCATTGTAAATGAGCAGCGTCCATTACTGTTTGTCTCCAAAATATTTGTATTTATGTTGTTTGTATTGTGTTCATTATATGTTAATGTGGTTGTCTATATCTTTGTTGGTGTTTTTCTTTTGTTGTCACCAGGTGTCCGTTTCCACGATAGTGTCACAGATTGAAGCGCCTGATGTAGTCCATTTAACACGGTTGTATTTTTGCATCCTGTACTGTGTATATTTTATGTCTGTCTTTTTTATGTTGTTATCTATGTTTTTGTTGATGTTTATGTTTTTGTGTTGCCCATCTTTATGTTGATGTCTGTCTCCAGGTGTCCGTGTCCACGACCGTGTCTGTGGAGGGCCCGCTTCTTTCCATCTCGGACAACATGTTTGTACACAACAACTCAAAACACGGCCGCCGGGCCCGCCGGTTAGACCCGACAGAAGGAGGTGGGTTATACAGTACGTGTTCACACCACAATTTCTTCTCTTATTGTCTAGTGTGTCTGTGTAATTAACAATAGGGTTTTGCTTTTATTGCCATCATCGCTTCTGAGATCTAAGGAAAAGTGGTCTTGGTAAATTTGCAGGCTTAGAAGTAAAGCATCAAAACTTATTGGCAGTATTATTTAAGAAAATTGTTGATTCTTAGATTAAGTAGTACTCATTATATATTGGGTTTAGTAGCAGACTGATATCGATAACAGACATGTTTTAAAAGAAGGTATGTCTTAGTGATCTGTCTAGGTTAGTTGTCTCAACAGCTGAGTGGCCTTTAGAGCCGTGTGGTCCAAACAGCACAAACCAACAACAGATAAAAAAAACATGTAGACTACAGCAAAAGCAAAACAGTTTTGTGGTTATGGAAAATAAACTACATAATAATTTAAAATATTGTGCAGTAATAAATTATATTAATTTAGTAAAAGGTGGCATTTATTTAGGAATATATTAAGTGTAGCGTTACCTTACGCAGACGGAAGAATTTCAAAAGCGGGTGCTGCGGAGCGTGAAAACAATGATCCGACCCGGCTCTGCACACATCTGTCAGATACATTTATACTTTCGCAATAGAGTAGTTTCGTGTGCATTGTGAAACGTTGAAGTATCTCGCGGTCAAATGTCATCACGATTATGTTAGGTTGATATTTTGTTGCGGCAAGCTTAATTTATAAACCATACGTAGAAAACTAGAAATAATCCCTATCCTGTCTTCAATCATAAAAGGTTCTCGCTGGTAACTATAGCGACAGGAAGCCACTAGTGAAAGGGTCAATCATTGAGCGATCAATAATAATGCAGATCATGTATTTAATCTGGATTCTGTAACACCGGCATCTGGCGATCGCTAGGGGTTTATTATTTATTAATATGCTCAAAAATGCAGATTTTACGCTTAACGGTGATTTAACTAATGAGTTTTCTTTCAACATGACACATTTATGACGGGATAATTTGAGAGGAACAACCGGAAAACCAACGATCCCTTTGTCTTACCTATTGTTGACTTCGGCTATAAAGAACGGAGATAGAAAAATTAAAAATAAACATTTTTCCGAACATGTCCGCTCGGGTTTATTCTAGGTAACGTCTGCTTAGAAGAATAGCGAATGGAATATTATAACTGTCATCAATGTTTTTAACTGTGTGGGCGTATTGATTCTAACTTCTTTATGACTTTTTAATGGTCGTACTTGAATTACTCAATTTTGACTTATTCTATCACAACTTATAAAAAATATTCCACGTAATTGGGTGGTCTTCTGTGTACTATAGTAAACAATTATGAACATAAATATATGACTTTGATGTGGACAAAATATTCATGTTATTAACTTATTAAAATATTGACTTTATGGTATCTCCAAAGACTTTTAACTGTGAATCCTGGCATAGAATTTGTTATGTTCTTTTTTCTTACGTTGGGATCACATTTTTATTAAGAAGAAAGTATAATAACAATGTCATCAGTGATGAAAATTTTTATAATAGTAAAACTTGAACACCGCTTTTTTACCGAACACAATCAAGGCGTTGTTTCAGAAGAAAAAAAAGTGTCACTATTGATAAAAGAATGCGGTTCTAACTGTGGGCACTGGACTGCTGGTATAAAGATAAAGAAATGAACATGTCCTTAATTATGGCATAGTGTACATGATACAATATTTCCAGACCACATGTTTACTTCTTGCGTTCATGGCCATAATTATGCATGGCTGCCGCTTCGTCTATGTCGGCGATGATTTAGAGATAAATATAGCCTCGCAACAGTTCTCACTCTTTAATGGAATCATTTTCGCTCCCGATTATTCATTTCAGTATTTTAAGACAATAAAGGAGTGAGAGGGCACACTAAACTAAATTAGCGAGATTGCAATCTCAGAGGCCCCGACTGAAGCTCCCGGCAATCGTCGCTAGTCACGTGATCTAGTCACAGTCTCGGTTCTAGATGGCGCTTTTATTTTTATTTGTCAATTTGGAAGCACTTGATTAATTAGAGTTAAGAATCATGAATTCCTGTAATTTGTCCATGGAACCTTGTTGCAAAACTGTACTTTAAGGATTTTTTTGTATTTTATTTGTTTAAACGTGTATGCGAAGGGTCCTATACCTGTTATCTGTCTACTTTAAATAAGAAAAAATCTTCGACAAAATCTTCGATCTAATTTTGCCTTTCCCGATCGTCATAAGGATTGGTTTGTTACAATTAAAGATGAAATCGCTAATTATAAAAAAAAAAGAATGCACAAAACACATAAAAAGGCAGAGAGATCCGTCTATGAAAATGGCAAGCCGGGACCCCGTCAGGCCTGTGAAATGTCTGCTGGTGTAAGATCGACACGGATCTAATGTCAGTGGATCCTGCCTGAGACAATCTGGTCCCTCGGAGATTCTCATCTCTCCCATCTGGCCCGATAAATCCCCATCTGGGACATGTTCCCCAGCCCCGGAATAAAGGGCCCGCGACACACTGCAAAGTCGCATAATAGCATAGTGATGGAACGGTTTATTGGCCGGGTCTTATTCAAGGGTCAGAATTAGGGCTCCGGGTTTCAATCTAAAAACTGAAGTAATTAAAAATACAGTTTATGGGAATTGTGTATAAGGATAAAGGAAAATAATGGTTTTACTACTAATTATATAGTAAAAAAATTAAGGTTGGGGAAAAATAATTATTAATATTCAAAGAAACAGAAACATCGTGATAATTATATGCCATATCTACACAACAAAAAGACATTTGATAGTTATTTTTAAATTAAACTAACGTGATTGGTGCTTAGACTTAAATGTGCATGAAATAATTCAAAGAACATTAAACATGCGATATTAAATATATACACTTAATACCTAGATTTAATATGAATTCGCTCACTGCTTCCTCACTTAGATATATAATGTATATGGATTAGTTGTACGTTTACAATCTGCGGTATAACTTTACAACAAGACTGCATTTGATACATATTTTTACAATTTCCGCTTTATTTTATGCACACTTGTCCATATAATTTTCCTTTCATCATAATTTATGTGTGTGTTGTGGATTTTTGTCAGATTTTTATGGTGACCCCCTATTAGGGACCCATGGAAAGAACCCGCACGGACAATACTTATTTTGTAAGTAGTTGCCTGGTGATCGGATGGAATGTTTTAATTAACAATGTTTCACCTTGTACCAATAACCTTTAGTTCAAGAGGCATGCGCTATACGTTCATACTCATTGTTGTGGGATGGTAAAATATAATTGGTGATAAAAATATTTTTTTAAAGAAATAACTTTTGCAAAATGGTAAATTACATTTTTAAAGTCTATCAGGGGTAAAGTTGTCGTGTTTGATGCTGCACTTTTGTTCTTGGCCATGGAAACGCTGTGTTAGGTAAAGTTAACGAACGATCTCTTTAGAATGACAGTGTCTGTGCTTATATATTTATGACTGAAAGAAAATAAATAATTAAGTGATTGATAAACCCATTTTTATATTAATTAAAACATGCATTTGTTTAATTGGATCATTGCACTGTTTAGCTGAAGGATGCTACCTATAAATCATCACTTTAACAACTGTGCAGATTTAAGAGCCATCTATATGCATGCGTGTATTCGACAGTAGCTCGTTCCATTTTGTAATGTCACAACCGAAACGACAAAAGTAACAAAAAGAGAAGACAACAGTGGTATATGAGACACTGTTCAGATATTTCCATGGGTCCTTATAACTGCTTCGTAAAGTTTACTGCTGCGAAATTCTTCTTTAACGCACATTTTGTTCCTTTTGTCGCACTGTTTGTCGTGTAGGTGCTTGTTGATTGTGTTACAGATACAAAACAAGTAGTTGGAGTTAGAAAGGCTGGCGTACCGGGTAATGCAGACATGGTATTTTGGTCAAAATAGTGAGATGTAAATAGTACAAGTAGTGGTCACACGGGTGATAGAAACAATATTTGTAGTGGGACCGGTTTTACCAGTAGTAGAAGATACAGCAGCAAGAACACCACCTAGAGATCATTAATTGAAGAAGATTGTAATGAAGAGTAGGAAAAAGATGAGAAATTAGACGTAGCTGAGGCGGAGGAAGAAGCAAATGATGAGGAAGGACAAAAAGATAAATAATAACAATAAGAAAAAAGAAGAATATGAAGAAGAAGAAGAAGAAGAAGAAGAAGAAGATGATGATGATGATGATGATGATGATGATGATGATGATGATGATAAATCAGTAGTAGTTGTTGTAATAGCAGTAGGAGAAGTTTTAAAATGTTTGAGAAGAAAGGAGTAGACAGGAGTGTAGCTAAGCATGATATGATGTGTACGCATGTTCGCAAGAGGGGTCCGGGGGCATGCTGTTCAAGAAAGTTTTGTGTTTCTTGATCGTTCCTGGTGGCTTCTGCGCAGTTTAAGTCACAAAATACAACAAGATTTTACGTAAAATGTGGCGAAATAGGCGATTGCAGTTAGGCCCTTTGGGGAAATTGCAACAGATAAACGGTTCAAGTGGAATTCATTTAAGTCTCGTTACTTAACAAATGTCTGTGCCTTTGACGTAGCCAACAATGCATCGTCTCAACAAAAAAGATGATTATCTGTCAATTTATTGCAGTAGCCGTTGTAGATCTAACAAACATGAAAAGTAAACTGGTAAACGGCGAACAAAAAGTTGCACTTTTGTACATATCCCGCCGGCAGATACTACCAAGGTCTGGTCCCCTCATTGCGGACTTATCTGAGGAGTTTTGATTTGATACAAAATTGCCTCTCACCAGGACCTACAGAAAAGTAACTTAATTTAGAAAGTGTGAACAAAAAGTCCATGTGCACATAGGGGTGCAGGATGATCGCAGTCAATATACACTATACCCATAATAGGTACTGGATGATCGCAGTCAATATACACGTTACCCATGCCAGGTACTGGATGATCGCAGTCAATATACACGTTACCCATGCCAGGTACTGGATTATCGCAGTCAATATACACGTTACCCATGCCAGGTACTGGATGATCGCAGTCAATATACACGTTACCCATGCTAGGTACTGGATGATCGCAGTCAATATACACGTAACCCATGCCAGGTACTGGATGATAGCAGTCTATATACACGTTACCCATGCCAGGTACTGGATGATCGCAGTCAATAATCACGTTACCAATGCTAGGAACTGGATGATCGCAGTCAATATACACGTTACCCATTCCAGGTACTGGATGATCGATGTCAATATACACGTTACCCATGCTAGGAACTGGATGATCGTAGTCAATGTACACGTTACCCATGCTAGGTACTGGATGATCGCAGTCAATATACATGTTACCCATGCTAGGTACTGGATAATCGCAGTCAATATACGCGTTACCCAATGCTAGGTAGTGGATGATCGCAGTCAATATACACGTTACACATGCTAGGTACTGGATGATCGCAGTCAATATGCACGTTACCCATGCTAGGTACTGGATGATCGCAGTCAATATACACGTTACCCATGCTAGGTACTGGGTGATCGCAGTTAATATACACGTGACCCATGCTAGGTACTGGATGATCGCAGTCAATATACACGTGACCCATGCTAGGAACTGGATGATCGTAGTCAATATACACGTTACCCATGCTAGGTAGTGGATGATCGCTGTCAATATACACGTTACCCATGCTAGGTACTGGATGATCGCAGTCAATATACACATTACCCATGCTAGGTACTGGATGATCGCAGTCACTATACGTGTTACCCATGCTAGGGTAAGATTTTTATCGCCGATTTAATCCTGTTATGTTTTTCATATTTGTTTACAATGTGTACGCAGCTGCGTACAGGCAGCCTATCGCCTGGTAGTTCATATAATAGAGTTTTAGAAGTTTATTTATAAATCTGCATGTTCTTGTTATGCCATAAACCTTTAATTTGTGCCTGAGTGTTATAGGGTGTTAATTTTATTTTATTTTCTATATGCTCAAAAGTGATGCCTCCAAAATATTAAGAAAATAATTTTATTCAATAACAAGACATCGTGTTGTTTTTTAATACGTTTCGTTTTCATTTCCAATTCAAACATCTACAAGCATGCACAGTAACAGGTCTAATAACTTTCCTGAACAAGTCACAAATTTATTTAGACAACATATCATTTTGTGAACGTCAGTACTGCCTCCTATTTCGCGATGAAAATAATCACATAGAATTTTATTTCCTACAAAATACGTCCCAGACTGTTTTATTGTCATATGTTCGTCATTATCAGGGCGATTAAAACCATTTTATAAAATAAGGCAGACACTAAATAGATTAGGTCGGGGATGAAAATATTTGCTATCTTAACTAACCCACAGATGATGCGTTACCTCGTTTCAATAAGCAACTGATAAAACCTGCCGCATGTTTATGACGATTAGTTTTCTATTATCTCACATTTTTATACCAGCTCCGTATTTTCGGCTACATATAAGGCATGAATACTTAATTCAAGTTGATTGTAATTCATAATGCGACTTTTAGCAGCTCATTCCTAGATGGTATCCTATATTGCTCGTGCAATTTACTAGATTTTATTTCACCTTAGTTGTCAGCATACGTAACCCTTCTATCAAATACTAATTGCTCTTTGTACTCGTATAAGAAAACAATCAGATAAAGTCAAAACTTTTGTCGCGATAAAAAGCAATCAGTTTGAACTATTTTCTACGATACATGTATTCGTAAGGAACGTATATAGAACTTTGCTATTAGAAAACATATTCACGCAAGGTAGCAACCAAGCTTATGATAGAGAAGCATATATTGAAGATCCTGATCGGATATCTCTCAGTGGAAGTTAGCTGATCTGGATCTGCACTGTTTGCGTAGGTTTGTAAGAGTTAACAAATAATTTTCATGGCTGTGCATTACAACGTCAATACAGTGAACGCCAACTTCATTCCATAATATCTGCTGACATAAACTATTGTATATGCATGTGTGTGACTCTTATACTTGTTGTGTGTTTCTGTCTTGTTTTCTTTTGAAAATGAACTGTCTATCATCCTTTAACTTATCATAATCACACATTTAACAAGCATGTTATATTATCATAAGCTGTCAACGATCTGAAAAATAAGATTAAACAATTGTCGAGTAGTTTAAAGAAAATAGGCATGTTTGTTAGGAATATTGTCAAGAGAAAATTACTTTCTGTATTAGGCATGCTCAAAAGATACATGCTTTTATATCAGATTGCATGTCTTCACTGGCATCAAATAACTTGCGGTCCTTGCGGAGATTCGTAGACTTAAAAACGAATTCGTCAAGCCATATGTGCTTATTAAATGTTCAAAATATAATATTAAAATTTAAAAACAATACAAGTATCTAAACGCACTAGTGGCATTTAGTCGACAACGATGATCTTAATAAATGTCGGATTATAAATTGATGACAAAAGTTCAAGCCATAAAATGAAGATATGAAAGATTGATGACTTCAATGTTTTGTTTACTAGAAAGCAGCTTTGTTAATTGTATGTCATATCGTGTGTTACAGCTACCCCGTGCATCAAGGCCATCTGCCCCAGTGAGGGTTGGACCACAGGGGGCACCACTGTCATAATCATCGGCGACAACTTCTTCGACGGTCTGCAGATTGTATTCGGGACCATGCTGGTCTGGAGCGAGGTGGGTAGTGGGTGGTGAAGGGTGGGTGGTAATATAGTCTTGGGTGTAAAGGTGTTTATATCGACTGGTAGGACGGGTGGTTGGGTTATTCTATGTGTTAAGTGTAATGATGATGCAAATTCAATTAGATATTTTATTATATTATATATATATATATATTAATTAATGAGACATCAGCCTTAATCAGCGTTTAAAAACGATATCATAGTAAGCTGTCAAGACCAGGTTTCAACTATAAGTATCAACACTTAAGAGCAACAGATTTGGGAATTTAGAAAATAAACACACCACAAAGATAGATTCAATGGACTTAATGTGGAGAATTTACCAACTCTAAAACCCAGGTGGCATTCGGAGGCCAATTCCTCAAATTTCCTGAGAGGAGACAGCAATGTGATTATAAGAAAACAATGTCGCGTCATAAACACGTAGTAAATGTATCAACAGAGACCATTCGGCAAGCCTTTATGAGTATATTTCATTTTCCAATATTTTTCTTGTGCGTATAGATTTAGGTTTAATTTGTCTTAAATTGGATAATAGTTTGCATTGTAGTTTATTGCCGACTTTAGGCCATGCAAGGAAGAATGTGTATCGATTTGTGGAATGGGAAACTGGTGTCTCGTATCTGTTGGCATGTTTTAAGAGTTTTTGATGCTGCCGTTTGTCGTTATTTTTCGCCATCGTCCTTTTCCTTATCTCCTCATTCTTTTCTCCTTCTCATCGTCATCACAAATAATCAGTCTATGACAGTTGTAAAGAGTTTGTTATTCTTCAGTGCATACACCTAGTTAACCCTTGTTTAATTTATTGATTTTAAAGGCTGATTACGTCTCAATAAACATAACCAACCTTACGCAGACAGGAAGCATCTATAGTCACTTAGCCTTGCAGTCAATCTTCTACCGGAACCGGATCATGTTCAGATCAATGTCATTAAAACGGTTTTACTCCTTCACTTCAATAACCACTCTGTTGAACACCCGGAAAACGATAATTGATTGTAAACCGGTCCACAGGACACCCGGAAACACGCATTGATCCGCTCACTTCCTTTTATGCACGAGCCCGGAGAGCATCAACGATTGTTGACTTCTGTTTGAAGAGCGCTTAACAGCACTCCATTGCTGTGGCACATGATACTATTGCAAATGTGTTTTCAATAAGTGTGCTTAGAGTCAAGATCCGCATCCCACTGTCTGTTTTTATGTGGACATTGCTTGGCTTTTAATGGGGTTTAATAGTCACTCTGAAAATTTCAGTGTTGGATTCATGTGATGTCACAAAGTTTATCCTTTGCCATTAATTTATAAGTCTTAACCCTTCTTTGCACTCATGATTTTTAATAGAAATGATATCAATAAAACCTGTTCTGAATATAAATGCACTGTCTTTGCTACATTATGTTATATTCCTGATGCGAAGATAACCCCATTACCAAACTTTAAGTACAGTGCTATGATCTCAGTTAACATTAAAAATAGTCGTAGACCAAAATTAGTTTTCTCAATGAAACGGAATTCGCTATAAGACAAGTTATTCGTGATGTGGCAAGTCTTTGTATGATCGGAAATTGACTTCACCTATTAAATTCAGCGACGTAGAATGGCGTCAACAACGTCAGTGACGTGTCGGACGACGACTTTGACTCCTTTTAATACCGTAGCAGTATGCCCATCACTGTTTCCATCTTCCTACCGTAAGCCGTTCTGTCAGCATTATAATAGGGATTATTTTAGTATCAATTTGCTGTTTATCGGATAAAAGAAGTCTAAATATGCTCGCGTATTGAATTTTAGAGGTTCATCCCCCGCTACCGACGACTTCATTTATCGCGGATTAGAGATGGAGTGGCTACAGCCAGGTTCATGAATCGTGTTCCAGCATCAACCATTAAATTAACATAGCTGTTCATGCATTCTTTTGAATTGATACAAAAGAAAACACTGCTGATTTAAACTAGTTAGGTCTTTTACGTACTTAAATAATAATCCCCCGAGTCTGGGTAACCTGAGTTTAGCGGTTATATACACCTATACACATCTATATAGTCTAGTTATGCAAAACATGAAACTATACTACTCACCGATTTTTATCTGGCAGTAAAAGTGCAGAGATACACATTCCAGAATGTCAGGGAAATCATTGTAGAATTATTTCCATATAAAGAGTCATAAATGAAAGCCTGGTGTATATTCACTTCTATAGAAAAGAAGTACATGTACAAAAGTTCTGAGCCAGAGACAACAGGTGGAAACAAATATTGCCTACATATTGCGCGTGTTAGTTGAACCGTCCGTTCTTAAACTGGTTAACTCCCTATAATGTAGTGGACATAGACATACTCGTAAGGATTAATGGTCCCTTCTAAAACTGAACAACCCCCTTTTCCATGTAGTGGCAATAGACATAAGGATTAATGGTCCCTTCTTAAACTGAACAACCCCCTTTTCAATGCAGTGGCCATAGACATAAGGATTAATGGTCCCTTCTGAAATTGAACAACGCTCTTTTCCATGTCGTGGGCATAGACATAAGGATTAATGGTCCCTTCTGAAATTGAACAACTTCCATTTTCAATATAGTGAACAAAAACATACGGATTGATGGTCCCTTTTAAAAGTGAACAACTCTCTTTTCAATGTAGTGGTCATACGGATTAATGGTCCCTTTTGAAACTGAACACCTCACATTTCAAGGTAGTGGACATGAACGATTTACCCACTTTACCACAAGAGAGTAGGTCTTGATCCCTTGAAGAACAATCTAGATACTCGATTCTTTTGTGCTCTGGAGACGGGTTTATATATTAAATTAGCCATTCCTATAGTGTTGCATTATACAATCACATTTGCATCTAGTAAAAATGGCTGAGCATAATTAATGTAAACATTTAATGGTTTTATAATGCTGTGATTTTTATGGTCTGAATCTGCCTCTGGTAAGGCATCATATATATGTAGCACTACTTTTTGTACCGATGAAGACAGTCCATCAGCAGTAACTCTGCAATCATTACAAAATGATTTATGCCGCGGTTTATGCAAAGGAAAGACAAATTGAGACACAACTAAAAACAGAGGATGGTCATTAATCGCATCATTTCATCTAGACATATTATAGGAATGAAAACATTTAAACGGCATTATCAACTCGGCTGTATCCCATCTGTCTGATCAACCTCGCTGCTTGTGACTAGTTCGACATCCTACCCCATTCTTCCTGTTAAATCACATGGAGCGAACACGCCGGTAGCTCTAGATTGAAAACCATGTCTTAACAATAGGCGCTACATTTCCTCTATTAATCATTAATGAAAGCAGCCTCTACGTGCACCGTTATTTGAATACGAGAGTAATTAATTTTACGTTAATGGTTTTGAAAGTGATCGTCGGAGCTGCGAACTTGCCTTGAATGTTTGTAATGGTATTGCAACTGAAGTTTAAGTCGCCATTTTTGTCATCATCACAACGATTACAATAGAAATGGACCGGGGATTCCGCCTAGAGGACGAGACAATCAGCTAGCAATGAAAGGCCGCCATTGTTTATGACTTTAATCGAATTTTGCACATCAGTGATGCTTACATAACATACAGTGCACTGTCTCATGATGGTAGAGATTATTCATTATTGCAATCACCAACAACAGCAGTGGCGGCACCATGTCATGGCCTACTTCTTTTCCAGTCGCGGAGTGATCCTGTAACAGTACACTCACCTGCCGCGCCAAATCACTGGCATGACGTCATCCGTAGAGCTTGTTCAGATCAGTGAAATAGTGTCCCTCTTAAAGCCTCAAGTTTCATGATTTATCCAGCCATCGCTCTGTGAGAGCCGTGCATTAATAACACCGATATTCGTTAATTAGTTGATTAAATTGCTACCGAAAAAAGATCTGCAATGGTCTAATGAAAAGGATTGATACGAGAGGAGAGAAGAATGCTCGTGCTAAGGATTGTTGCTAAACCCTCTCGAACGACATTTTTGCGGAAATACTAAGTTAGTATTTCTTTACGCTGTATACTAATAGGTTATAGGTGACGGCAGATTGCGTGACTCTACGCACTGTCCAAGAAGAAACAACGTCATACATCGCTCGTTAAACTGTATTCGCTGTTCAACAGTTAGTCTAAACAGTAACAAATGTGTCTGTGACTGAGATGTTCTCCTCAATGCATTCTCATCATGGCTGTAACCGTAAATTCCGTTAATATGGTCAAATAATATAGCGCTAAAATTATATGAAAAGGGAATGCTTTAATTTGTCTGCCCGAACATTTCACGTATAGACAAATAAACTGCGCTTGACTACTTAGACCATTATTGTTTACTATGAACTACACCATAGTTTCATCCCAATAATTTTAATCTAACTAATTTGATAGAATTGTGCGAAATAATGTATTTATATTTACTAACATTTAACATCAGAGCTTATATGTTATAAATTAGTGTACTTATAGCATAAGTATGTGGAAATAAATAAAATTCATATTTTAGTATACATTTACAATATATGTACACGTAATCGTTGTTGTTTATTGAAATTCGGTCACAGTTAAATTTATTTTCTTCTTATCTTTAGCATAACTCATTTTATATTTTACTCCAGTTGTTGACGTCACACGCTATAAAGGTACAGACCCCACCCCGCCACATTCCCGGTGTCGTAGAAGTTACACTGTCGTATAAATCCAAACAGTTCTGTAAAGGTGCTCCCGGACGATTTGTCTATACATGTAAGTATAGACTATAAATGCTTGTCCACATATGCATAATAATATACATGAACTGTAAACAGTACAGGTAGATAGTGTCCAAGTGGTTCATAGTCGATTACGAGAAGTCTCGTAGAAACATTGTTGGGTATTTAAGTCATTGTTTGTGCACGGAAATTCTTTATGTCAAATTGAAATGTAATACCTGAGATTCCAAGTTCTATTTTAGCGCAAACTTACATGAAGGTTTTTGCTCACTAAGGTGTAGCTAGTTTATTCACGTCCCGGTCCCTGTTGCAGCTCTGACAGAGCCGACTATAGACTACGGCTTCCAGCGCCTCATGAAACTGGTACCACGACATCCGGGCGATCCGGAGAGACTTCCAAAGGTACATAACTCTACTAGACTAGATGAATTATAAACATAACTTCAGGTTTAAAACTCTGAAAAAGTATTATAAATATGTAATGATTAACTATGGCAATTGTTAAGGCTTTATGGCGAAGGTATGTCTAATAAACTGGCAAATCTGTGATATTTTCGACCACTGAACAAAATGAAATAAAGTAATTCTTCTCGAAAACCTGTTTTCCTTGCTGACTGTAATTAAGTAAGTTTAAAACTTGTAAGTCTTATTTTCAAATTAACTGTAAAACAAACACTTCACCTTTTGTTTCCTCCACCAGGAGATTATCCTGAAGCGTGCTGCGGACCTTGCTGAGGCCTTGTACAGCATGCCCCGGAATCCAAACCAGCTGTCCCTTCCCGCCCCACGGTCCCCCGCCATGAACAACACAGCCTCTATGTCTAGTTTCAACACATATTCTGGCCAGCTGGCCGTCAGTGTCCAGGAGAACGGACAATGGGAAGACGGTACGCCAACTTACTGAAACTTAACACGTGATAAACGTTATTGTACTCTAATAAAACGTGTACTGAATATTCGATCTGTTGGGTTGTTGCTCAAAATTGACTGCCAGAGATAATGATCAAATATAATGTCTTTACTTTTTTATCTCCAAATTTAAACTTTTAAACTCGACCTATAAGTTTTGATAACTTTTAGTCTTATTTCAAGTACATTCCTTTAGTGAATTGAAAGAATGTAAGAAGATGCAAACCATAATGACAGTTTTTCTAGATTTTGAACTAGATGTTCTCTGGTTGTATTTTCAGGGTATAACCGGGGACAGAGTTCCAGTGTGTCCCCTCGTGGTTACGGGTCCACCGGATCCACGCCCCACAGTAACGGCAGTGCGTACAGCTCCACCATGAACGGTTACCATGGCAGCGCGGGGGGTCTCGGCAACATGGGTAGGTACGTTTGGATCTCGTTAAGTCCGATTCTACGAAAATAAAAAACAGCAAAACATATTTACTTGGAACTAAAACTTCTTATAAAATTGCATGTGACAGCTGTATCATGATACCTTATCAACCCTGTCAGTAGTTTCGTGTGCTGACTTTTTAATAATTTAAAACAAACGTTTAAATAAATGTTCTACGTGTGTACGAAGCTTAATTACTTTCTACAGTTTACGCATAAAAGTGTTCCCAACTGATTATAATGTGTTTTATCTTAGAACGAGAGGGATATGTCTTGCTACTAGTAGTGAGTGCCCTAAGCACGCTCTGGACAAAACCACTGAGATTACAACACGATCACAAGTCTTATACGTCATTTTGAAGTGGTGTCAAAGGTAGAGTGAACAAATCACAGGCATATCATACAAGACAGATACTGTTTTCATTTCTTTATGATATGACATTCTATAAGAACATCCATATAAGGACAGTCCTACTCTCAACCACCCTGCAAACATTGAAATTAACTCAAAATATAAACCTTATGGCAACTCCTTGAAGGACGAGCACGCTTTTAACACGCTCTTTCCACGGGATATTTTCGTTTTCATATTGGGACACTCTGTTGTAGTAGTCACAAGAGTACATTTCGGTGACATAAAAAATGTTCACTACAATTACTTGGGATAAAAGTTAAATGGAAGCGTTTATCTCGTATGGCCATCACATTTATCGCGGCGAATGAACCTTGGTTCAAACCATATCCATCGGTACTGACCGTGTACTGACAGTGTGCCTGTGTTTTCTCGCTTCAGGCGTGGCGGGTCACACTGGGAGCGTGTCACACTCCAGCTCAAGTAACCCCCTCCCTAACGGGGCCACCAACCCCGCCCTCCTCTCCTATTCCCCAGCCTCAATGCTGATGCCAAACACCAAACAGAAAAGCGCCTTCGCGCCGGTCAGGACCGGTATGCCTGGGGCGGAAATGGGGTTTGGATCCACTACCTCAGTGCCTGGGTTTGGCATGTCAAGCTTACAAGCGGGCTGGGCACATTCCTTCTACACTGTTAGTATCTAATGGCCAATTTAATGTGTTTCAACGTTTAAAAGATTCAACAAACTAGTGGCAAGACATATTCTTTTGCTTTTGCATTCATGTACAACTGTATTGCTATTAATTATTTACCAGTCTATTTGAATTTTATAGCTTGGAGGTTCATATCTATATCTGGAGATATGCTTTACTTTATGTAGGGATCGTATTCATATAATTACGTACCAGATCGTCTTATTGTCTTCTTATATATTCTTTTCATCTTTTTTCAGGAATGAGCAGTCTTGTGGGTTCACCTTTTTCAGCCATGAACCCTTTCGCTTTGCAAACGTGTAATGCACCACAACCTTATGGCAGCTCAATTGTGTCCCCAGCAAAGTGATTGGGAAACCGACATCACCAGTTCTAGTATGCACCTTTACTACGGGTAAAGGCTGGCTGTGGTTTGAAAATTGCTGGACCATTGTATAATTGTCAATGGCATTCTTGTCCAGTTTGGGATAAATACCGAAACAGGCATAGTGTGCGGGGAAATAAAGTGTGAACTTACGATGCGCATTCTTGCCAATATTATTTTGCCTATGGAAGAGAGGTGTGAAGAATGGTGACTGGGAGTTTAAACTTTATATGGGATTTTTCCGTTGATTCTGGCGACTTGTTGATTAATGTGTTGTGTTTGGCATGAATGTCGACATTTTTACATAACCTGAACTATAATCTGAGTCAAACGTTGAAGTTTAAAAGGTAAGAAGGCTGAACATTGTAGACCATACTGTCAATGTGGCCATGCGGTTATACCACAGACCTTCCCGAATTTTATTGTATCTTCCTATAAACCAAGTTTATGACTTTAAAAGACAATCAGTACTGGGAGAGTACACTGTACAAGACATACGACGGCAACTGTATTGTTGTCTAATGCTAATATGTGGCTGTGTTACAGTTAACGGAAGTGACGTTGTATAAAGACGCATGCGCAATACAGTTGTCTTATATAGTTTGAGTGTGCAGTGCACTGTAGTTGGGTTAAGATTCAACAGAAGACAGATGGACGGACATCTCATGACAATTACTTATAGTTTAGAACCGATCTCGGCGGATCAGAAAATATGGCGTTTCCCGTAAAAGTGTGTTCTAAAATTGTAACATACAGATCAACATTTTATGATCACTTATGTTATTTTTTTTCTAATTGTCATCATCGATTTCTGGTCTGTAGCTGGTTCATGCTGTCAACGGTTATTGTATATATTAATTTTAATCATTTTATCAATTTTAAAAAACACGTTGAAATGAGTCATTTACGCTCATGTACTAATAGCTGGCAGTTAGTTTACCTGTGTAAAACAACAAACTAGACGAAATACGACTATCTAGGAGCGGGTATGTCAGGTGTTTTATTGAGATTTTTGTCTGCATGTTGTCATCGTTTTCTTTGAAATGATCGTTCTTGTACCGTTGAAATGTCTTGTGATAATTTTAATCATTTCCCTTCCTCTTTTTGACAATTATTCGGGCTATTTCAGCGCCCCACTTTTGATTATTTACACAATGTATTTTGTGTACGTATCTAGTCATATAAGTTAATTTAATATACACTATAGCGCGGTGGGAATACTGTGTCCAGTGCTACGACAAGCCATTTAAGAAGGGTTTGTTCTAATACGTTTTACGATGCTTTTTCCTTCTTATTGCAGTGCATTAACACGCAGTCAATTATTATGTTAAGGTGGAAGTGCTATATAGTATAGCATGAGTACACTGTTGAATTCTTATTAAATGATCATTTGCGTCGTCGTTTATTTATTTTATTATTTATTTCTTTGTTCTTAAGTTAATTTTTTATTTTGATATATTGTGCCAAATTCTAAATAATTCACCGAATAATTAATTAAGTTGATTTGTTCAGTCAAATATTCAGAATATTAAAAATGTTAAATATTCTAAATAAAGACAAACGATTTGAAATCATAAAAAGGTGTGTGCTAACATAGATGTTGTAATATTAAAGGACACGGAAGCCTATGAAATGTATGTTCTTCATACTTATTTAGCAGACGGTAACTTATAAATTGTTTAATACTTTCAAGAATTGATAAATTTATCTTGAATGTACATTCACTAGGTATTACTGCCGATATTAAAATTAAACTATCATGATTTTAAAACAGAATTATTTCCGATACGACAGATAAGTGACTATAGAACTGTTTGTGAGGACTCTCGCCATTTACTTCGAACCATTCGAACTATTTTACTTCCATATAATAGAATTTAACAGGTCTCTCCAATTATAAAGATACAGCTGTCTCATAATAATGTTTGTCTAGGTCTATGTAACAAAGCATTAAAAATAAACATGAATTTAATAGCGATTTCTCTGGCCTTCATTGGAAACACGTTGTGTTATCAATTCACGAAGAGTATACTTCTATTTGTTTAATGCCACTGATTACATCACTCGGTTTTATTTAGTTGTTTTATATAATCACAATAAAGGCAGAAAAAAACAGAATCTGACACTGCCTCTTCACATTTTCTAGACATATCGACTAGGCTGGAGTTTCCGTGTCGCTTTGTTTGTTTCATTCGAACCCATTAAGTCCAAGGCAGCTATAATGATATAAACGTAACCTAATTTCGACTGTGTTCAGATATAGTGGTGTTAGTGAAATTATTATTTTCTAAAATATATTTCTTGAACTTCCATCGCATTTAGTGTACTCAGTCTCATTTAGGATGTAAGTGAAGATAGCGGTTATCATCGCAACCAGTTGTCTATACATAAAGACAATATCAAATGATGTAACAAATTTCTTACCAGAATTTGATAGCCGTAAAAATATTTTATCACACGTTTATTACAATTGTTATTTTAATTTATCAAAGTCTGTTTGGAAGTTATCCTAATAAAAGTGAGCATAACAGCGAGTTAGTACATGTCTATGGAAACGAAGCTAAGATACAAAAATCGTTGTTGCTGTTTCTGAAAATATAGCTTTGCTCTTTTGAAAATACTACTAATGAGAGCTTTAAGCGGATTTTAAAAATAAATGTAATAAACGCGGATAGATGACCTTTATGTCTAATTAGCTAATGTGACACAAGTCTAATGTTGCCATTTTATGATTACTGATAGTGTTGTTTTGTTGTGTGTGTTTTTTTCATTTAAGACAATATGTATTTAAATAATAATATTCCAAAATGAAAAATGTTTACCTACACCTCAGCAAAATTGAAAGAAGAAGAATAAAACTAAACGAAAACTAATGGCATGTTTAGAACGTTGTATGTGCTACATATGTAAACTGTTGCATTTTAACATTATGTTCATAGTATATCATTTCGTAATTGTGTAAGATATATCATATTATTTACTTTTAAGATATATAATAAATGAGATAATTATTGAATGTTGTTTTTTTCTTATTTTGTATCCGCTCAATATTCTAATCACGCCGACATATTTGAATAATTGAGGTCATTGTGTACGTCTCCTTTTACATGTGAATGTCTTCTCTTATATATGTGTGTGTGTAGAGGGGTGGGGGGGGGTCTTCTGTTATGTGTGTTTGTTTTGAGGTATTCTTTTTTTTGCGTGGGGGTCTTTTGATATGTATAGACAACTTCTGTTATGCGTGGAGTCTTCTGGTGTGTGTGTGGAGGCCTTATATTATGTGTAGAGGTAGTCAGTTACGTGTTGGATTATTTTGTGTGAAGGTATTTCGTTATGTGGGAAGGTCTTTTGCTATGTAGGGAGTTATACTTTGTGTTTTGTTACTGGCCATGTGAGGACGTCTTCTGTAGAGTGTGTGTGGGTCTTCTTTTATGTATGGAGGTTTGCGGTCATGTAGAGAGGTCTTCTGCAATGGGGTGGGGGGGGGGGGGGGGGGGGTCGCTTGTCATGGAGGGAGGACTTTTGTAATGTTGAAAGGTCTTCTTTAATGTGTCGAGGACTTTGGCCATGTGGTAAGGTCTTCCGCCATGAGGATAGATCTCCGACCAAGTGGGGATGTCTTAGGCCATTGGGAGGGGTCTGCTGCAATATGGGGAGGTCTTCTGTCATGTGTGGAGGTCTTCCGCCATGAGGATAGATCTCCGACCATGTGGGGATGTCTTAGGCCATTGGGAGGGGTCTGCTGCAATATGGGGAGGTCTTCTGTCATGTGTGGAGGTCTTCCGCCATGAGGATAGATCTCCGACCATGTGGGGATGTCTTAGGCCATTAGGAGGGGTCTGCTGCAATATGGGGAGGTCATCTGTCATGTGTGGAGGTCTTCCGCCATGAGGATATATCTCCGACCATGTGGGGTGTCTTAGGCCCTTGGGAGGGGTCTGCTGCAAATGGGGAGGTCTTCTGTCATGTGTGGAGGTCTTCCGCCATGAGGATAGATCTCCGACCATGTGGGAGTGTCTTAGGCCATTAGGAGGGGTCTGCTGCAGTATGGGGAGGTCTTCTGTCATGTATGGAGGTATTCCGCCTTGAGAATAGATCTCCGACCATGTGGGGGTGTCTTAGGCCATTAGGGAGGGGTCTACTGCAATATGGGGAGGTCTTCTGTCATGTGTGGAGGTCTTCCGCCATGAGGATATATCTCCGACCATGTGGGGGTGTTTTAAGCCATTGGGAGGGGTCTGCTGCAATATGGGGAGGTCTTCTGTCATGTGAGGAGGTCTTTTTGTTGTGTGAGGATGTGTTTTGTTATGTGTGGAAGTATTGTGTTATCTGTAGAGGTTTTCTGTTACGTGTAGAGGTTCTCAATTGTGTGTGGAAGTCTTATGTCAGGTGGGGAGGTTTTCTGTCATGTGGGGAGACCTTCTGCTATGTGGATCTTTTTGTATGTGCGAATGGCTTCTGCCCTGTGGAAAGGTCTTCTGCCAATGCAAAGGTTTTCTGATTTGTGTGGTGTCTTCGGCCATATGGGGAGGTCTTCAGCCATGTGGGAAGGTCTTCTGCCATGTGGAAAGATATTCGGCCATGTGGAAAGGTCTTCTGCCATGTGGAAAGGTTTTCTGATGTGTGTGGTGTCTTCGGCCATATGGGGAGGTCTGCTGCCATGTGGGAAGGTCTTCTGCCATGTGGGTAGGATTTCTGCCCTTTGAAAAGGTCTTCTGCCAATGCAAAGGTTTTCTGATTTGTGTGGTGTCTTCGGCCATATGGGGAGGTCTTCTGCCATGTGGGAAGGTCTTCTGCCATGTGGGGAGGTCTTCTGCCATGTGGGAAGGTCTTCTGCCATGTGGAAAGATATTCTGCCATATGGGGAGGTCTTCTGCCATGTGGGGAGGTCTTCTGCCATGTGGGAAGGTCTTCTGCCATGTGGGAAGGTCTTCTGCCATGTGTGGAGGTCTTCTGCCATGTGGAAAGATATTCTGCCATATGGGGAGGTCTTCTTCCATGTGGGAAGATATTCTGCCATGTGGGGAGGTCTTCTGCCATGTGGAAAGATATTCTGACATATGGGGAGGTCTTCTGCCATGTGGGAAGATCTTCTGCCATGTGTGGAGGTCTTCTGCCATATGGGAAGGTCTTCTGCCATGTGGGAAGGTCTTCTGCCATGTGGGGAGGTCTTCTGCCATGTGGAAAGATATTCTGCCATATGGGGAGGTCTTCTGCCATGTGGGAAGGTCTTCTGCCATGTGGAAAGGTCTTCTGCCAATGCAAAGGTTTTCTGATTTGTGTGGTGTCTTCGGCCATATGGGGAGGTCTTTTGCCATGTGGGAAGGTCTTCTGCCATGTGGAAAGATATTCTGCCATGTGGAAAGGTCTTCGGTCATGTGAAAAGATATTCGGCCATGTGGAAAGGTTTTCTGACATGTGGAAAGGTCTTCTGCCCTGTGGAAAGGTTTTCTGCCATGTGGAAAGATATTCTGCCATGTGGGAAGGTCTTCTGCCATGTGGGAAGGTCTTCTGCCCTGTGGAAAGATATTCTGCCATGTGGAAAGGTCTTCGGTCATGTGAAAAGATATTCTGCCATGTGGAAAGGTCTTCGGTCATGTGAAAAGATATTTGGCCATGTGGAAAGGTTTTCTGACATGTGGAAAGATATTGTATTTTTAAACTCAACAGTCATATGACCAAATTTAGTTTCTTCATATGCACTGTGATAACAGTTAATTCTAATAAATGGACTTTTCTAACTTGTTTTAATACTAACTACTAATTTCATATTGTTAGAACTCTAATAATAAGGATCATCATTGCAGAAAATAGTTGATTTTTTAAGTATTTTTTTTTTCATTTCCTATTACATTATATACCAGTTTTATGCTTCCACTATTAAAGAGAATTCTTCATTGATTTTACTCTTCGTACGCTTCATTTATGTTTAAGCATAGATTAATCCATAACACCTTAGAAGCAAAGAAAATACAATCAGATCCGCAAGGTCAGGATATACACCATTTGCTCAACTCGTGCTTAGCAGTTTAACAGTTAAGAAGATTGTAAAATCTAACAAATTATCTTCTAACAACCCTGTTGTAGCTTCTATTACCGCAAACATATTTTCGACAGGCAATAACAGATGCAGCAAAGTGTTTGACTGTGATCAACAACATTGCGGTACTTTTAATAGCACGCGGCTACAAAAACTTCTCCCTTTTATTCACGGAGCATGCGTATTAACTGGCTCTGCATAAAATATTCATTGCGAGCCACGGAGCGCCCAAGACCCGTTCCATCATTCTAGTTGCTCGGCATATGGCAGGCTATATTAAATGCATATAATGGAACACAGCTATTGATATATCGCCATGAATTGGCATGAATATTTTATATCAAAAATTCTTCTTCTGACTTCGCCTATTAATATGGTCGTTGAGCGTATCGTACAATTATTCCAAATCGTTCTAGTTCGGTCAACTGTTCGCAACGATACGTGCTGAAGTGTTCCGGATCACATAATAATGGTCATGCATAATTGAGACACTGGCGACAACACACGGGTCGAAAGTGCGGACAATGTGCAGCAGATTTCCGATGGACGGGAACGATCGTGACAGACTGAGTAAAGATAAAATATTAAACACGCCCGATTCCAAACGGTATGTCAAGTAAATAGAATCCCTTTAAACTGTAGAAACGACACTAGAGTTCGAGGCAGATTTGGAAATAAAACTATATAAAATCTGTTTAAATTAAACGATTTTAAACCACACATTCCCAGACTGTTATGCCAATAATTTTATTATTAAAAGATCCTTCACGTATGGGTATGAGTCTTATTTCAGGCGATAGCTTTCTTGTGGTCTATTATTCCAGATGTGTCGTGGTGTCTTATTCCACCTGTATCGTGGTGTGTTGTTCCACCTGTTTCGTGGTGTGTCCTTCCACCTGTATCGTGTTGTGTTCTTCCACCTGCATCGTGGTGTGTTCTCCCACTTCTATTGTGGTGTGTTCTTCCACCTGTATTGTGGTGTGTTTTTTTCTACCTATATCATGGTGTGTCCTTCCATCTGTATTGTGGTGTGTCCTTCTATCTGTATCGTGGTGTGTCCTTCCACCTGTATTGTGTTGTGTTCTTTCACTTGTATCTAAGTGTTTTCTCCCACCTGTATTGATGTGTTTTTTTCCACCTGTGTCGTGGTGTGTTATTCCACCTGTTTCTTGGTGTCCTTCTACCTGTATCGTGGTGTTTTCTTCCACCTGTATCGTGGTGTTTTTTCCACCTGTTTCGTGGTGTCCTTCTACCTGTATCGTGGTGTGTTATTCCAGCTGTATCGTGGTGTGTCCTTCCATCTGTTTCGTGGTGTGTTATTCCACCTGTATCGTGGTGTGTTCTTCTAACTGTATCGTGGTGTGTTCTTCCACCTGTATCGTGTTGTGTTCTTTCACTTGTATCGTGTTGTGTTCTTCCACCTGTATCGTGGTGTGTTCTCCCACTTCTATTGTGGTGTGTTCTTCCACCTGTATTGTGGTGTGTTTTTTTCTACCTATATCATGGTGTGTCCTTCCATCTGTATTGTGGTGTGTCCTTCTATCTGTATCGTGGTGTGTCCTTCCACTTGTATCGTGTTGTGTTCTTCCACCTGTATTGTGTTGTGTTCTTTCACTTGTATCTTAGTGTTTTCTCCCACCTGTATTGATGTGTTTTTTCCACCTGTATCGTGGTGTGTTATTCCACCTGTTTCGTGGTGTCCTTCTACCTGTATCGTGGTGTTTTCTTCCACCTGTATCGTGGTGTGTTCTTCCATCTGTATCGTGGTGTGTTCTTCCACCTGTATCGTGGTGTGTTCTTCCACCTGTATCGTGGTGTTTTCTCCCACCTGTATCGTGGTGTGTCCTTCTACCTGTATCGTGGTGTTTTCTTCCACCTGTATCGTGGTGTGTCCTTCCATCTGTATCGTGGTGTGTCCTTCCACCTGTATCGTGGTGTGTTTTTCCACCTGTTTCGTGGTGTCCTTCTACCTGTATCGTGGTGTGTTCTTCTACCTGTATCGTGGTGTGTTCTTCCACCTGTATCGTGTTGTGTTCTTTCACTTGTATCGTGTTGTGTTCTTCCACCTGTATCGTGGTGTGTTCTCCCACTTCTATTGTGGTGTGTTCTTCCACCTGTATTGTGGTGTTTTTTTTCTACCTATATCATGGTGTGTCCTTCCATCTGTATTGTGGTGTGTCCTTCTATCTGTATCGTGGTGTGTTCTTCCACCTGTATCGTGTTGTGTTCTTCCACCTGTATTGTGTTGTGTTCTTTCACTTGTATCTTAGTGTTTTCTCCCACCTGTATTGTGGTGTTTTCTTCCACCTGTATCGTGGTGTGTTATTCCACCTGTTTCGTGGTGTCCTTCTACCTGTATCGTGGTGTGTTATTCCAGCTGTATCGTGGTGTGTCCTTCCATCTGTATTGTGGTGTGTTATTCCACCTGTATCGTGGTGTGTTCTTCCACTTGTATCGTGGTGTGTTCTTCCACCTGTATCGTGATGTGTTCTTCCACCTGTATCGTGATGTGTTCTTCCACCTGTATCGTGGTGTGTTCTTCCACCTGTATCGTGGTGTGCTCTTCCACCTGTATCGTGATGTGTTCTTCCACTTGTATCGTGGTGTGTTCTTCCACCTGTATCGTATTGTGTTCTTCCACCTGTATCGTGGTGTGCTCTACCACTTGTATCGTGGTGTGTTCTTCTACCTGTATCGTGGTGTGTTCTTCCACCTGTACCGTGTTGTGTTCTTTCACTTGTACCGTGTTGTGTTCTCCCACCTGTATCGTGGTGTGTTTTTCACTTGTATCGTGGTGTGTTCTTCCACCTGTATCGTGGTGTGTCCTTCCACCTGTATCGTGGTGTGTTCTTCCACTTGTATCGTAGTGTTTTCTCCCACCTGTATTGTGGTGTTTTCTTCCACCTTTATCGTGGTGTTATTCCACCTGTATCGTAGTGTCTCCTTCTATTTGTTTCGTGGTATTTCCTTCCACCTGTATAGTGGTGTGTTTTTCCACCTGTATCGTGGTGTGTTATTCTACCTGTATCGTGGTGTGTCCTTCCACCTGTATCGTGGTGTGTTATTCCACCTGTTTCGTGGCGTCCTTCTACCTGTATCGTGGTGTGTTATTCCACCTGTTTTGTGGTGTCCTTCCACCTGTATTGTGTTGTGTTCTTCCATCTGTATCGTGGTGTGTTCTTCCACCTGTATCGTTGTGTGTCCTTCCATCTGTATCGTGGTGTGTCCTTCCATCTGTATCGTGGTGTGTCCTTCCATCTGGATCGTGGTGTGTCCTTCCACTTGTATCGTGGTGTGTTATTCCACCTGTTTCGTGGTGTCCTTTTATCTGTATCTTGGTGTGTTCTTCCACCTGTATCGTGGTGTGTCCTTCCACCTGTATCGTGGTGTGTTTTTCCAGCTGTGTCGTGGTGTGTTCTTCCAGCTGTGTCGTGGTGTGTTATTCCAGTTATGTCGTGGTGTGTTCTTCCAGCTGTGTCGTGGTGTGTTATTCCACCTGTTTCGTGGTGTGTCCTTCTATCTGTATAGTGGTGTGTTCTTCCAGCTGTATCGTGGTGTGTTCTTCTACCTGTATCGTGTTGTGTCCTTTCACCTCTATCGTGGTGTGTTCTTCCACCTGTTTCGTGGTGTCCTTCTATCTGTATCGTGGTGTGTTCTTCCACCTGTATAGTGGTGTGTCCTTCCACCTGTATCGTGGTGTGTTATTCCACCTGTTTCGTGGTGTCCCTTTATCTGTATCTTAGTGTGTTCTTCCACCTGTATCGTGGTGTGTTTTACCAGCTGTGTCGTGGTGTGTTATTCCAGTTATGTCGTGGTGTGTTCTTCCAGCTGTGTCGTGGTTGTTCTTCCACCTATTTCGTGGTGTGTCCTTCCAGCTGTATCGTGGTGTGTTATTCCACCTGTTTCGTGGTGTCCTTCTATCTGTATCGTGGTGTTTCCTTCCACCTGTATCGTGGTGTGTTTTTCCAGCTGTGTCGTGTTGTGTTCTTCCACCTGTGTCGTGTTGTGTTCTTCTATCTGTATCGTGGTGTTTCCTTCCATCTGTATCGTGGTGTGTTCTTCCACCTGTATCGTGGTGTGTTCTTCCACCTGTATCGTGGTGTGTCCTTCTACCTGTATCGTGGTGTGTTATTCCAGCTGTATCGTGGTGTGTCCTTCTACCTGTATCGTGGTGTGTTATTCCACATGTTTCGTGGTGTCCTTCTACCTGTATCGTGGTGTGTCCTTCCACCTGTATCGTGGTGTGTCCTTCTGCCTGTATCGTGGTGTGTTCTTCCACCCTTTTCGCCTTACCTAACTATAAGTGGCAAAGTCCTTTAATTTTCGTATTCGGAAAATCTCGGATTTGAACGTTCGATTGATTCTAATATATAATCTGAAACAAGCAAAAAAGTTCATTGACCTAGAACAATGTCAAAGTGTTTCAAATTGATATAATAACCCAAACAAAATACCAAGCTATCTTCAAACATAATTGTGTGTAGACAACAGAACGTTTTTTTTGTACGGAGGCAAAGCAGCGCATTAACTTATATTTACATACACCACCACAAGCTGTCGCATTATTCGCAAGTGCACGGTAGAATAAGAGATATGAAGTTTTCTTATCGATTTTCATAAATTATTGCAATATTTGCTTACCTCGCATGAAGAACTTCAACCAAGAGAAATTTAATTGAAACAAATTAGTATGTGCACTCATCATTTAATTTGAGAAAATTCATTGTCTTCTCATATAAGACGGTTAAACAATATATACTGCTTATTAGCTTCTGGCTGGTTTAGCGGCTCCATTTGTTGTCTTTAAAGCTTGGTAAGGACGATCTATGGTTCTTGGGGGACAAATGGCATAGAAACGAAATGGTCTTTCTAGTAGAAAACTTGCTTAATGCTTGGTTACATATGTGCGTTAAATGTGATATAGATCTCGTCACAGTAATAAACAGCGACCCTGCCCTGGAGGATTTTAGCACCAAACAAAAGATTGATTGGAAAATAGTTCTTGTTTAGTTGTTAAATTAGTTTATGTTGTATAGTGCCAAAAGTATGCAATAATGTCGGGTTACAGGAGAAGAATATAACAAGAAAAATACCCTGAACTGGGTGATACATTAAGGAAGTCCAAACACACCGAAAAGTACAAGATTACTTCCGTTTTGTCTTGTGTTTTTGTGTTTTCTTCAAACTGAGTCAAAAGTTAGTTTAAACGGACATTGTTCTAAAATGTTAAGTTAAGTCAAATTGAGACTTCGTTGATAATTTTAGAGTTAAATTTGACAGGGTCGCCTGGCCGCAACAGTGAACGAGAATGCCGCGGCTTCACTTGCCTGCTCACTATCTCACAATGACGTCAGCTAAATCGTATGTTTGGAATTTGAAAAATTGAAGTTTAACTTCGACAAAACACAATGCTGTGGAAAATAAATGAATGACGACATATCATTATTTTATTGATAAATTAAATAACGTCAGTTTACAATTCCTTTAGTTTTTGAGTCTTGTATGTTTAAAATGTACCGTGTAAATGTTTACATTTGCGTAGGCCTACTAAAATGAACTAGTACAACTCCATGGATATTGGTAAAATATGCAAGTAATCGAAACTTTTCAGAACAAAATAAAATATCTTTTTTAATTAAAACATTTGGTGTTTAATAAACAGGAACCTTAAACACAAAATAATAAACCTCTTCATCTTTGTTGCGTCGGGAATTTCGACATTTGTGGCCGTGAGCCTGTTGTAGGGGAATATGTGACCGTAACGAACGATAACTCTACCTAGGATAATGACGTCTTCTTCGTGGTTATACAGACCATGACCGATGTTGATTATTTCACTTGACCATACTAATCAGTATTGACATCAACATGCACATCAATTATTTAAAAGCAACGACAAGTGTGTGCAGTATTTATCCGAATAGACAAGAATGGAGAAATCAACTCGCTAAGAATATTACTGTTAACAAAATAGTTATTATGACGTATGAGTGTTTAAATAAAAGAGATCTAATTGCAGCGTGATACTGCTTCTTACACAATGTGATACACTATAAATTGTAAACTGTCTAGTGTTTATATTATTATAAATCGATAATAATGGAATAACTAAAATACTACAGTGATAGAAAAATCATGCCTCATTTTAATTACTGTCAAGTATTTATATGTAGGCTAGTAATGCTTTGACAATTGTCTTATAACATTTACATTTCTTAATTTAAACATTTCAACTTTATCATTTTTGTAATGTTTGTATTTAATTTTAAGTCATAGTCAGAACAGACATCAATAAAATGAAATTGGTCCACTTTGTCATTTCATAACCAAGACATTTGTCATAGCTGTTTGTCTCTGTTTGTAGTCAATACTTTTTTCTATAATTAATCATTAAACAATTTTATTTTCCCTGCCTTGTCTTTAAACGAGATATGAAAAATGATTTAACACTAGTGTTTTATGTTCTGTTTTGTTCCTTTTGTTTAATATCGACATTCAAATTTATCAGATCGGTTGCTAACTCTAACTTTGCTGTTAATTAAATGTAAAAAATATCAGTGAGAAAACACACCTTTGAAGCGGACAACTAAAACGTCCTTTAAAATATATACTTCGTGGCCGCTGTGCAACTGAATTTTCGTCCATACTAAAAAGGTATAACCAAATAATTTGTTTATAAACCAGTTTTCAGCCATTCCAACCGATGCCATCTCAGAATTAAAACAGCACTACCCCATCTGACTGCCTCGTGCAGTAAATTGAAATACCATCTCGTGATATTATTTACAGGTAAATAGCGCGGAAGCGAAATTAGTAATTACTAATTATAGATATCATAATTGATGCGATGGAATCACATGCCTCTAGGGATCGTGTCCCGAGATCTACAATCACTCTTACCGTGCATAATGTATGAACATATTTAGAACACATATTGCACTTACAGGGCAATAGAATAGTTTGTTATTGATATCAATATCGATGTACTCGGTGTTGTTGTCATCGTAGCTGTATTTGTTGTTGTTGCTGCTGCTGCTGCTATTCTCGTAGTCGGCCATCTCAGTGCAGAATTGTCAATTTTAAAAGTTTCAAGTTACAAATTAATTATCCTTCAACTAACGGACGTTCAGTTTGGTTAGAGATGATGATGAATACGCGAGTTGAAGGAATGACATGTAGCTGTAACTAACATTAATTTGCTCCTGTATTGATGCTCATACGGTTATTAATGCAGACTATTAATGAACGAAATGCCCGAGTCTTGTAAAATAGACATGAGTTAAAAATTAGAAGGAAAAAAATGAAAAATTAACAAAAAAATTAAACGTCGTATCTGGTGTCTAGAATATTGATCGATATATTACTTGTCCAGTGTAGACATGTGTGCAAGACCAGTTATCAGACATTTTTTTATGGACAAAGGGAAGTAACTAGGTGCTGATAATGTTAATCGAATAGTCTCCCTCCAATTGATCTGGCTAAGCCTGTTTTCGGCAGGGATTTTTTTAAACATGGTTATAAGTTTCAGCTAGTTCTGCAATGCATTTGCAAATAAACTTCTTTGTCATACTGTACCAAAAGACATTAAACGATTAGATTTTTAGTGTGATTATTACGGCAAAAAGATTATCAACATACTAGTCAAGGTCAATTATCTCTGACCATGTTGATGCCCAAGATTGGGGTTGTTTTTCAAAATTGAGTATTTCTAATATTGGGGGGGGGGGGGGGGGGGGGGGGCATGGGTATTGTTCAAACCATTCACTCTGAATGAGGTGGACATAATTGTTACATTGTAAATATCCAAATTCTGTTGTTATCTCCCCCTATGACTAAGGTATTTGATAAAATACTGTAGAAATTCTTTCATTTTTTAAAGCACTGGAAATGTTCATGCTATAACTTGCACAATCAATTGTGTTTTGTGAAGTATCGTAAGCAATTAGTAAAAAGCATATATATACTGATAAAATGTTTTAATTAATTAAAGTAAATGCTAATTATAAATTTATATTATTTCTATATGAAGTTGATGTATTTGAAAACATCTATTAAGAAGGGAGGTAACTACTACAGCTATCACATGAAGAGATAAATTTTACATGGTGTTTTTGTAAGGGGTGAGAAATAGAAGACATGAGCGAATTTGTCAATGAAATGTTATGTTTATTTAGGTGGGATAACCATCTTATCCTAAACATGTTTATTTCACATATCATTATAAGTGTCATAACCAATGTTTAACAACACAAGAAAAGCTTCTCGTTAATATGGCTGGTCAAATCTGCATTTTAAAATTTTGATTCAAAAAAGCAAAACTTTGTTGAACTGCAATTAAATATGTTATCAAATATTACCTCTGATATATGAACATGCTGTTCTTAAAAATTATTGTGCTGTCTTTAGGATGGGATGACTAAAAACTTTGTAATGTTTTTCATGTATTCTTAGATCTAAACATCACGTGTAAATGTCAGTCATAATTAATATGCTGAGTTGCTTGAAAGTGCCATAATATTTAAAATAGATACAAAGTGCTGATATTGTGGTTCTATGTGCCATATACCTACACAAAATTGTCACCAAGCTGGATAAACATAACAATACTAGTAAATTAGGACAAACAAGTTTTCCAAAAACATGAAAGAAAAATTATTTGATGACAAAATGTATTTAAATACACCTGAAAGATTTAACTAACATTGTTAATATTTAAATTATATTAACAATCATTATGATCAAACAACATCATAATCAATAATAATAATAATAATGATAATAATAATAATAATAATAATAATAATAACACAACATCATAATCAATAATAATAATTATAATGATAATGATGATAATAATAATAATAATAATAATAATAATAATAATAACACAACATCATAATCAATAATAAAAATAATAATGATAATGATGATAATGATAATAATAATAATAATAACACAACATCATAATCAATAATAATAAAAATAATAATAATAATACATGTAATATTAATTAACACAACCTCCTTTACATTGTTATTTTTTCTCACACATCCATATATTCAGCTGGAAGTGTAACAATGGTGTTGATAATAACAATAACAAAAAAGTAATAATATTAATAGTAGGTCATATGGCGCCAAAGAAACAATATGATCATTAATAATAATAATAATAATAATAAACACAATGATATGAAGTGCAGTTAAACAAATCAATTTTAAATCAATGTTTTACAACACATGAAGCAATTCTTTGCATGCACCATTAACAGCCAATGTGAAATGTATACATATAAATATTTCACTAAATAAAACATTGCACTTAAACAGTTGTAAATACCCATCACATGTATACAGGGTGATGATGCGTGTCCATGTGATTGTTACAATGTCCCCATAGACGCACATCATCAGATGGACATTCCTATCAGGCACCAAGACACTCATAGAAATCATGGTGAAAGATGTAATTAGGTGCCTTTGAACGAAGGCAATTTCAAAATACACAAAGTTCTTTAATTAGGTAAGGCACACTCAATATCTCACATACAGCTGAATGTTTCTAAGGAAAATCTAATAATCTTAAACAAAAAGCTCAAACTATCTTAATTTCAAACTATCTTAATTTTCATCATTTTTGATCTTCATCAAAAATCTTTTATCAGGATTGGCCAACTTATTTAATAATTATGTTTTTTCAATGTGATTTTAATTACAGAATGAAATGTCAGCACCCTTTTGCCATTATGTATATAGCAGAAGATGTCACATTTTGAACTTTTGATTGCTGACTGTCTTTAATGATGCAACCAGTGTCTTCAAGTTTCTGATCTAATAATTCCAAATAATTAACTTGAAGTGATTTTTCTTTTACAAGATTTCAAACAGAAAATTCACTGATGGCGTATTTTACATTAATAAATACTCTGGGTTTCTCCATATGGTAGCACATTAAGGTTAAGAATGCCTAGAAGATGTAAAGAGTTCATGCACCAGTTCATTTTAACAA
The DNA here is from genome assembly GCA_007844125.1 of Sinonovacula constricta. Lineage (NCBI taxonomy): Eukaryota > Metazoa > Mollusca > Bivalvia > Cardiida > Solecurtidae > Sinonovacula > Sinonovacula constricta. The sequence continues at coordinate 12,155,333 of CM017569.1, forward strand.
ACATTTCCAATCATATTTTCTCAACCTTAATGTAATCACACATATCTTAAATGCACACAAAAAGATCACAGATTACTGCTTATTAATCTGTTGACAAGGTTTCTCCCCATTCTTGGTATGGGACTGATTACACCTGAAATGACTTACCACCTTGGTTTTGCAGGTGAATCTGAATCATAATTATCTCTTGTCTTGCTATACATATGTTAATAAGGCATACCCCAGTAAGCTTGGAGCAGCTCTCTGATCAGGATCTACAATATTTGTTTCGGATTTTCTAGCAAGGTAGCAGATAAGGGATTATACATCATTCTAATTTATATTAAAAATACAGTATGTTTCCACAGCCCATGCCTGATCAGTCAGAGTTGCTGACTTGTAACTCCTCAGCCACTCGTTGCATGCGTTCGAGTTCTGGTTGAAGTGAAAACATTTATATGGGGATCTCTCCCAGCTGACATGCTGTGTGCTGGTGGTTCAATCCTGATATATGTCAGGTGGTCTGTGCGATGTCTACAGCATCCTTTTATTTATAAATATGATGCATATATAGACGACCCTTATGAAGCTGTATATGTTTATAACATACACTTAATGCTGAATTTAGGCAATATATTTTGGTTTTGCACAGTATATGGCAGAATAATGCACAATACTGCATTCAGATGAAAGCAATTTAATCAGGCATGCTACATGCCAGAGTGATCAAGCATCTGAATAAAACAATGTGTTACAATGAAATCAAACTCTTTTTCTGTTCTAATAATACAGCAAAAACTGATCTGAACTTATTGCTTAAGTCATGATCATCATATAGCAGGTTAAGATATAAAATGAGCACAATGTTGCATATGATCCAAATTAGAGGAACACATGTCTCTTAATACACAAACAAAATAATCTCTCTTTGTTTATACAATCAGCCAGTAAGAAATCTATTGCTGCTTGCTTGCATAGGCATAATAACAAGATCTGAATATAATCTATCATCAAATTTAATGTAAGACTGTGTAAATGGCCTCACCAACAAGTTTATACTTTAAGATCCATGAAGCCTAAAGCAAATGAATACATGTATATATGAATCATAAATTAAGTGAGCTTTTTACAACCAAATTTAAACAATATTCAAAGTTATACTAAATTGTTACTCAGTTTGTTGGTAACGGTTTTTCAAAGAAATGTAAAAAGTCCATTGTATTAAGCATTCTATTTAAGAACATGTATAATTTGTACAGAGACTAGGAATGTAATACCTGCTTACTACCCAATATCGTTGTATCACTTGTATGCATGACCTGAGGGCAATTAAACAGCCCCATAGCTTGGTACCTTCTCATATAGCCCTGCCCCTCTGTCTCTATGGCTACGTGCATGGCAACCAAACGCAACAGATAACAACACAAATATGACAAAGAGTGCTGTGAGAGCAGAAAAGGCTGTGATAGAGATGTAGGTGACTGGTTCTGCAGGCGGGATCGTGGTACTGGAGTTTAGCATATATCCTAATGTCCAGCCTATGTCGGTCTTGTTAATCTGAAAATACACAGAGGAATTATCTATTGCTTATATCATATTAAAAGGCCTAAAAAGAATTAGGAACAAATAGTGCAGATCCTGATCTATTCATTGTTCAGCAGGTTAAGAATTGAAACATATCATTAGTTTTGTTAAAACTAAGTGCTTTTTTAAAGTTAATCAAAATATTCAAATTACATGATGACTTTGTTTATTCATGTTAGAGGTAGTCTTGGTGCAATGTGTTTTGATGTTAAAAACATCAGCATTTAACATTGATCAAGGTTTCAATCAGGTTTAATATATTAACTTGTCTACTGTGAATGTGGAGTGGGTTAAATACCTGTACTCCTTGCATAAAAATTCCCAAACAAAGATATTCTAAAAGCTTACCTTATTTGACAGGTTTAATGATGCAATAAAAATGCAACTTTCATAGAACATATAGATGAATTAATTTTTTGAAAGACAATCAATAAAACTTGGAAAAAGTTAATTGGTTTTACATGCGTATTTACATTGTATTTTGCTTATTAATGAAAAGCTTTAATTTCAAGACAGAGAATCCAGAGAATTTGTGTATAAAATTGTGTTTAACAGACCTACCTGTCTTATAAACTGTATATTGTTCCATGACTGGTTATCAAACTTATATGCCTGGGTGAGTAAAGTGTGGATATAATGACCCTCAAAACAGTACCATCCTAGCATGCTGCCATTCTGTCCAGCTTTCATGGTTGATACCTAGGAGTTTTAATAAAAAAATGTTTACACAAAACCTTGTCTTACTTTAAAACATATTAGCACAATATACTTTGTTTATAAAAATTAGATACACAATATCAAAGGGAAGTTACTCTGAATATTCCACTTACAATTTTGAGGTTATTTCCCCTGATACATGAACATCTTTTGTAATTTGTTTTAATATCCATACATATGGATAGTTAGTTCTACAGTGAATCTTAATAAATGCATGGAAAATATGGTATTTTTTTGTTTACCAAACTTGGGTAATCAGCTTTCTTAAACCCCAACCAGAGCCTCACTCAACACTGACAGAAACTGGGGAGGTATATAATACATTCATGGATCTTACCACACTCCACGGTGTGTTGCACAGCTTTGAAAGTTCTGTTTCAAACTTATCCAGGGGAAATGAAGCAGAATCTTGGGTTAAGTTCAGAAAATCCATCTCATAGAAGAAGCTGGAAAATGCCTGAAAAATAAAAAAAAAAACACCTTTTTAAAATTTTAATGGCACTACAAAGGGAGATATATTGCAGAAAAGATATTCATTTCAAAATGCTGTTTTAATCTGCGTTATGTAGAATTGCAGGTAGATATGATTATAGAATATGATCTCAGAGAATATGCTTTTGAATTCTGACTTACTGTTAATAGCAGCTTTATTAGTTGTCTATTTGCTTGTATGTGAGTATTGTCTGTTTGGGTAAATGTGTGTGAGTTGTCTTTTTGGTTGTATTTGAGCTTCTATTTGGTTGTCTGTGAGCTGTCTTGTTAACATGTTCATTTCATCAGTTTATTGTTCTCTACTATCTTTTTTCAATAAATGATCAATAAAAGATCAACAATGGTCCACATTCCAAATACTTACATAAAATTGTCCATGGACAGGTGGCTGGTAGGTTCCATTGAAGGTGCAAGGGGGAGTTGGACAGGGTGCTGAGAAGTTGAACAATTGCTCCACATAACTGTGACACTGCGTCTCATTACCAGTCCCATAAAATGCAAAGTTACTTGGCTGTAAGCATTAAGAAAGATAATAACAGTTGCTGGCCAATGTCTGCTTTTATGTCTATTAAGGAGGGTGGTCTTGTGAAATAGAAAGAATTCATTACTTAAACTGTGGATGTGTGAGGCAAGAGAGAAGAAAATTAATGGTAAGGAAATTTTGAAAACAGAAATAACCAAAAGCAAATAAGCAGACAAAAGAAATAGTATATCAAGAAAATATAATTCTTGAACTGATAATGAACAAAAATGAAAACGTCTACCTTAAAGATAGAAAATGGAACACACCTTAGGAAAGGTTAGAATTATTATTTCTAAAACTGACAGTTAACCATGATAAAATTGCATACATTTTGTTTTAATATATTTATTCTTTCATTACTTGTGTATAATCAACATTAAATTGTTGCCAATTAAGCTGCAGCACATGGGTAAGTACACATATCATAGATACATGGCAGCAAATAGTGCAGATCCAAATTTGCTAACTCTAAGTTAAAGCATGGTGAATTTGATTTACACTATTTACCTCAGTTTGGACACTATGTTGTTAATTGATAAAAGTAATTTATGATTAAGCAAGAATTTATCAAGCTTTGGCAATAATGTAGATAAAGTTCAGGCAGCTCCGGCAGCTTTTTGATCTGGTTCTGCATTTTTATGCTGAAGATTCTCTATCAATATGTCATGTAGCCTTCACATGTAATTGATAGGAAAAAGGTTATTTTTGTATTGTTTAATTATAAATTTGACATTAGTGATTCAGCTATTAAAACATTAAGTAATCAACTGACCTGATCCTCCCATTCCTTAGTGGTGTATCTCAAGTAACTGAAGTCCCCAGCGAATGTGTTGGCACAAGGAGCCTTCAAACACATCAGCATAGGTAGCCACGGTAACATTACCCAGGGGACCACAGGGATTGGTGATGTTGCTGCTGGTCCCATTACTGGTCCTATTACCTTCCTGATTCTGAAAACATTCAAGTACAAGTTGAAATCTTCATACTATACGTTTTTTCCAAGTATAAAAAACTGCAATGAAATTCTTAAATTCACTGTTACATATTTATTGCCTTTATTCATTATAAATTGTTCTTGATAAAACTCTTTAAAAAATTGTTAATGTTTTATACACTTTAGAAGAAAGAAGAGTATTTTTCTTTTAAAAAAAATAGTATGTTAAACTTATTTAATACAATATTACTTCCATACTTTACAAATTACCTTGACTGTTATACAATTTTACAACAGCTTAAACAATTTGAAGAGACCTTGACACAGTTCAGCATATACGACATATACTACATACACTACTTGAAGGCAGCTGGTGCTTCATGTTTATATCAAACACAGTGCCATAGTCTAGGTGGTCATTGAACTGTTTAGAGCAGACATATACAGGACCATATTTTTATGTATGTATGGTTAGTTGATGTAATTTTTACAAGAGTTCATAGACAGTGCTTTCCACTGTTCTCAGTGCTGAATTACATGTAGTATAATGAAAATTGAAAGTTGAAAAAAGAGCATAACCAAAAATTATTTTTTAGGATTTAATTGCCATCTTGATATGGGTTCAGCTTCTGATAGTAAACAAATATTTCCAAGTGTTAAGAGAATGTCTTTAACTGTTTTTCAAGAAATAAACTGTCATAAAAAAGTTGACCTGATGACGACAAAAAAATTGTGGCAATAGCACCACTTTTTTCCTTCAAATATTCGAATAAGTTCATTAAAATGTTAATGTCAGAGGTAATCAACAGCCATTATTAAAAGTGATTAAAATTTGTTTTACAAAATTGTGTGAAAGTTAAATTTGTAAAAGTTAAAAAAGACAGATTTTACCTTCATATAATTGCTGTATAATATAATGTTGTTGTTTTTTTTAAGTGCAACTGAATGTGTTTTTCCATATTGCTTGTGCTATATCAATTTGTTTTTTTTTGATTGATCTGATTAAAAAAGTCAATAGAAGAACTGTGTCAAAAGATAAACTGTGTCCAAATTGTTTTCAAACTACTCAATGCCTCACATAAATGAAACAGAGGTAGTAATCTCTGCTCAATGACTTTTCTACTAACATGGACAAGTATGGCCATGTATCTGCGTATGGCTTCGTTGATGCCATAACAAAGGTAGCTGTGTGTGTAGACGGTATAGTTGGTGCCGTACAAATCCAAGTCCTCCCTGTAGTCAGGTGATGATGGATACTCAGGGCTGTAGAATGTGATCTGAGTAGATGCCCCACCCATGTCCAGGGCTCCTACAGTGTTCTCTGCCTTAGCTCCCAGGTAGTTGTTAGATCGAGGAGGGTCCTAAAATTGTGGCCAAAATTATCAGAGATTTGTCATTTAGCATTGATCTGATAGGAAATGATGAATCAAACATACTACACTTTCTTTTACAAAAAAGTAGCAGTAGTCAGGAATCACTATGTAGAATATTTTGCTCTTGTTGGTTGTTGTTTTGTTTGTTAAAGAAGCTAGAAAGAGTCAACAGAAAAATTCATGACTTGAAGACTTTAACTTATAAGTGAAATTTTCAGCCTTATTTGTATTTAATGTGATGTGCCAGTAGTTGACGTTCTAAGCTGATTTATTTTAAGATTCAATCAGAAATTTGTAAGATTACATCTATCACAGCTCCTTCCTAACCACACTATGGCATGTTTAAAAGTCAAACAGAATTTACATATAAGGGCATGGTATATGTAAAGATGTATCAGAAATAATTGACTGCACCTACCACTCCCAGTTTGTGAGCAATGTAGTTGGCAGTGATCCAGCCAAACGTCCCCTCCTCCTGGCCAGAAATGATGCGTGCCTGACTGGCTGACTGGTACTGGAAGCTTGACTGTTGGAACACCTGCTGTACCAGGGACATGATGGTCTCACTGATTGTTGAGTTAACTTCCCTGATACAGACATGCAGAACAACAGTTATTAGGAATAAAATCTTAACTATTGCCATTACAACAAGCTTTTACACATTTTTTAATGAAAAGATATGGCTTTATTTATTGCATACTGGAATAGACAAATGCAAACTGTTAGGACAGTATCAGCATTTTGCAATAAAATTATTTTAGATTGCAAAAAAATTAAGTGACTGAGGTAAGTTACCAATAGGCCAACTTTTAGTGCACACAACTCATGACATTTTGACAAGATATTTTATAGTTTTCTTCCTTCAATTATTTTGAAACTTAACAAATCCTTCTTTAATATTGTTTCAGCATTTAGCCTTCGTTATATAGAAATTTGATGTGGTACACTACTTCTTAAAAGAATCAATGAATGCAGCAAATAATTCTTTTAAAACATTATATGAATCTACACAATTTGGCAGTCTCCAGCATAGTAGGCTATGATTGAAAAATTAAAACATCTATATAGTGTCACTTACTGTAGCATCCTCATGCCAGCTGTGGCCCCCAGGAAGACAGGCGTGTCCTTGTGTTTGTCTGAGGGAATGCTGCGCTTTGCCTGCTCCAGACATTCAGTCAGTGGGCCAGTAAGGTTGGCAGGGTCCTCCACATATGATGTAAGGCCATTGCCTGTGAACAGAATGGGGATTTGAAGATACATGTGGAATGCATTTTCTCCTATTGACCACTTGTTTGATAAGAATTTGGTCTGAGCAGTCTTAAAACTTCAGAAAGAATAAAAATAAAATTAGTGCCACAGGGTAATTCTTTTGCATTTTTAGCAATTGCAAGGTCACATTGTTGATGAACTTGAACAAAAAAGAACATGTACAGCTATTACACTCTATAAGGTTGATTAGATGATTTGAATATGTTAACATAAAAAAATTCTGATAATGATGAATATATCTGAAGTTTATTCCTGAGTTAAAAAGTATGATACAGATTTCTATGTTGTTTTAAATGCTATATAAATTACATTAGACAGTGCACTAGGAAAACTTGCACATTTACATTTAACTGCCATGCTTACGCAGCTATAGACAGAATATGTGTGTCTAATAAATATATCTAGCATATTAATTGGTGTAATTTGATCAGTAATGTTTGATTTCAATGAGTATCACTCAAATGAAAAAAACAAATTTGTTCAATTTATTAAAAAAACAAGAGCATTATCTTTAAGGAAGATTTTTACTTTTGTTACGAACAATTGTGCTTGTGAAACCTTTGTTATAACATAGAAGTGCAGGAAGAGCAAAATATCAAACATACCTCTGACCAATAGTGAAGAAAATGTCAATGCAAGGAATAGTCAATAAAATAACAACATTTATCAATCAATATTGTTAAATGTTTTCATCATAAGACAGACAGGAAAAAAAATTGTTTTCCTGTTGGTTGGTTTCATGAAATTTAAATCATTGTTTGGCTACAGCAACGTAATCACTGCTTCAGAAAAAGTATTGAGACTATAAAAACCTGGTGAAGATAAACTTGCCCTTCTTAAGTTATAAAACTTGGGGTTCAATTAGTAGAAATATGATAAGCAGAAGGTTCAGTCTCAAGGACCAAGACTAGGAGAGGTGATCTGTAGCATCTTGTACTGGTTACACAACACATACCACATTTCACAGAACACAGTATTTCTACGCTCTGTAGATGGTGGTTTACATATACAAGCAATCATTTTATAATGCATTTTATAATCACATCTACATCTAGTTTAAACAGGCTGAACATATTATTGTGAAAATTTGATAATTTGTTTACTGATAATGGTATTTTATATGTGTGACTCTCTTTCATTTCACACCTTATAATTGACAAACATGGAAGTATTTCTTGTAGCATTAGGAATAGTTGAAATTTATTAGGTAGTCTGATTGTCCCTGAATAGTAACATTGTAATCACACTAACACAGTGAATACAATAGAACCCTACTCATGATTGTTGACACAATGGAGCCTATATTGTCTTAGAAAACATGTCATTGAAAATATTAAAAGATGGTGGTTAACTAACCCTTTACTGTACAGTCGTCTATTTGATGGGCCAGTGCAGTTTCATGCAATTTCTCTCCATTCCATTTGTAGACAAACATTTTAGTGTGAGAAGAGCCAGCATCGAATACAACACCATACTATAACAGAAGAAAAGCATATTACATTACAAACTCAGCCATCTAGAAAGTTGTATGAAGTATAGGATTTCAATTGCTGCACAGGTATACAAATTTAATATGCTTTTGATGCAAAACTGTTATCATAGTATAATTGATCTGTGTCATGTTAGATTGCATAATGTCAGGTAATAAATTGTTTGACATTTGTTGCTGAACTAGTAAACAGTACATCTCGACAGTGTATGATGACTATAAAGCACTTTCAAGCATTAGCTTATCCTAAATACATGCAGTACTAACACCACAAGACACCCAAGATGACAAATATTGGTAGTATTTTTGATGTAGTAAAGCAAAAGACGATTTCATCATACAACTTCCAAGAATGGTGAGATCTTTCTTGTAATAGTTATCTGTTAATATTTTATTTTCAGCTGTCTCTAATGATATGATTTTGTTTAACGGCAATTTATTTCCTCTTTCTGCTTTATATATATTTTTATATTTGTTGTCATAATACCTTCAATCATCTATCTATAGTGAAAGAATTACCCCATACTCCTGTTCACCGTTCTTTGAAATGAGGATGGTAATGGCTGTGACACCTAATCCTCCGATCAGAAGACAGATAGCCGCCACAAACCACCAACTGTTCCATCTGCAGCCACGCCTCACAGACACGTCATCTTCTAAGAAAAACAAACCAAACCAAAGTTTAACCGATGACATGCTGCATTTGTTATAAACCAATAATATATTTTAATAACTTGAAGACAGTATTCAGAGTGCACATAGTATTTGTATTTTATGGTATTTTTAAATATTTTCTATTAAGACCATCTGCAGATAGGAATCGCCATATGCTCTTGAAAGTGTTCACATACAATGTGGCATGTTGACCAAGGAAGATGTCAACTGAGTACACGCCCTGTTGCCTACCCCAGTCAATTATAGGACTTCCAACATGTTTTTTAAATAGCAGAACTACTTATTATTAATGTTGATGACAAGCATACAACTCACCACAGTTTCCCAAGTAAAGGATGTCCCCATGTTTTACGCCACACTGTACGAGTGTATGGGACCACTGCAGTATGTTGTTGCGGCTGTCACTGAGGGTGTAGCTAGACTTTAGCGGGATCTTAGGTTTCCTTGCAAGCTTTCCGTATCACGCCTGCGATAGTGTTTCTCTCTGATGTGGTTACTCCAACCTGAATGTTCTCATAGCCAGGCACACGACATGTGACATCTACTAATATATCCTCCATTTATCTGCATTCATGTGTCACTCCAATTTCTGAAGAAAAATAACTAGTGTTTTGTAATTGTGAGGTTAAGAGGTGACCATGGGCAAAAAGCATTATCAAATATTGTTTACACAGTATATATTTAGTCACTGCTTCTTTTTTTTTAACATGTACTATCATGCAAAATTATCTGATCTTGTGAAAACAAATTTTACACATACAAAAACAAAATGTATGTAACTGCAATTATTGTTATGACTCACTCTATTTACAAGTAATTTCACTGATGCATTAAACATGTCAGTTTACTGAGAAAAGATGTTGTATATTAATTACATGAGTGCTTGGTAATACATGTATACAGGAATCATGTGATTTCTGACACTCTCCAAATTAGCTAATTCATTGACCAATATCAAAGTCTGTACAATGACTTTGGTAACAAAGAAAAAACTGTGAAATACTTTAAAACATTGTCCATCTATTTCTAGCCTTTTTGTTTTCGCAACATTATTACCCTTTTATACCGTCTACCATTTTTATCTCACTGTTAGTCAGGCAAACATAAGGGTAGTTCCAAGATTTTCGCGTGAAGATATACAATACGAAATGTTTGCATAACGATATACACAGTGAAAGCAGCACTGAACATTAAACCCAACCAGCAAACACAGACAGATCAACAAAAAGAAAGTACAGCAATCAAGTCAGTCCCACTTTTGTTTTCTCTCATGACAATGACATCTGAATAATGGTCACATCATTTTAAATTTTACTTAGAATATATCATATCATTAACCTATTACGCGTTTGCAGCATGATAGAGTAAATTAATTGACATTAGATTAATAATTAAAACACACCCTCCTGGACACAACTGTCTAATAATTGGTTCGAACTACGTGTTCATTTTCAGATATCATTGATCAGTGAATTGCTGCGAAAACACATTTTGTAATTTAAATGGTTAGTTTCTTATCGTCGCTTTTATTATCATCAATACTTTCAAGCATTTACCGTAATTGGGCTCTAGAAAAATAAGGTCCACTTTAACCTACTGTTAGTGATCCCTTCAATAATTGTGATCCAACTAAGATACAACTTCCGTCAACAAACGTACTTGTGCCCAGCCCATAAATACGCCCCACATTGATAGCGAAATCCGGAAACCAATCTACCCCGATTATTTGTTTTGTTTATTTTTAATCCCATTTTGCCCATAAAATGATATTTTTCATTATAAAAATATACAGCGAGTTCTCCTATGTGAAAAAAATCTGGCATACATTGTTTTGAAGTTAAGCATGAAGACCAAATGAAGTTATAAATGCCTGTAATTTATGCTAATGACCTAGCAAGTGCTCTTTAAGACTCGTGACGTCATTAATTAGTGTCTAAATATAAAGTATTGTGGAAGTGTACATGTAGGATCTGAAATAACTAATATAAAAGTCAATAAAATATGCGATGGAGGACTTTAAAGTTCAGGTATTTATGTTATATTTTGTTACTAAACTATAAAGCATTGGTTCACGTGTTATTTAGTTAATTTCTAAGCGATTTCATGGTCTAAATGGGCAAATATTTATTGTGCAAATGACCTACTTAAGACAGCGCGTATTTATCAGATATTTGTCGAGTGAATTATACATGATTGTATTGCATCGTATTATTTTACATCAATTTAGAGTTCTGTAAAATGAATATGTTGCAGAAATATGGACCAGCGACAGGGAAACATGGATCATGTACATTTTACAAAGCGTTTAAGTACAACAGGGAGGGGAAAAGTGAAATTATTTCATTGGGACAGTTTTTCTTTATGAAGATAATAGAAGGGATCCCCGTGTGTATCGGAGAGCTACAATTAGTATGGGAGGACAAGACTGCAAACCAGGATTTGGTCAGTGTTCGACTGTATTTTTTGCCAGAATGTACACCTGATGGGCGACAGCCTTTCCACGGCGAGGTAACGTTATATTTTACTAATAATTTTAATGTCATCATCTTTCATAACTCATTATCAGTAATAAAAAACACACCTCACTTTAAAGTACACTATTTTTACGTTCTTTAAATTACAGATTTTATTTCTTTGTTATTTTCACTTTGCTTTATATTTTTTGTATAGCATGTTTTTATTCAACAAAGATACTATATAACTTCCTTTGTCACTGATATAATACGGTCTTAGCAAATCGCACACATTGAGGGATCACGTAGTTCTGCCATTTTCAAGGACATGGCATATATGTCGACTATGTTACAACAAAAATTATTTAATTTTCTTGTAACGCAGCTTCTGTTGAACATTTATTTATGTTAATTGACAACAGCCGCTTGAATATTGATTGATAAAACATAATCTCACAACGGCTAATAGTGCGCAAATACGAATGTCCTGAATCGATTTTTCTTTCTTGAAATATTTATTAGCATGTTACTAATACTGATGGCAGCTCTGTAATAAAGATGTCGTATTGTAAGTCTGCGTTAGCTATGATTTGGGTGAAAATTGTTTCGTCTGCTCGGGTACTGCTGTTTAAATGGCGAATACTGTTGAAATTGGACAAATGAAGGAAAACCTTTCAGCTTGGTACAAAGATAGGTGTAACTTTAGATCAATATAACCCTCTCTCTACTAGTTTATTGTGGAAGGGCATCCGTTCACGAGAGGCTCCCACGGGGGAGCGAGTTAATTTGTGTAAATATATCAGGCACCTAGTTAAGCGTATAGACAATGGTATGATTAACACATGTCGTTACATCAGCGTGTGTATAGGAGATATCAGTAGCTAGAAAAGAAAACATGATCTAGAAAACATCTTATTCGGACGTTTACCTGTGTGAGAATTTTTTCAACTGTTACAGTAATCATTTAAAAATCTGACCGATAATCCTCATGTTAAAACCAGCGGAAAAGGGGGAGTTAAGGAAATAGTTCAGAGTCAGCGGTAGTACTGGCTGAACGAGTTGTACTTGTGTGATAAGCTTGTAGTTTACAGTGAGAGGTGAAGGCTTTATTGTAGAGGACATGTGTTGAAGGGATTGTTTGATGGTTAATGCAGTCATTGTCAAACGAACTTGCACGGTTGATACAGCGCTCGCGGTGAAAATTGTCAACATGTTTACGATTATTTTGAAATCTGAATTCATTTGCAGAAGAAATGGCTAGCCTAACTGATACCACGCACTTTCAGGGTTAACAAAATTAAAATATATTTTTATTATATACGGAAAACATAGAAATAACTGTAGTTGTTATAAACTTATTTTCAATTTTTTCTATATAAGGTAATAAGTGTGGTTGTTCAGTCGCAAATGTTACTTTCACTCTATAAACAATCAAAAAGGCGTATATCTTCTAGTTCTTAGACACAAAATGACGCCGTCGAATTTTAATCATTTTATGTCATTACAACCGCTACCCTGAACAATAGTTGTTAATTTGTAATGTAAGCCCCGCCCACCCCTGCGGCTTTACCTCTGCAGATAACACATCCCTATTCTCATCAAAACCTTTCTAACAGCTGGTGCCCCCGTTTCGGCGCAACCCCTTCGGCGCCCCAATTTGTACTTAATGTACATGTACAGAGCTAGCATACTATCATGACCCCACTATGCCACAACGAGGATGAAACACATATAATTATTGTCGGTCTTGACCTTCACACACAAAATGAAATTAAATTGTAATATTTTGTAAATTATAACTGTTCATCTAGAATATTATGATCAGATTAAACTGAGTTTTAAAGAAAACAATACAAATAGTTTTTGCAAATTATTTATTTATATACATTTATAGATTTAACGTGATTTGAAATATTAAAAGACAATGTCTATTTAAAAGAAACCATATTTGAGCATATTGTGTACTGATATATTCAACCGGGAGCGAAGTGTTAACACATGAAGAACTTACTAATCCCTTTTATTCTCCCCTCTGGGGACACAATGACTGCTGCCAAAAGGTTTGAGGTGAAATGTGCGCTATACACCCCATCTAAAGTGACCACTGCGAGTTTCACCTGTCCGGTTAAAAAGTTAGCGGGGACTTGCAGTCAACATCTTTGTTTTACACGTGACGCTTTATTCGACATATTCTCTTCTTCGCCATTATGACAGAAAATCGATGGATGACAGTGCCGGTGCCGACTGTAACAGACAAGACCCAATGCCTTCATTAGACAGTCGCACCTTCTCGCACACTTAATAATTATTTTTGAACTTACAGTATACATGGTTGTGTTTTCGTAAAAGCGACAAGTAAAGGTTGTTTTACTCAATAAACAACAACAAAAATAATAATTAAACAGAAACATATAGATCTAAACAATTATTATTGAACTTTATATGTCAATCTTTCCGCGTTATTGCTAGCCGCATGAAGTTTCTATTATACCATTGTATGTCAAACGCTAGTAAGTTTAATAGCAAATAATTCATTCACTGAACACAACAAGTATCTCTCTCATATAACCATCTGCCGAATGCAATAACCCTCACTGTTTTACCGATATAGTTAATCGGTTCTTCCACGCCGCGGTGCGTGAATGCAGAAGCAGACGACTGTATGGTAGAGTGGCGCGTGTCTCAGTTACCGCCTTGCTGCTGCTGCAAACGAGATAGACCATATTTCATCGGATAATTTCCATGCTCGGAGAGTAACTTGTGGTAAACTTATGTTGGTCACTTACAATGTGAACTTCAGTTACTTGTTGATGAAGCAAAATGATGAATTCATGACAATAATGTTCGTATGCCATCAAACACAAAACCAGTCCGACGTTGAAATTGAAATTTGTTTTATAATTGCATCAAATGACGTAATAATGGAAGATAGATGTGGTTCAGTGATTTTTATCAATCAGCGAATCGCACAACGCTACAGGTAAAGAACGATAGACTAGCGGTAAAATATTGCCTCCACGGGCTAAAAATCCTAGTTTTTGAAACATGATTTTAGTTAATGCATCACTTTGTATACAAAGACGATTATCGGCTTATTTGTCCATGTCTTCAAGGTAGGAATTGGTGAACTTACAACGATGTGTTTATACACATTTTAAAAGAAAGCTAAGTATTAAAAATTGCATAATTACATCGTCTACTGATAGACATGAGATACAATAAAATAATATTAAGCCTTTACACACCAAGAAATCTTACATGCTACTTTTCTGCACACAAATATTACTCTTATGATGCTTAATAAATCATAGAAAGATTAAAGGCTGCGTCAGTATTCACCAATATTCTGTTACACATATGCCTTATCCTCTCTGCAAGATGTGAATACACGCACATGTGTTAAGTTAATTGACAAACGGGGCCCCGTCTCCTGCTGTATAGTGCTGGGAGGTCCATTCAGGAATGGGGCATATAGGACGCGTCACACATCCTTACACTGCTGATAACAATGATAATAAAGGGGGGTGTCAAATATTGGTTTGTTCACAGTTGTATTGCTAGGTGAAAAAGGTGTACTGTTAATTATATCTGAACCAAGCAGAAAACATTGCATTCTGGCCATTTTAAAATAAATAAGTTAGAGCCCCAACTGTTTTAATCAAGTTTGTTAAAACAGTATAAAATGTTATGAAACGAACTTTGACTTTTAATTAGCCCAAAATAAAGTATTAAAGTAAATACACAAATAAATAAAAAGAACTGTATTCTATTATTAAATTAATAAGACTGCAGATCTGCAGTATTTTATTTAAAATCAACTTGAAAAAAATTTATATCCTCAGGATATTAGTTATAATTCTTTTAAAGACTAGATATAACATATTTAATTTAAACTCAGAAATATTTGCAGAGCTATGTTTTTATTATTTTAAAATATAATAAAACGATTTGTTGATCTACAAATGCAGTGGCTTAGAAAATAAAAGTAGAAAAAATAAGTTAGAATTGTTACAACCTATGTGACAATGAGAAACATTATAAGAATAGTTTGAAAATGTTAATTAAATTGACCAAAACATAGCAGTAATTAGTTTGCCACATGGCAATGGACACAGAGGGCAGAATCAGGTTAGTATGGGTTCTGACACGTATCAGCGACATTTTTATCATCTTACACGCCATGACTAATCCTTTAAACTGAACCTTGACAGTGACACATGATCATTGCTCATGTTTGATTGAAGATCTTTGTTTCAAAATATGAATTTCAACAGGAGGTAATTAATGTTTGTTAGGTCTGTCTGGTAACCCAAGTAAATAAGTAGATCATTTAGAATTAAATTCATTTAATTTTATTATATTTTGTTTAGATTTGTAGATTTGTCTTCGCATTTTTTAAAAGATTATTTTGCATTAAATTTGTAACATTAAATTAAATTTAAAAATTAAAGCATATATTATATTTCAGTCTCTCTTGGTAAATAGATGCACATAAGAACTAATGTTAGTAAAATAAATAAATATTTAGTTGTGATTTTTTTTACCTTAAAGCAAGCCATTCTTACACATTTGATTTTTTTATTGCAGTGTTGTAGTTAATAACCACTAAGCATTTTCTGGCATTGTACTAATAAAGAATTTAAGTTATTTGTGGCAGATTTTAACTAGAAATGTCCTTAACTCTTAAAACATTCTTAGATATAAGAAAATGTCAAAAGTTTCATTCATAAAAAAACATAAAAAACATTTTAAGGCCCGTTTTCACCAACCATTCTTAAGCCTAAGTCATGACCGGCTGCAATAGCTCAATTGGTAGAGCATCGGCTTGCAGATCTGGAGGTCACGGGTTCAAACCCCGACGGGTCAAACCAAAGACTTAATAGTTGGTAGTAGTGGCTTCCCTCCTTATGCTCGAGCTAAGGGGACAGCATTACACCTGGCTGGTTGGTGTCAGTAAAATGGACCGGCCGAGCTCAGTCCTTGGGCACCTCATATATGCCTCTGTGATATAATGGTAGAAATGTGGCTGCACAGTATCGGCAAAATGCCGGCAAATCCCATCTCATCCCTAAGTCATGACTTAAGCCCATGTCACCATTATCCTACCAAGAACAATAAGCTTATTTATGAAGTTTCAGTGTGTTTTTGAGCGGAAAGTAGCACAGTTACAGTGCCATGCAAAACTACAGACACACATCATAATGATGATATTGTAGATTGAAATCAATGGCTTGAGCAATTATTACTTAAGAATGGTTGGTGAATATGGGCCTAAGTGTTTTCCACAAATTTTATTATTTTTTTAGTTGAAGTTAGGAAAAAAAACCTAAGATTCTTTATAAAAACTACCCCAGATCAGCATCTTTAACATGAGCATTTTAGTACAATTATTTTCAGACAAACCTCTAAAGTTTCTCAATCCACCAATACCTATATTCATGTACACACCTAATGGCAATATTATATGTCATGCATAAAGAATGTTCTGTCTGTATGTCTTGTTTAGCCATTAGTTGAAAACCATATTACTTGTTACAATAGTTATCATTGAATGTCTGCTTTATGTGTCTGGTGCATTAGAAACAGAGACAAATCTGAACTAAAAGAAATAATTCTGGATGTTAATTTCTAAGATAATAAAGTTGTAATTTATATATACTTTTAAAATAAAGAGAAAATACTTAAAGATTAGCCATAAGTAATAATTGCATAACCTCACTTATGTTACAAATGAAATCTGCTTTGCTTTTTTTCTGTTTAAATCTTGCCCTGCCCAGTAATAAAGTTATCAGCATTGAAGTAAGCCTAAATATATAAGTGAGCCAGATAAAAAGAAACATGAACCCTTGTCTGTACAAATTTGAAGGTGACACAGACAGCAAATGAAAAAAACCAAAAAACACCTGTTATTATATATTCATATATTGCATGAAGCATAAATAAAAAAAAAAAAGAAAAAGTTTTTATAATGAGATCAATGTATCACATCCTCTATAAATGGAGTCTATATAACATTGCTGAAATAAATACTGGATGTTTATTGAGTAGAAAGGTCTTGTTATCTCCTGTTTGCAACTCTCTGTGCATAATACAAAATATATATGTCAACCAGGCTGAGGCTTCAACCCTTTTACCAATCCATTTGTTTATGTACCAGCACTTTTTGCCAAGCATTACATGTTTAGCTTACAATTTCTATTACCAAAGAAACAGTGGCATATAGAGGATATGCAGATGAGACAGCTCCCAGCAGAGTCATATGAACTGCATCTACACTATATACTTAAACCTGGTCCACTTGTGCTTAGCAGGTTAAGAGTAAAGAGTAAACCTCTCACTGCTGTAGTCTCCCTAACCCTTGATACCAGGCACTGCTGTAGTCTTCCTAACCATTGATACCAGGCACTGCTGTAGTCTCCCTAACCATTGATACCAGGCACTGCTGTAGTCTCCCTAACCCTTGATACCAGGCACTGCTGTAGTCTCCCCAACCCTTGATACCAGGCACTGCTGTAGTCTCCCTAACCCTTGATACCAGGCACTGCTGTAGTCTCCCCAACCCTTGATACCAGGCACTGCTGTAGTCTCCCTAACCCTTGAAACCAGGCACTGCTGTAGTCTCCCTAACCCTTGAAACCAGGCACTGCTGTAGTCTCCCTAACCCTTGATACCAGGCACTGCTGTAGTCTCCCCAACCCTTGATACCAGGCACTGCTGTAGTCTCCCCAACCCTTGATACCAGGCACTGCTGTAGTCTCCCCAACCCTTGATACCAGGCACTGCTGTAGTCTCCCTAACCCTTGATACCAGGCACTGCTGTAGTCTCCCTAACCCTTGATACCAGGCACTGCTGTAGTCTCCCCAACCCTTGATACCAGGCACTGCTGTAGTCTCCCCAACCCTTGATACCAGGCACTGCTGTAGTCTCCCCAACCCTTGATACCAGGCACTGCTGTAGTCTCCCTAACCCTTGATACCAGGCACTGCTGTAGTCTCCCTAACCCTTGATACCAGGCACTGCTGTAGTCTCCCCATCCCTTGACTCCCAGCACTTGTGAGTAGTGGAACAAGCCCAAAATTACCAGAGTAATAAGCAAATCACAGCTTTGCCAAGCTCATGTGTATACACAAGTCTTGGCTTCTAAGCATGAATTGATTTGACAGAGGCAATAAATGTAGATTCAGATAATACAGCTCCTGTTGGTAACAGTCTGATCATGATGTACAATTTTTGCTGTTGTGTCTTTGTTAATATGACTAATAAACTAAACATGGAAATGTCAGATTCATGGAAATGTCAGATTCATGATCTCAATTATTTGCTGTTGAGGTTCTTACAAAAGATTATAAGTGACTTCTCGCTGTACCATGCCAGCTTGCTAATCAAGGTAAACTAGAGCAAATGAAATTTGTAGATGTTTACTTGTTTGTTATACAATTCTACTATCAATTTGTATATGTTGACTATCCCGTAATTTTAGATGAACATTGTTGTGTAAAACGTTTGTAAGTTAAATAAGACATACATTTTGTATTAAATTACTCAACCAAACTCTATCAGCATTGTACTTAGTAAGCAATGAACAGTCATTTTGCAGGTAGAACCACTGACTTCTAACTAAATAAATTTAAAAGAAAACTAACGATGGAGTCCTTTAAAAATACTTTTTATCAGTATTATCTTGATGTTTATGAGGAAGCTTTGAAGCCTTTAGAAAAATCCTGACCACAATTGATTGGGCTGCTTTGTCCTAAGCTAGCTGTGTCAACATTCTGGTGTTGAATGATATTTGTTTATTAATCACACTAGTTCCTTAAAGCAGTTGGGACAACCAGCCTTTGTCTAGTCTACATCAACATAGCCATACTTGAAATATCCGGCTTGTGTATTGGAGATATGAGGTAGTAATTTATCTATATTCAAATATTTATTTATATATTGAAAGTTAAATATTCCTTATGTTATTATAGTTAGTATTACAGTCATAGACTTGTTGTGGCAACATCTGGCTATTATTAGAACCATCCCAGATAAATAAGGGTAGAAACATTGATGCTATGTTGGTTTGCCTAAAATCAGCTCCACATAGAAGTTGTCTCAACAAATATTAAATATTTAATTATTATTAAAAAGTTATAAATTTTGTTTTTTTATTTGTTCATTAATTATCATAAAGCCTAATGCTCTTGGAATGGTTTGCTGTTATCTTGGTGCACAGGTAAAGATGAACAACAGTTACTGTAAGTGTTCATGCAGGCTTCCACCTGCAACTTATTAACCCTATGTTTGCTATATTTATTTATTAGATATACAAAATCTGCATTATCTGTTGACAACTACATATAACTATAACAAAAAATATTTCTAGAGACTTGGCAGTAAAAAGTAAAGATCTTGATTAGACAGGTTTCAGCAGTGAAGCTGGCAGATCTGGGTCGACACTGTTGGTTTTATTATCCTGATTATTTTGTGTTAAGCAGGCTAAGAGTTACAAATTACAAATACCTTGGTGGCAGTAATATCATATGCACAATCAAAACAAACAAAACTGATACCATTATGTCAGTTATAGTTAAGACAGAATGGATACCTTTTGGAGGTTTTCTATTCACATCCTGTTCGCGGCAAAGGACTTTATTTGGGAAGGTCTTCAAGCTGACCTGCAGTGCGCCAGTGGTACTAATCAGACACTTGCTTTGGGTCTTCCTCTACCAAAATAGTTGGATGTCAATAAAATGATCATAAAGGATCACTGAGATGTATTTCAAAAACAAAACAAATAATATTGTTTTTGCAGATTACTGCGTTTAACAAGTAATCAACTACTTACCATGTGGAAATAATGCCTTTTGAACACACACCATGTATTTTATTGAATTTTATTTTCTGGCTAATCAACAGTGCAATTTGCTTTATCTACATAAATGTTGCAAAATGAAAAGAAACCAGGTGACTCCAAATATTTTATAAGGAAATGTTTCTTCAAGATAAAGAAATTAAAATATATATATAAAACAAAATGTATTATACATAAAAACATAAACTTCATTTAAAATTCACAATACATATTGCTTAGAAATTTTAAAAAAATATCTCTAAACCCACAACCATTCGACCAGAGTGTAATCTTTGCTTGCTGTTGTCCATGGTGATTTTCAGTGGTAAAAGCCAGAATATTTTTATAATGTGAGAATATTTTTATAATGTGAATAATTTACTACATATTAAAATTTACTTTCAGATATAACTTCTAACAAAAGTCCCATTCAATACCGTAAGCTGTCACACATGTTGCAGATAATGGACCAGGTCCCATTAATGATTCATCATTTATATTTACTAGCAAAGTCAAAGGTTTGGGTTTAACAGATAAGGAATATATTTTACAATGATATTACAGAATATTTGTAACATAGTTATGATACTAATGTTGTTAGTGCTGGTTGAACTGGTGGTGGTAGTGGTAATGCTGATGATAAGTGCTGACTGTGATAATCATCATCATCATCAGTACGATTATGATGATCTACAACATTATTGTGAAATGAATGATGTTCCAAATGTATATCATATATCTGTGTACACAAGTTAGCCTATCTCTTAACACTTAGTTTGCTAAACATGTATTTATAAGACATTGGCAAATAGTGTTGATCTAGATCTGCCAGCTTCTTGGCTGGGAGCTGTCTGATCAGGATCTGCACTATTTTCTGCTAAATTTCTAGCATTATGTGTAGGCACCTTTGCATATCAATGTAAAAATAAGTCAGGCTTATATTAATAAATGTAGCAAGCTAAGGGTTAAACATCAACATTTGCCTAAAGGCATACGGATGTAGATATTGTCATCAGAGAACATTCCATATATGTGGCGATGTACTTGATGTGAAATTTATGTATTATCAATAAAGAATATGGGAAGGCAATATCTCACGAGACCTATGCACAACAACAGACTACGTTCTCATTCATATTTATCATAGACATAGAATTGGTTTTACAAAGTATTTCCTGAGTCAAACTTAAGCTTTGCTTTAAGCAATGTTTCCCCCCATCATTTGCTTTTTATTTAATTGTTTTTAGTATCATTTTACTTTCAATATATATCTCATAGACAGTGTATATGCAGACAGACAATGTTTGTATCAATTACCAGTAATAAATTGGTCATGTGTAAGGATGCCCAGTTGATCTGGAAAACATCACCAGCACCATAGGGACTAACATCTGGTCTTGTTTTCATCAAACCCTGCTGCAATTTACAAGTGAGAAACATCCTCCTGTACCGAGTATGTGGATTTGATGGGTCTTACATCCAATTAGAAATTTTAAAGTTATTTGAAGAAATTCATTTGAAGTATTTTATTGTCATGCTGTCACTGTAATAGCACACAGACTAAGCATGGTAAAATGCCAAACCCATGTATATTTTAAAACGTTTGCATTACAGGCCAGGTAAAACCCCATTTTAGCCCTTTGCTAGCTGGAAACATCATAAGGGTGGGGTATGTTTTATGTTAACCCTTTACTTGCTGGAAACATCATTAGGGTGGGGTATGTTTCATGTTAACCCTTTACTTGCTGGAAAAACTATTAGGGTGGGGTATGTTTCATGTTAACCCTTTACTTGCTGGAAACATCATTAGGGTGGGGTATGTTTTATGTTAATCCTTTACTTGCTGGAAACATCATTAGGGTTGGGTATGTTTCATGTTAACCCTTTACTTGCTGGAAACATCATTAGGGTGGGGTATGTTTCATGTTAACCCTTTACTTGCTGGAAACATCATTAGGGTAGGGTATGTTTCATGTTAACCCTTTACTTGCTGGAAACATCATTAGGGTGGGGTATGTTTCATGTTAACCCTTTACTTGCTGGAAACATCATTAGGGTGGGGTATGTTTTATGTTTATGAGATGAAGGATGTTACTAGCATGTAATGGGTTCAGGTGATCTTAACAAATAAAATACCAATACATCCCATGAATAAGTTATTAGGTTCATGCTTTAGTAGGCTCTTCTAAATGTGTTTATTTAAAAAACAATGCAAGCAACCTAGTACCACAATCAATAGGGCATCAGCTTTAGGTACAGGAAGTCCTTAGCTCGATCCTGGGCTGGGACAGACCATAGTTGTAGAAATGGTTGGAGGTATAGCTCCCTTGCTAGGACCGAAGCTAAAATAAGACTAGTTGGCCCGGTGTCAGGATAATGTGACTGGGTATAATATCATGCCGGATGTTCACAAAGTGAAGGCAACACTATATATGCTTCAAGTCAACACTGTCTCCAAAGAATTGAAAAACTGTTGGTGGGATAGTAAACCCAATAACCATAACAAACCATTTAAAATGAATACTGAAAGCACAAGTATTTGATTTCATCCAAAATGGATGTCATCAAGGAAGTTTGTTTTTGTTGTTTTTTGTCATGAACACAAGGTTTATGGTCATTAAATACATGAAACTACTGGTATTAACTGTGACCATATTATCATCTCACCAGTTTAAACACACCACAATGAACAACACAGATCAGATAAGGCAGCTGTTGTAATCAGATGTAGATCATTGAATCAACACAAGCCAACACCACTTCAAATTCTATTGCAGGCAGATAATGCCTTGCTTAGACTTACTTATCCAAGCTATGTTGGTGTTACTACAGCCAGTTACTTGAGATTAACACAACATGAAAATCATGGCGAGCCACTGGTATGAGTGAAGAAAGTACAGAACATAGGCTGTGACTATATTTAGTACAGTCTCCTTAACGCCCATTACCATGAAGAGGGCAGGGTACCAGACAGTAACTAACCTGTCACTCAACAGAGGACCAGTCAGGTCAGAGAATACATGTTTTGGGGTCTTTTTTAAAAAAGGAAAGGTCAACATAAAATCTGAATGTGGTTGCTTAGCCTTATTAAACTTGCTTATATCACCATGGATTGGTTAAGTTTCAAGCAACTTGACAGTTTATTGTTATTATTATTATTATTATAATTATTATTTATTTTTATTATTATTATGTTATTATTAATTATGTCATTACTATTATTGTGTAATTATTTTTGTTCACTGTAATCTACTGTGAAGATTGAACCAGTTCTTGGTACTATCACTTGCGCCACTGACAGTCAAGATAAAAAGTCGCCCACTGGATTCGCACTATTTTACTTTATTTAGTTTATTTTCAAAGCAGTATATATTGTTACTATTATTATTTAAATTACTGAAATAAGAGTTATCTACTAACAATTTTATGTCTAAAAAGATTAAGCAGAAAATAATACAGATGCTGATCAGACAGCTGAGTTTAGAATGGATGCTGAATAATCTGGTTCATCACTGTTTATCATAGCCAGCCTGGCCAAGTCTTGATAAGAAGTTTGTACAATATCTGTTATCTGTGTTATGGGTGAGCTAGACTGAGCAGTTTGAGTAGCATACTTGTAACTTCTCAGCACCAAACCAGGTGAATCTAAGTCAGGCTGACAAACTTCATGTGACGAGATCTTCCAGCTGACCTGCAATGTGTTGGTGGTTCTACCCAAACTCAAGTCTGTCGTCTTCATTGATCAATAATTAGGTGGAAATTACCAACATGACCATAATTATGGTGGTGTAAGGAAAAACAAACAAACAAATCATCTTAGCTACAGTTCTAGATAAAGGTTCAATCAGGTTTTTGTTATGTTTTGTCCGTTTTTATCTAATATAATCTGTCAAGACATGATATCTCTGGAACTAACAATTTAAATTGTTCAAAACTATTTGGCACAAAGGACAGGACCAGTCAATAAAGATTGACCCCTCATTGGTCCAGACTTTCATCTCAATGAATTGAGTATCAGGTTGACACCCTTCAAAATCACAACATAGGTTATGTTAAAATTTGAATGTAAACATTGTTCTAGTCCCAATGTATAATAAAACTTCATAAAACAAGCACGAACCAGGACTCAGTGGCACAGTCTATAATCTTCAACACTGGATTGCCTTCTAAGAGATCTTGCATTCTTGATTCAAATCCCACAAAAACCAAGATGTTTTAAGTCTGGGCTTAATTAAATTTTTGTTGTTTTCTTCCTTTTTCATATTTACAGCTCCTCAATTTATAACCAGATATTTAGTATTTTTTAAACCACAGATCATTTAAAACTTTTTGTGGATATTGTAAAACTATGTGCCTACTATCACTATTATAGCTTTAAAGTGCCTATCAATAGAATATGCTGGATATGGTGATTTTGATGAGTAGCGGTATGTTAATTTATGTTGGTTTGAGAACAAGAGGTTTGAGAACAGGGGTATATACTGCTGCAACAATTCATAATTTGCTTTTGTATCGGTAATATATTCAGGTCTGTACCACGGCCTTGACTTCAATATATGATCCTTCATATGCATGCATAATTATATATATATATATATTTTGTCATGTAAATTACAATATCACATTTTTTCATTTCAAGAGTCCCGCTCGGGGCAAGAACTTTCATGTGTGTGCGCAGCGGGGTTGTTGGATGTCGCCTATATGACCATAACTGTGTCAGTGCAATGAAACAAAAAACAAAACAAACAAACATTTCATGAAATACTTTTAATTATCTATTCAATTATTATACTTTCAATTATTTTAACTCAGTAACTAAGCACACATCACACTGTCCAATCAGCTGCAGTCTGTAACAATATGTTGTGTTAGCTATTCATGAAATTTGCGGCAAAAAACAACATTTTATATTGCCTCATAAACAAATGTAGAAAGGTTATGTATTAGACCCTTTAAATGCTACATTTTGTTCAAAGCTGATGCTGAATTCTTAATTTTATATTATACACATTAATTATTTAGTAAGTCGCTGAACAGTTTTGGCAAAAATGCGGGCAAATCCCATCCCTATTAGGGTTAATACACTTTTTAAATAGAGACTAGAGACAAAGTAGTAAATAGTGTAGATCCTAATTAGACAGCTTCAAGCAATAAACAGGCTGTTTTAGATTTTCATTTTTCCCTAACATTTACAAATATGTGATCAGTAGGCTAAGTAGGCTAGTCCCAAATGGACTAGATCAGCATTCCTATCATCAGAGAACACTTGCAAATGATACCAGTCAGCACTGGTTCATTTGCAGAGGGGTTACACTTCACTGACTATCTGTATGTTGAACAGGTTGTTCATTCAGAAAACACAGGATGTCAGCCACACTATGCCTGCCAGAACCCTCTACACCCAGCAGCCCTACTACTGCTGATCAATAAATACACTTAAAAGCAACTTAAAAAAGAAAACATCTGCAGCATGTGTGTATAAAACATCATTTTGAATGCAAGATTATATTACAGCATCAAAAAGAATTTCATTAAATTTCTTGTAGAAGAAAAAAAGACAAATAGTTTTCATTACATTTCACTGGTTTCACCCTATTCAGAAGTTTAGGGGTCAGTTTGTTTTGTCATTCTGTCAATAGAGTAACAGTTTGTGCTGTACTACAAACTGGTCTTTGTTTGTTCTAAATATTCTACATGATGAAACTTTATGTATCATAGTTGTGTAGGACAATATGCTTTGTGTTTTCCAAATTCTTAAAACAAATCTTTTAATCGTTTATGCAGATATTTTGGGTTCAGAGATTACATCAGTAACTTAGAAACTTAATCAAACTCAACTCAAAACTTAACATTAATTGAATGTAAAAACAAAATAATTAAATAGGTATATATTAATTTTTGTTCAAACTTGTAACACTTGGTGAAACATAATCACCTTTAGACCACACCCAAGACGAAACCCCTTCTGGTAATTTTGGCATAGCCGGACATATTCCCTCTTGAGACTTTTCCATGGTGGACAAAATCCATACTGTAAGTTATACAAGGTAGATAGAATCCTCATGGGAATTAGGTAAACAAAGAAAAAATACTGGATTATTTTGTTTTGTTATGTTTCATTAGTGAACTAAATGTCAGATAATAAAGGCATATCAAGTTGGGCAGCTTAATGCGTGCTTAATTATTACCTTAAATTAATGTTTCCATGATCACTAAGATCCTGCTTTTAGACAGTACATTTGAAACATATCAAAGAGTATAAAATGAATTGATAATTATTTATCAATCCCATTGTTTGATCAATAAATAATGAAGAAATAGAAAAAGGTGTAGTTGTAGCAAAAAAAAATGTTACATTACCAAATTTAATTTTTGGTAGGGGGATTATTCTGGGGGTTGGGGGAATTTTGTCCTACTCCCACCATTTATTGCTACAATCCAAAAATAGCTAATTAAACAATAATGATCATGTGATAACAATATATACATTATTTCAATTATACAAATGTTAAATGAAATAAAGGGAAATGATATAAAGCATGATATACATGTAAAATCAAGTAGTACTAATATGATTTATACAGAGTATAACTTTAAATAACAAAGACCCACATATTTAACATTGATTACAAGATTTTCACATTAGACATATTTCTGACATCTTTTTTTATGGTCAATGTATAAAGTTGAAAGACTCTTACAGATTATGCTATGATGGTATGTAAACATGAGGTGAAATTAATGATCTGACATAAAAGGCTCCCTCTTAGCCTACTACTATACAATTAAGCAGGCTTACACAAATAGTGTTGATCCAGATCAGCCAGCTCCCCCTGGTAGCAATCTCATTAGGATCTGCACCATATGCTGCACAGTTTTTATCAATACCAATAATAGGACAAATATAAAATTGTTAACAGAAAAAAAAAGAGAGAATTTAATTTTGGTTAAGTTTTAGATGTAGCACGATAAGGGTTTACAGTATATGTCTTTACCTGGATCAAGGCAGATAGTAAGGTTTACCTGTACAGTTTAATGGGGGATCCTTTAACTACTGACATTTACCCAATCTATGTTACTAAGCCCCATCTTATGGCTTTCACTGGGATCATATTTACCTCTATCAGAAAAAGGAAATTGAAAACAGATTCATTTTTTATGACATTGTAATAGAAATTCTCCCTAATGCGAGAATGGTAACTGAGTATGAGAGTCAGTGCAGAACTGGTCAGATGAGATACAACTGTTGTAATGTTTGGAAGGAGAAGGGAGGGCAAATAAAGTAACTTGACTGGTCCTATTGATTTGTTTGTTCAATAATAGTTACTGTAATTGTGTGCCTTATTTGGCATTGTTGTAATCAGCCATTTCTATCAGATTTCTTGCCACAAATATTATCAAATGAATCAAACACTATGGTCATTTTTAAGATAATATAAGTACAAAAATATAGCCTGCTGATGAATAGTTATTCATCTATTTGTCAAGAGGAAATAAACTGCATTGGAAAGCAGTGTTGAGGTTATAATTTGTCTATTGTCAAAAACAGGAACTTAAAATAAGCAACAACAAAAAAATGCATTACGAGCGCAATAAAAATAATAAGAATTACATGTATCGAATATCTATAGTAAAATGAGTATTTACTCAGAATGCAATTGCTTTTGGGTCTATTTGAAAGCAGGTATGAGTTTAACAACATAATTTACTAATCTTATTACTTGTGAATGATAATGTGTCACAATTGATGTGTATAGGTCCATGGTTGCAAGGTCACTTACTTACCCCAGAAAGGATGTGTTGATCCATAATTAACAATATGTCATTATTAAAAGATATTCACTTACTTACAAAATGCATATCTCACCACATTTGAATAGCTGTTAATTTCTGCCCAAGCATTTGGTTATTTATGGTATAGGTATACTTAGTAGTTATTGATTGACTCCAAACCTTATTCTGCTGTATCTGTTTAGAACCTTTACAAATTCATGTTGCCTGTGGCCGCCAGCCTTGTCACTTTTGATTCCTCAGCCTCTTACTGTGTGGGTTTGAGCCAGGGTATGGACAAGCACTTTCTCATTGTATGATCCTCCACCTGACCAGCAGAGTGTCATTTGTTTGTAGTCTTCCTCCACAAATAAAGAGCAACATGTCCCAATTAGGACCATAATAAAATGATTGTTTTTTGGGGGTTGCAGTTGTATTTAAAAATCTAAATACCAAACATAATTAGAAAGAACTGTATTGCCTGTTAAATTTGCTGACTCTATTTTCAGTAATGTAAATAAAAACATTGATAATAGTTGTGTTTGCAAGGTTAATATAAGATATAAATTAAGTTGAACTGGTACTTATGTTCAAGATAACTTTATAGATATAGCATAGGAAGTACTTACAGAAACATGCATGGAGTTATTATTTTTCCATTTTATAAGGTTAAAAGTTACAGTATGTAAAATATAATTTCTTTCATATCTTCATTTTACACAATAAAGGTAAAAAATATTAGTTATTAATTTTTCCACTTGTATTACAGTCTCTATACTTCCCAAACTTACATAAATTTGTGTATACAATTATGGAACAAAAGGTTTCCCTTTTTTGAACTAAACAACAATGATGAAATACAAAAAAAGAACAGAGCATACAGTAAAGCCATGTATAAAATAGAAGAAGATCAATCAAAATGTAGAGAAATAACAATATTTTGGCATCACTGGTATTTAAACAGACACTCTTGCTACACATGTTAACCTACAAGTCTGCCTATTTAACCACGGAGCCACTTTGTATTTACTGTTTATAGCATAGGTCTCCTAAACCATGGAATGTAAGTATTTACTGCCAAAGTTATAATTATTTTCATTTCTATATTTAGATACGGCCAACTTATTGTGCAACCATAATAATTAAATATTAATGAAAATGAAATGTCCGGTACAATTTAATGATTATTTCTTCCATTTTTTTTACTTTTATTTTACAGACTGTGTATATAAGTTTTTCCCACTTTTACATTCGGTAATGAATTATTCTTATTCTATTCTGAAGTGAAAGCTGAAATATATATACAGCTACAAAAGATGTAATAACTTGATTGTTAATCTTTGCTTGAATGTTAAGATAATAAAGGGCCTGCCAGTTGAGGCAGAATGATAAATTATTGTTTTATTGATTGAATCTTTCCTGGACTTGTGACAGACTGGCATGCAGCAGGAATGAGAGACATTTACTGCAGATTTATTCAGTTGTTTGTGTACTAGTCCCTATACTTTATAACCCTTACCTTGCTATGTTGTGCTAATTTCCAGTACTTAACTATTGGTTATTTACTTATTCGTATATTACAATATGCATTGATCAAGACAAATAATGTTTATCTTGAAAAGAGCGCCCCCTTCAGGAGCTGACTGAATCTAGATCTATTTTCATGAACCTGATCAGTTTAAACTTAGCAGGCTAAGAAACAACACAACTCTGTAAACTTGATGGAACATGTAATTAAAATTGAAGCAGCGTTTAATGAGGAGCAGTTCTTTTGAAAGATGCATTTAAATTTCCCTCAAGTTAATTATTTTAATAAGTTATGAGCTAATTGAAATGATAATTAAAAGCAATAGTTTTAGGTCAATGCAATTATTTGTGGGAATTACTAGAACAAATCTCATTAACTTTTAACCAGCTAAGCATGAATTTATCAAGCTAGCAAAAAAGTGTAGGTACAGATTAGCAAGCTTCTGATGGAAGATGTCTGATCAGGATCTGGCCTATTTGTTGTTAAGTCTCAGGGCTATGTTTTCTTCGTGTAAAATTATAAGCAAACAAAGACTTAATATCACTTATTCATAAAGGCAGCATGCTAAGGCTTATGTAAATATTGCCTAGTTAAAGATCAATATTTATAATAACAGCAAAGATGATTACTTATTCTTAATTATTGACAGTATTTCTAGTTATTTCATACATGACAAAATTTGCAATTACATGTATTTCTGATTTTCACCCACAATCAAGATTGTTTTACTTACTTACAATGGGCTTCAGGCTTTATGCAACAATAAGTTTAATAACCTGTTATTTGAGCTCAGCATAGCTTGCATGTGCAATGAATCAAAATGTAATTTCATGTCTGCGATTCTGTACTTCTTAAGGTCAAAATTGCAGAATAGGTCATGTTTGAAATGGTTCAGATTCACACCAAGGACATATTGTAGTAAACAGAATATGGTGCAGTTGTAGCTCTCTTGCTGAATCCTTTACATGCTGGAAACAACAGTAAGGTGGGGTATGTTTTATTACAGTTAAGGTGGATGGTGTATCCAGCATGTACAGGGGTAACACTCTTCCATTATGTAGATTGATATGAATAATTGTGACTGATAATTGTCACAGGTGTGTTTAATACCCTATGTTTTACTTCATGACACACTTCAAATTGTAACAATACTGATCATTTGTTTGCAGTTGGGACAAAATTAGATGCAAAGGTATCTGTCAGCACTTGTTTAATGATTTAATGTTCATGTATCACTAATATAATATTACTGCATCTTCCAACCTAGGGACTAAAAAGAGATTGTCAACTTATGCATCATCACAACATCGCAGTCAAATCAGTTGCTATTCATGCAGTGTATAATAACTATTAAAGTGTTTTGTATATAATTGACATGTGGACACAATGCCTTGTCCATTCATGTGTGTGCATGTTTATGACACCTTTTGTTTAAGCACGAGACTGCCCTGTTTTATTCCTGCTGTGACATAATTATCTTATAAGGATTCTCTTTTTGGACATGCACCTATATGTGGAGTCTGTGAACAGAGAAGCAAGTACTAGTTTAAGTCAATAATTTATTGAGAAGTCCAGCCAGACTCTAAGTACATTAAATACATGCACAGTAAGTTAGGAAAACATTTAAGTTGTAGTGATTTGAGGCACTCAGCAAGCAAATAATGACTTTATCAGCATGTTGTAAGTAATGAAGATCGAGAATTGCCTAGTTCCTGCTGGGTAATTTCTGACCAAAATCTCCTACTTTCTGCCAAGTCTTTTGTCTTTCTTAACTATGGGATACAGTCTTGTATGATTGGTAACAAGTTCATAACAATAAATATTGGCTCTCCGATGAACTTAAACTTCTAACTCTTAGCATGCCCAAAGTGACCAGGACTAAGCAAAACATGTAGTAGATCTTTACAAATCAGCCAGGTAAAATAGCATGTACAGGTAGTCCAAGCAAATTAACAAGTTTTTGAATTGCTTATTAATAAATGAAATATGATCTAGAGTGATTTAGGATGAGAGTTTATAAACTAAGAATCTGAGCCTGTTCATGCACTGCTCTTTTCATATCCCTTTTGTTTGTTCTATTCCAGGATGAGGTGCTGGCCTACTCAGAGAAAATAATCCTAAAGTTAGATGATTTAGCCGGCTTGGATGGTGCATAATGTATCCTGGAGTGATGGACGCCGAGCACACGCTGACAGCAAACTCAAGGCTTATCCAGAACATGCACAGTTCGAGGAAAGCTTCAAGCTCAATAGTTTTGGGCTAGATACCAAAGATGTTGTCAATAATATTAAAGGTAGAGATGAATATTTTTAAATTACACCTTTCCTAACTCTTAGAATAATCTGCTCAGTATGAATTGACAGGGCAATGGCAAATAGTGTAACTACAGGTCGGCATATATTCAAATCAGCTACCAGCCTACCATTGCATGCAAGTTGTAGCAACAACAAAAGAACTGGAGCATTTTGTAACCAATGTAGCAAGTACATGGAAAAAATGCAATACCAAGGCAACTCAATTAATATTTCCTTGATGAGTTTAAATAGTCCTCATTATTTTCATCCGTCACAGGCAGTATGAGAAAAATGTATTTTGACTTTTTGAGTCCGTGCTAAAGATCAAATTAAGTCAAGTTGGCTTGTATTTGTAATACATGTACAATCCAACTTCGGTTATTCGAAGTCGTCAGGACCGCCGATTTACTTCAAACAATGCATGGGTTCAAATAATCCAAATTGCCTCCACTTACACAATTTGGTCTAGGAGTCTGTCATTCTAAATTACATAATTCTCTGCAATGTGCATGGAGCAATGTATATATCATAATATAATGAAACATAAGAAAAATTTATTGTTCAGGAAAAAAATGAATTCCAGAATAAACATCATGTTTGCTTTTGTTTCTTAACAAATCATTTATGCATGTATGTGTCAAGCATTATCGAATAGACATGAACATGTTATCAATGTCAACGAGCTGCAACATACTTTACATAATGCTTGTAGTATTAATACAAATAGTATTAAATTGTTTCTGATCTGGGTATCCCACTCATTGCTGGGTCCTTCCCCAGATTGCTCAGCTAAGATTTTAACTGCTATGCTAGCCATTTCTCAATTGAGATGATGATATCAGTCAGCATTTATACCTACCCAACCTGACAGTTTGCAATACCTCTGTGAGATAAAGTGAATACAAGTCAATCTTAAATTGGATTGTCACTCAGCTTAATTGATTATACATTGTAAACTATTGCCAAACTAATCAACATGTCATATCCAATTAACAACTTCAGCCAACCAATTAACAAAACCAAACATCAATGTAACTGGAGTAGCCTCACTTCGCAGTTTAAAAGTGAAGGTAGCATTAAAACTTAATGTTTAGGACAAAAAAGGACTTTGAATAATGCCAAAACTTTGATTTATGCAGATGAATATTCGGAGGTTTCTTACATTAAATTGTAAAGCAAATAAAATCGGGACCGACCAATGACTTAATTATGCCTCGGCTTCAAATAACCTGAGTTAGAATAACAGAAGCTCGACTTAATATGTCAATCTCACTAGAACATAATGACATTCTTATAAAATATTATTGAGACAAATGATAGTTGACTTGTGTAAACTTCTAATTGTCTATTTATACATTTTCCATCGTTTATCATGACATTTACTCAAAAGAGAAGTTTATGTCTAATTTTACATATTGCAATATTATTGCTATTTCAGAGGAGGAGTCCTTGTCGACAGGAGATGAATCGCCTGCCATTACAATCCTAAGTTTTGCCCGATATTGTCGTTACCGTGCCGTCCTCCTTCGACTAAAGAACTGCGAGGACAAGTGGCTCAAACATGCTATTGTGTGTGCAATAGGGGGCCTCTCCAGTAAAGATGAGAACAACCGAGTGTACTTCTGTCGGGAGACTTTTGAACATTCTGACTTGGATGATCTTGAGATCAGATGCGACCATTTAGGTGAGAGGGGTGATTATAAATTGTCTTGTGGTTACCACTATTAAGAAAGATTAATTTTCTTATTCTGTATCACTAAAAAATAGAATATGTGTGCAATATTTAGTTAAATAATGAAGTCTAGAAAATAAAAGTAATATTTATATTTTTATTCTCTTAATTTCTTCCTGAAATGTAAGCATTAGTCTTTATATTTCTATTCTATCCTTGTTACTGTTTACTCTATAGCTCCCAACCTTAAGGGTAGACTGCGCAGAAGAAAATCCCGATATGGTACAGAAAATGACTCCTCAGAGGAGAGTAACTGCTCCTCTAGCTTCTCGTCGCAGAATGAGAATGTGGCTAACAAAATTCGCGTAAGTCTAGGTTTCTTGAATCTTATAGGCATCCGGCCTCCCAGTACAGAAATCTCCAGATTCAGACTCCAATCATAACATACCAAAGTCATTAAAAATTGCAAGTGTATAGCTCCCTTGCTCATGCTGAAGCTGATATAGCAGAGTTCTGATGCCTGGTTGGTACAGCGTCGTGATAATATGACTGGTTGTAATATCATACCAGGAGTTCATGACCTGCTCTGCACTATACAGCTTAGGTAACACTACATGTATATCTGCTTCAAATGGATAACCTCTCTAGATTACTGAAATTCTGTTGGTGGCACATAAAAACCAACAACAAATGAACAATTTTATGTTTTTGTTTCTCATCTTTTTTAAATTTGATAAAAAGAGATGACTGTAGATGCTTAAGTGTTGATGAAATATTGGTATCATTATCACCCTCCTTTAAGATTGATGTTTTCTGCTGGTTTTTAATCTTTTCTAAGCTGAGAAATTCTATCCTCTGGTTGAAACAAACATACCAATATAAAGACTCTGTTATGTAACTTATTAACAACAATATTTTTGAGTAGATGTTGTGTATATATATTTTTTTATTATTAAATATATTATGTCTTGTTAATTTTGTTGTCTTGTATTCATTTTTGTCATTTTTCAGTGCAGTATGTACTATGTCACCAGCATGTTTGTTTACTTTATATTGTGTCTGATCATCCTAGACTGGAGCCAGAGACACCCCACTAAGGAATGGATTCCGTATCGACAAGGCCAAGGTCAGCAAGGATGAGCAAGCCTTCCTAATCGATCTACACAAGTATATGAAGAGTCGACTCACGCCCATCGGACGTATACCCAGTCTGGGTTTCAAACAGAGTAAGTCACCAATCTGGAGATTCATAATGGTCAGACTTTGTGCTGTTAAGGATACTTACATGCAAGGTGTAAGGGTTTCAATATGATTTTAGAGTGAATGTACATTATATGATGTACTTTGTATACCAAAGCAGAGCAGCCAATCATTCTATGCTGGTTAACATTTCATGTTTGAACGAAATATTCTGCAAATAATAAATAGTATTTTTTATATATTTTTTTTCAATATTATGATCTTAACTGAAACAAGTCAGTGAGTTGTCTATTTAATTAGGTCTAAGCATACAGCATGGTATAGTTAGCTTTTAGCATATAGCAGTTGTCACATCTGTCTCTGTGTTTGCCAATCTCTCTGAACCTCTACCCATCCCATTTCTGTGTCTGTGCCATAAATTCAATTTTATTTACAAGATTTCACACGAACACTACCACATTTTGCAGGTGTGTCACACATAACATTTACATATGCAACTATTAAGGCCACTGTCATATTGTAGTTATTCCTTGTAAATGGTTACTCATGCTATATATTAGTTTCCCAGCCATATGGAGAGATTTTCCAGCTAGCCTTCAGTGCACCAGTCGTTCTGCCCAGTCACAAAACTGCATCTTTCGCCACTAATAATGCACTGGATATCGCCAATATGACTATACTTGTGTTGGTGCAATGAAACAATTTAAAAAAAAAACATCAGTTAAACATCGTTAACCTACTGACATGCACTTGAAGATGTATTTATCATGTTATTTGTTAATCCTTAAGGTCATTGCTTTGTTTTGGAGCAAAATCATAGTTACATTTCTTGTTAAATTTTCACTGCAGTTTATACATGACTTTGATAGGCTTCTCTCACTGAACATATGTAAACAGCATTAACAATTTATCCTTACAGCTGTATATCAGGCCACAAAATTGACAGTTATTATTGTTTTATGATTTACAGTTGATTTGTACCAGTTCTACACATTAGCAGAAGATTTAGGAGGCTACGAACAGGTAACAACTTCAAACAACAACAAATATACGCTTATATGTAAAAATGTATAATTTGATTTAAAGTATGCTGTTTGTTAAAAAACACACATCTATTTAGATCTTGCAATTATAATACCTTAAATGTTATCTTGATGTTAATGCTAAATTCAACATTATTTTAACAAGGTCACATCAACTATATTTGAAGTGTATAATAATAAGTAAAAAGCAACATGTAATTGAAGAGAATAAAAATAGAAAGAAGAAAATGTAATTTTAACCTCGAGATATAGTGTATACACATCAAGTATGACAGGTTAATATATATTGGCATCTAGCCAGTTTATGGGTCAATGAATTGGAATTGCTTTAAGACTTTCTACTATAATTGACTTTATATTTGACCTTCTGCATTTCTAATTTCCCCATATATGATAACAGTGGCATCACCATGTTCTTGTCTGAATATATATTGGTGTACATGTGTATTGTGCTTGTACTATGTAGAGGTAAAGGCCTGGTTTATAGTCTTACTACTGTGCCAATTTACACATAACTTAAAGTTTGTGTCAGCTTCTTCTCATATACAATGTATATCCATATTTGAACTAAATACATAAATCATTGTTTATTACTAATTAGACCTTATTTTCAATGGATATTATTTTAGTTATAGATGTAGGCCCTGTAGTGCTAAATGAATATGATAAAGAATACTGGCTATTTATGTTACATGATGACAAGTTGTTGAAGTTTCATTTAAAATCCATCTTCATAATTGTATCAATTCTTAAAGACTGTCTCAACATATATAACATTGTTCAGTTTCAGATCTGGCTTATAGTCACAGAAAGAGATTTAATTGAATGACTTTTTTTCATTTCTAAAATTTTACCAAGTTTGACAAGTATGTCATTGCTGATGGTATTAATAATTCCAAAAGCCTCTTTTGAATCCAGACCTAACAATATTCAAATATGAATAATTGTCATTGACATTTTGATGGTTTAGTGTCATCATAATGACAGTTGTTAAGAATCCAATTTAATCATGCATGCTATGTTTACAGATATGTAACAAACGAATGTGGAAACATTTATACGACAAACTCGGGGGAAATCCAGGTTTTACGAGTGCGGCCACATGCACACGTCGTCATTATGAAAAGTATGTGTTTAAAGGCATGTTGAGTTCTTACTGTTGTGCAGTTTGTACACTCAGGTGTTGTTGTTTTACCCTCCCCTTCCTATGTTGAGTTATAATTTGTTTTCTTATTTTTGTATTGTGAAATTTCTAGATTACGGCAAAACGCCAATGGAAGAATATTTATGATGCCTTAGGTGGCAATAAAGGAAGTACAAGTGCTGCCACCTATACACGCAGACATTACGAGAAGTAGGTGTCAGGTGACTTTGATTTCTACGCATGTGGAGCACGCTGACTAGAGTAGTAAATACCTATTGTAGATGGTAGACTGCAATTTTACTTGCACCTTCCCAGCATTGCTTATTGTCTGGTTAAAGTCATATCTGCATGCATTTTAATTTTTGTTGTACACAGCAATTATTTAAATAGTGTTTATTTTTATCTGCTTTGGGCATGATAGTGTTATATATTTAAAAAATATTATATTTGTTTAATGAGCGGATTGGTTTTCAGGCAGATAGTCACCAACTTGTAACTACTTAGGCCACACTGGATGTGGGTTCTAGTCCTAGGTCAGGGTAAAAAATTTAATGTGGGAAGGTTTTTTCACTGACCTGCAGTGCTCTGGTGGCTCTACCAAGATATTTGTCTGACGTCTTCCTCCACCAAGAAAAATTGTACGTTGGCAATAGGAGCATTATTGTGTCATAATAAAGAATCTTTAAAGTATTTAAACTTTTCATTCTCAATTAAAGATTTCAGTTGTAATTTTCCAATTACAGATGCACTTATTACACAGATATAGGTTTTGCAAGTGCATTTTTAAATATTGGTTTTATGAAAATATCAAATGCAAACAATAATTTGCAAATTAATGAATGAAATGAATGGCATACCTATTAGGGATGGCAATGGTGAACAGGCTAATGTATCTTAACCAATTTCAAACCCTGTTACCCATTACTTACATTTAATTATGATATAAGAAGAAATGTTGGTAATGTTCATGTTTATTCAGTATTTTCTCAAAATCTCAAGTAAGAGGGATGGCCACACCCACCCCTTATCTGCTTATTATCACCAGGAGGGCAAAGAAAGCATCAAGGTGTATCCACTATGTCTTCATTGCTTGTAAGCATGTGGCAAACCAGTGAGCTCGTAGACAATTTTACTAAATAACATTATGCTAGACTGTACAGATAAACCCTAAGGTGAACACCATAATTAAACATCTTTAGCATTAATTGTTTGATACAGTTATCTCCAACATTCATTATTTGCACACAAAAAAACCTCCCCCCACACACCAAAAAAAAAGTAACAGGACATAATTATCTCATGAATGATTATAAATATTAAAATACAGTGGCTATAGATTTCCATTTAACCAGTCAAACATTTGAAAAAGGTTACTGATGTTTGTAACTCTTGCCACACTAATAACTATATATGCGAACCCTATATACTTTTTTTAAAATTGTATTGTGCATGTTGCTTTCATCACCTTTGGCAAAAGGGCTATTGCTTTTTTTATTTGTTCATTCATACTTATTAATATGATAACTGCTATAAATGTTTACTTTTGATAATGCACAATGCATGCTATATTGAATGATTTATCATGTTTGTGCTTGGCTTAAATGCTATCTAGATAATTATATTTTTTTCAACATAAGGATATTGTTCAAAATATAAAGTTTGTATCTTCTGCATGTGTTTTGTACAGAATTCCAGCAGCCTATTACAAAATAAAGTACCATACTTTCTCACTTATAAGACTATTTGCTTATAAGATGGGCCCCCTACTTCACCTGGGAAATTACCGGTTTCTGCTTCAACCCTCTTATAAGACAAGGTGAAAAAATGAACAGGAGCATTGAACCAGTCATAATGCTGTCTCAACAACTTGGTTAATTGGTAAACGGTAACTTAAATTTTCACTCATTGCGGGATGTTTCTAGTATCAGCTGCACAAACATCCTGTAGCACATGGCGGCATGACATTAATCTCTTTGATTTTGTCACCAAGATTGGTATGACAATACAGATATATCAGGGAACAGTACACTGTCCTTGTGTACATGCTGCCAATCAATAATTTTGTAGAGAAATGTAATCGGCAGCTGCTTATAAAAAACATCATTCACACCCTCACTGTGAAACTGCTTCGATCGATATCACCTTGACAACAGCTTATCTCAGAGTCGGTCAACTTGACCTGTGAAATGAGGCAAGTCTACACAGAAACATCAAGTTAATTTACAGCTTTGTGTGTCTGGCAGACTGAAGTTGAAAGTTTTATTCAGTGTTTACTAATGGATAACAAGATGTGTTTGATGCAGAACAAAGGGAAATGTATTTGATACAGTTAATTGTTGACTAACAGACTTAAAAGGCTTGTTAAGGTGAATTATCGGTGGTTGATAATGACGCCACGCCGGGTCTTTGCATAACCTGTTATGCAGTATGTTTTCGCCCTAAAACTATGCAAAAACTTCTTTGCCAGGTCACTAGACCCCGCCTATTAGACAAGCCCCACACTTTGAATGTGAAATTTTGAGGAAAAATCCTCATCTTATAAGTGAGAAAATATGGTAGTGGATATCGTGACATATATGAGTTAAATTGCTATTACATTTTTTATTTATTCTCAGAAAAACAAGGGAAAAGGTTCATACAAACTCAACCTTAAATTTCATATCTTTATAATATTATAACAATTTGATATTTTTTATAAGAAAAACAACAACTTGGAAAATTATTTTTATTTCTAAATAACCTTTGTCATACATCCAACTCAAGGTGACAGTTGTTGGTAGACATTTTATTTGTGGAGATGTTTAAACATACTTTATTTTCTTGTTAGAATTGGGAAGATGTTAGTAGTAAAGTATTTACAAAAAAGATAAAACATTATTAACAGTATTTGTTTAAATATTGTCACTATGTACCTTTAGATAGTTCTCTTATTTTAACTTAATAATGTGGCTGTTTTTAGTTAACTGGCTCATTCTAGAAAGATTTAGCCTCAATTATTTGTCTTTGTGTTAACCATGTATATATAACTATCCATTCAGACTGCTTCTGCCGTATGAGCGATACAGAAATGGGCAGGATGGGAAGGGACTGGTTCACAAGCGGAAAAAAATCAAACAGGAAGACAGTGGGGGAACCAGGCCAGACACAACCCTTAGCACTGTCAAGGTCGAGGGGAACCAACATGTTAAGGTAAAGCTACTTTATATACAGAGCTCCTGCTAGAGGGTCAGATGTGTGGTTTTACAATTTATTTGACTTTAGCATCAGACTCTGTGGATCAGATTTAAATTTTAGGAATTTGATCGGAAACTATTTACATTATGACAAATAGGATCCAAGGGTTTTAGCTTAAGTTTGTGTCTGTAGTCTAGATAGATGTTAGTCATGAAGACACCAGAAACCAATCAGAAAGTGGTAAGAGTCACAAACTTAACACCTGTTGGCATCACACTATGTGATCAGATGAAAATCTTAATGTTGGGAGGTCTTCAGTTGTCCTGTGGTTTATTATTTTTTCTCTCTAACATTAGTCTTGGGTTTACCTACTAAAATGTAATTTTAATAGTAAAATATACTATGTAAACAATGTTTTATTGAGCTGTATTTTACAATCTTTAATAAACTACAGGTGAAGACAGAGCCTGAAACTGGTGATCCAGAGGCCACAGTAAATGGCCAGGCTGGGCTGTTGGCAGAGGTAGGGGATCCCGACAAGGAAAGAGCCCTCATCATCAAGATGGAGATTGAGGAAATGAAAGCAAGAAAGGTACACACAGTTATTAATAGCATACTACCTTGGGCAATAAGGCAATGTGTCAGAAACAATTGTTCTGTGTATTTGTCAAACAATATTTATTTATGACAAACTTCCATACAGGGCAGACGTATGTTTAAAATTCTACCTTTATGGTGGCCTTTTTCCCCAATATTTATAATTTAATATAGTGCTCTATTTTTATTTATTATCTTTGATGTAAGAATTGTATTGCTGTTTAGGGACTTAAGTGGACAAAATTTTAATTTTAATTGCATGTGACTTAATGTAAATGGATAATTGTAAATAGAGGGTTTGTAAAATAAATATCTGACAAAGATTAAAAGAATAAATGCAAAGTTCTTTTCTCCTATTTATTAAAAAAGCAGCAGCATCATAAACATATTGTTACCTTACAGGTACGCAAACCTTCAGGAGGCCAGAAAACTGTTCGAGAACTTTTACACAAAAATGGTCGAGATCAAGGAGACTCGCATCTGGACAGGCCTGGTGACAAGCGACAGGGCAGCCACTATGACAGGCCCAGGAGCAGGTCCAATGAGAAGCTAGGAGACAGCAAACGACAGGATCTAAATATGACAGATATAAAGCAGAAACCTGGACAATTATCAACCTCAGATCTCAGAATTCCACAAGGCCAGCCATTATTGTCACCTCATGCCCACCAGCACCCGATGTTCTATCCCATGATCCCACTTGGTGCACCTGTCAGGGGGATGCCACCCGTCATGCCATTTTTGCTTCCCCAGTTTGGTCTTCAGTCACTGCCAAATTCAGTCCCATCATCACTTGGTGTGTCTATCACTGCCAGCAGTCCAGGAAGCTCAGGGAGGAACTTTAACTCTTACCTTACTGGTAATTCTAGTGCAATATCCGCAACAAGTTCTAATTCTAGCAGCAATACAACTCTCACAAGTGCTCCTCCATCCAATCATGTAAAAC
Source organism: Sinonovacula constricta (assembly GCA_007844125.1). Classification (NCBI taxonomy): domain Eukaryota; kingdom Metazoa; phylum Mollusca; class Bivalvia; order Cardiida; family Solecurtidae; genus Sinonovacula; species Sinonovacula constricta. The sequence continues at coordinate 12,197,026 of CM017569.1, forward strand.
CTCCTAAAGGTCCTCTAACATCACTTAAATCAGAACCTATGTCATCTCATAAGAAAATCCCACCTGCTCATTCTCATAATGAGAAAAGGAATTATCCCCCCTCATTCTCATTCAGCAGTCCAAATGATCAGCTGTATTCAGTGGATGCAAAGAAACCAAAACTTTCTGTTTCTCATAAAGACATGGAGAAGCCAGCATTAAATAGTTATGACTTGCCTGTGTTGGACTTAAGCATGAAGACATTGCGTGCACAGGAAGCACGGCAACAGAGGGGGGAATCTTTGCTGTTTAACACCAGTTTTGGCCGTGACTTTAAGCCTGATGTAAAACACCAGCATCATGACGCTCCTCAGGACCTCTCCCTGAAAGTTCCAAAGGCTGCAGACTTGTCTAAGAAGCCAGCCTCATCAAGTAGTCAGCGCAGTGCTCTTTTAAACATACCACAACATCGCTCACTGGTTGATAAAAAAGGTTTACCTACCACCTCGATGTCGGTGAAGTCAGAGCCGTCCAGAAGATCTAGTGAAATAAAATCTGAGGTGAGTGAGAGATAGTACTTGAATTTATATACGCATTTATAATTAATTAAGACTCTGAAATGATTTATTGTAGACCTCATTTTCAGGCTTTTATATGATTTTAAAGACACAAATATGTTTAAAGGCCATTTAGTGATACAATGTTACCAATTTCCTTAAAACCTATATGAAACAAATGATAAGAATACAGACCAACTGAAAACCAATTGATTCAGTAGTTGAGTTATTTAGAAGACATACTTTTATTTAAAGTTGTGTTATCATTATATGTACATGTATTTATACCTTTAACTGTACTAATTGTAGATGTTAAGACAGTCATTATTCTTCACAATTTCTTGTAAAGTTAACGTACCTAATGTATTCTACTTTGGGGTTGCAGAAGTCCGAAGCCTCGTTGCTGTCAAGTGCCTACAAAATGCCGCCGTCCCTTGGTTTGGGTGAGTTTCCGTCCATAGGGGGCCTGCCTATTGACATGGGAGCGTTCATGCATCCAGCATTCCCACAGCAACTTCTGATGCATGGGGTGTTCCCCACCCCACAACAGTTGCAGCAGATCATCCAGGGCCAAGTGTCTGCCGGGTTGCCTCTGGCAACGCCGGAATTCCTGCCAGGCACACCTCTTATGTTCCCGCCCACTTTCTCCTCCATACCATCATCCCTGTTCTCCACATCATCACCAGTGATGTCTAAATCAGACAATAGCTCAACAAATGGTTCATCCAGCAAGAGATAGTAGTGTGTACAGTGTACCCAGATCTTGTACAGTGTAAGATTAAATGAGTAAGAATACTGCCTTTCTTGACCATTTACTAAGATGGTAAATACTTGGTAAACCATTGTTGTATTCCTTTTGTCTGTTTTGAAGGTTGTGCATTCATTGTCATCAGGCTAAAGAACAATCCTTGTTATTTTTTATAACATTTTGTTATATCATTGACAGTAGTAAATAAAAAACAAAATACTTATACTGATATGCTAATTTTCTATAATTTGTGGGGGGTGGGGGGGTTCACATGTAAAATGATATTTTATAAAGATTCATGTTAAGATGCACATCATCTTCATGTATTAAGTTCCTGATTTGAAGTTGTTTTATTTTTTGCATTATGGCAGTGATTGTACGAGATGAAGTTCTCATTAAGTCCATCCTGTTGCAACTGCTTGTTGATTGTAATTAACTATCTCTATCTTGGGTGAAGAGTGACTTGGTAGGGCAGAATGAATCTGTATTTGTTATTAATTTTTCATGTCATTCTTAAATAACAAATAACTGAAATAAGCATACATTTGAGTATTGTCACTCCCTATTTTTTAATTGAAAGAAATCTAGGAGATGCTTGTGGGGTAGGTATTTCACATAATTTATTTAAGATTAATAATTAAACTTTTTGTATGGTTACTTTACCTGCATGCTTTGGGGAAGGAATATATTGGAATCAGGATTTCCATCTCCATGTCCGTTTGTCTGTGGACACAATTTTCTCCAGTTTTGCATCAATTTTGATGAAACTTCAAAATTATATTAACTGCCATGGAAACCTGTTCATCTGCTAGTCTCAGTACAGTCACATGTAAAATGCAGGAGTTATTGCCATTTTATTTTTAGATGTTGATATAAGAGAGATATTTTTACCAAGGAGCAGGATGGGGGTATATGTTGACTGTTGGCTTACCATATCTTCATATTGTTCAAGTGCTTTTATTCAGTCTTATCCTTTATCACACAACATATTAAGATTGTATATGCATGGTGCAGTCTAAGGCATGCTCTGTAAAAATAAATTCATCTTTTTACAGAAACTATGTACCAAATATACCAGCTATCAAGGGAAATAACACAATGCAATTTAAATAGCTTTAGTAATGTACCCTTAGAAGCAAAAATATGGAAGTTAATTCAATATTTACAAAGAAAATGGCACAATTCAACATGAGCTACATTTTAAACAATTTCAGATAATGTGGACACCATAAATTTATGTTGCCACACATTTTTTATCATGCAGGGCTAAATTTGAGACCAATACAAACACCAGAAATTTTATACCTTTACAAAGTCCATATTATAATAAATTTCAAACTAGTACTGTCTGATATATCTTTCGATATAATACAAAATTCAAGATGTATTTTTACCTCTGATCATGTATTTGTGTACATTTAAAGGCACAATTTATTTCCAATATATTTTAAAGTTAAGTGTTCATGCTTTTTGACTATTAATATGCAACTTGTTATGCTAGTTTATACTTTAGATCCATAGTTAAATCAATAATTTAACTTTTAATATTCTTCTGTATTACATTTTTTCTCATTTTTTTTTTTGGGGGGGATATTTGTTAAATTAATTTTAATTTTCTTGTTAAGAATAACAAGTGCCTTACCTCCAGTTTTTATGACAACATATTTCTTGAAAATAGTCATTCCAATTCGTTATATGCATTACATCAAGTTATCTAGTCAGAATGTACATATATTTTTGATTTCATAAGCTGAGGTCCTTTTATATCTCTTGCCCCCTGAGAAGCTCAAATCAAGCCTTATCCTGCTACATAAGGTAATAACCCCTCCAAAATTCTTAGTAATTTGCCAACAACATCATAAATAGGTAACAAGGTGTATCGATAACAACTAAGCTACAAAAAGTGTAGATCCTGGTCAGACAAATCATGGTAGGAGCTGTGAGATCAGACAGCTTATGGTAGGAGCTGTGTGATCAGACAGCTAGCTCATGGTAGGGAGCTGTGTGATCACCAGACTAGCTCATGGTAGGGTGTGTGTAATCAGACAGTTCATAGTTGGAGCTGCAGAATCGGCAGTTCATGGTAGGAGCTGTGGGATCAGATCTACACTGTTTGACTTGGCTTGATTAATTTGTTTATTGGGTATATTGTCTCACCAAAAGTATTTCAGTTGTCTGGAGACGGTGTCTACTTGAAGCAGATATAGTGCTGTCTTCATTATGTATAGCAGGCTGTGGACAACTGGCATGATACCACACCCAGTAACATTATCCTTACACCAGGCCAACCAGTTGTGTAACTTATATTTGCTTGAGCATTATCAAGGAAGCTATATATACCTCATTTTTACTGACTTGGGTATGTCACAGCCTGGTCTGAACTGGAGCCTCCTGTATCTGGAGCTAATGCTCTACTGATTGTGCTACCAGGTCCAATTTGATTAATTTGTGTTTAGGTGGCTAAGAGTTAAAAAACATGCTGTTTCAAGATTGGAGAACAAGACCAGTCCACTCCAATAGAGCCATCTGGGCATGATATACACTACATGTATTAGTGTTGCTTCCATGTGTCTAGCAATACATCTAAACTGTTATATTTATAAATAACCCATACTGAATTGGTAATTATTTGGTTAGAAGTTCATGCAAAGGTTGCCTGATGACAGCCAAAAACAAGAATATCAAAATAAACTGCCTCGAGGAGTTGGCTGGCCTGATTCTGCACTATTTGCCTTGTCCTGATTACATTTGTGCTAAGTGGGCTAGTACCTTATATATTTTGTTGTTAGCAAATTACTGGAGAATTAGTTTGGGCAGTTAAACACAATTCACCTAGCAGTTAAAGGGCCAAGATGAGACAGTTAGTCAAACGCAATCCTGTCAAATGGGTTAATATGTGTTCTTTCACTAGTGAAATATTTTAACTTTATGTTGATTATTATATTATCACCTATTTTGTGGTCCTTGGTACATATTTGGGATGATGGTATGTGCTGTATGGCAGAAGTTATGGCCAAACAGAACAATTTTACAACTTTGCTAAATGATGCTTTGTGCATATTTAACTCATACTCAATAAAAATGTTGTCAAATAGTGAACCTGTTACAAACATATCAGATTGAAAATGTGCTGTATAATGTATCATATCAAAAATGAACCATTGTATATTCATGATTAAAGATATATGTACATGGTTAGTGTAGAGCTGTGCATTATTGTTGTTGTTTCATTGCCTATTGATATTTAAGTTATTGATAAAGTTGTTCTCCTTTATCATTAACCCAAACCTATTTTAGTTGTCTCCTTACACCTACATGGATTGGTAACAAGCTATACTGATAAAGATTAAGCAGCAAAAAGTGAAAAGCCCAGTGGGTGCTGGCTGACCCAGATCTGAACTATTTGCCCAATGGAGGCCAATAAAAATGGCAGAATAAGCATGAATAAAACAGAAAAACAACCAAAGAACTTTTTTCCAAACACATACTGTGCAGTCAGTGTGTAATCAGTTGTTTTCTAAAGCATATTTTAACTGTTAACTATTTTAATACATTACTTGTTTATAAGAACATAAAGCTTGCAGATCATGTAAGAAGATAGTATTTTTGACTGAATATTCATACTTTAAAAGAAGTATGCACTTCTTTGGAGTAAAGTGAGTAGAATAGCTATCTCCTGCATCAGCAAGCAGATTATTGTTCTTAAAATTGCAAATCATGAGGACCTGTATATAGCTTTTTTAAATGCAAAAAAGCAATATGTATAAATTACTATATGTAGAAAACGTTAAATTAGCTCAGACACGTTATCGTATTTCTTGTTTTGTGTTAAGGTAGTTGTCATTTTAATTGGGTTGCTTCATGGAAGGGCATTCAATGGGTTAAACATATAATATAAGTTAAGAAAGAGGACCAGGAAAGATATCTTTTCTTATTTGCATGTCTTCCTTGTATTTTAAACTTTTTTCATTTTCATAATGGTCATTTCCTGTTCAATTATATTGTGTTTCATTTAGGAAGAAGTTGTTGGGTGTTGTTTTTTCTTGTCACTGCCCTTTAACTTACTTTGTTGTTCATGCTCTTTTCTTTTCTCATTTTTCATTGTTTTCTGTGTTATTGCATTTTATTCTAGCATTATTTGCTTTGTAATTGTGTTTACAAATAATACATGTTCAAGTTTTTAAATATCTGTTAAATTTTTTTAATATGTGTATGCTTTTTAATGTTTCACATATAACATATTTGTATGGGTTTTTTTTTAAATAATATAAATATGCAAGAAAATGTAGAATTTTATAATCATGTATAATAAATACTATTAATAGTAAGCAGGGATAGTAAACAAAGGATTTAATAACGAGATGCGTTTAGATTTATTGTATTTTATACAGTGTTCAATTATCAGTCTTGTCTACATTGTACAAAAGTTTGTGTCGTAAACTGTGAATAAATATTGCATGTAACTTTTTATGATAGTGGAAAGAATATGAAAATGTTTCATTAAAATATTATACAAAATAAACAGACTTGTGTTTTTAACTTCCATTTTCTTCATCTGTCATGTTTTCAACAGTTATGCTATATTTGTAAATCCTTCACTTAATTCCAAGTTATCTGCTAACAACTATAGCAGGCAGCTATACATATTGCTAGAGATGGGAGCAAGCTGATCAGGATCTATACAGTTTATCTTAGCCTGATCAATGCATGCTTGGCAAGTTGATAGTTTCATAGGGACCATTCCTTCCTTTATCTGTTTGGCCAGGTTCGAGAACTGTTATACAGCAATTCCTTTTACTGTATAGTTTTTAGAAATACACTGCAACAACATGGTTATGGTCATCAGTCTGACATCTATTTTAGTAGAGGAATACCCTCAGACAAAATATCTGGGTAGAAAAACTGGCAGACTACAGGTCAGCTGAAAGACCTTCCACCATTTAGTCCTCCCCGCAAACTGGGACTCGAACCCACACAGCGAGAGGCGAGCCGTCAGAGAAGTTACAAGTCCACAACACTACCATTTGGTCAAGGGCTCCCCACTATTAATGAGTATCTAGACATAGGCTAGAATAACTTTCAAGTGCTTTGAAACTAATTGTGAGTTTGAATTGTACCAGATCATTTTTGTTTGAATGTATGGCCAAAGACTTAGATGTTCGATTAGCTAATAAATTATGTATTTTATCTGAATCACATATCTTGTAATTCTGGCTTTATTATTGCATAAATGATGCTAATTTGATGACAAATAAGGTACACCTGGCAATATTACAGTGTAAAGATCTTAAAAGCACAGGTTAAACAATTTTTTTAATTTTGCAGATCAGTACCAAAATACTTTTATAGAACATAAAAGTCAACTTTGACATGTCTCTAATAAAAAATTATTATTGAATCTGTTTATAATGGGTATGGAAGCATATTATTGCATACTGGTTCATATTACCCATTTGATATACTTTATAAAACAAAAGGAACAAACATTTTATTTTGAACTAAAAAAAACTTTTTTGACCTTGTGTTTTGTTCATTTGGTTTATCGTCCCACCAACAGTATTTCAGTAGGAGACAGGGTGCCACTTAAAGCAGATGTAGTACTGCCTTCGGGATCGAACTCGGGGCCATTCCATATCTGGAGCCGACGCTCTACAGACTGTGCTCTTCAATTTTTTGATAAATAGTCGAATATATATCGCAATTGTTTGCAGACAAAAACATGCAGCTTTGCCATCTGAAGGAATGATTTTCTATTGACTTACCATTCAATTTCTATGTTTCAGATAAGAATATTCATGAGAACAAAAAGTGATAGTAGATTTGGTTGAAATTTTTCATCTACGTGTCCTTTTAGACATACAACAATTTTGCTCAGTTTTCAGCTTTCCATTAAAGCTAACAGAACATTTGTATTTCTCTGAATCTGGGACATGGCTTACACAAGACTGAAGATTTTGTGGAGAAGACACTAACTAGAAAACATTTGGATACTTGATACATTATTTATTCACACATTGGTTTTCTCAGATTTCAAATTTAAACATATACCAAATTTCTCAAACAATAACATGGAAGACAAACATTAGACCATATATTTCTGCAATAGTTCAACTTATATATTTTCTATTTTTTCCAAAAATGTATCTAGATATGTTATAAAGTTTAATAATCTGGCAACATAACAGAAACTTGGACAAAAGTATCCATTTTTCACAATTTTAGTTATATTTTTATGTTTCATATGTAAATGGTATTATGCCTTTGCTTCAAAATTTAAAATACAGTAACAGACATTGCTGATGTTAGATTTAAGAAACTGGATACAAAAAATGCAGTACCCATTATTTTGGAATTAATAGGTCTTATTGAAAGCTAGGCAACATTATAAATAAACAAAATTAAAAAGTACATACTACATTATACTGAGTATGTAACTTATAACATTTCAGTAATCTAAACCATATCTCTTCCTAATGCTTATTTTGTCAGAAAAGGTCTGAAAGCCAATTTTTCAGACCATTAACAGATTACACAAATATAACATTAATTTACAAAGATTCAAAGTGTGGATATAGTAAGACAATATTACCTTTAATAAGGCAAGCATGAACAAAAAGAAAATGACACGAATCACAAACAACTAGTGATCATGGCAACGACAATCCAAGGTTTATATAAATATGACTAGACACATTAACCCCTTGAGCAGTATGTATTAGGCCAAGTAGCATGTAGGCAAGAAAAGAAAATCAAGAAGATTAAACGGGAATTAAAACTCAATTGCTGGTATTATATTTAAAGTTTGTATGTAAATTATTAAAAAAAACAACATTAAATACATTTTTTTCACAAATGATTGTACAAAAATACTGATTTCAAAGACCCGTTTTTTATTTTCTGCATGTATTACATTGAAGGAGCTGTTTATGCTGAAATAGTCTAATCTTATTGAAATGAAAAGTCTTGGTCAAAGAAAATTTAAAAGTCCAACAAGCTATCTTCTTTAACAAACCAAAATCATTTTTTCTAATTATCTTTTTTTACCTTAGTTCTACTATCTAAGGCAAACATTTATTCAACTTATTTATAGATCTTCACAATTTAACATAAAAATAATTATATTTGTGTCACCATTGACAATGGACTTTATAATCAATGGTTGAAATGTGGTACATTATTTTTGTGCACATGTAAACAGGGGTCATGATGGGAGGGTCCATAACTATTCCTATTTGTCTCCAAACTTTAGTGTAGTTGGTACCCATGAGCATCTATCCAAAAAGACAGACGGTAAATGGTCTTATGATGGCACATATCATGCATGATTGTGTTTGGGACAGATACTTGGTGGGGCATGGCTTACAGTGAGTATGGCACAAAGATATTTTAGGCCTCTGACAAGAAAGATAAGGATGCAAGTTAAAAAACACCTATGTTCCAACTTGGAACAAATTTAAAATTGTGTTTCTTTATATTGCACAATATTGCATGGTGAAAACAGAAGTTTAAAATGCATACATAATAGTCAAAGATTTTACAACTTAACACATTGTATATAAACAAAATTAAAATGCAGTTAAGTTCCTATGGTATGAACATAAATTATCTCACTACAACAGGATAAATCAAAACAGGCCACTCAGAAGTAGGCAATTTTATTCTCTATGTCATGGTTTTGATAAAATGTAAGGCAACACTTTTCTTAAAAAATGTGATTAAAGGTTAGTAACTGAGAATAAATGAGAGGCAAATCTTCATTAAGTTGACAGGTCAGCTTATGAATAACATGTACACTCCTTAACCTGCTACAGTGTTAATTTTACTAAATGCTGAGCTATCTGCTTGTAAAATATATCTATATATTGTTGTATTATTCAATGTTAATAAAATATAATAAAAAAATAATTTCTCAATGAGGACTTAGTAGCAAAAGGTGTAGATCTTGATCAGACCATTGGGAGACAGCTGATCTGGATCTACAATTGTTATGCCTAAGTCTGATCAATTTGTTTTTGTTAGGTTAAAGTTAACACACCGCCAGTCAGGGTTTGAGGAGGGTCTTCAGTTATTTTCAAAACCTTGAGACACAATGTGCCTTTGTTTAACTCAGTGGTCATGCATTAAGATCAGAACATCTTATAACTAAGCACTACAACTAACAGGACCAGGTCAAAAATCATGGTTTTAAACAAAACAATCATAAAAACAGTATCAGTTTTAGCCCAAATAAGTCAGAAACATTAAAAGCAATAACTTACTACCAAATCATAAAATAAATCATTTAACATAATATGAACTCACAGATAATTAAGTTTGAACTGTATTGTGACTGATTCCTGATCTCTTGGAATATCCTCTCTACATGGCGAATGTTTTTTGTTGTTTGTTTGTTGTTTGTGGGGTTTTTTAAGGGGGGGGGGGGTATTTTACAAAGCACATGGTCAATGGGTGACCTACTTTACATAATAGAATGTGCTTTTTGAATGTGCTTCTGTTTGCTCATTCAAGTATGGACCATATGCATATTGTTTGTCTTTTTATTATAAAAGGAGTTTTAAGAGTATATACAAGCTTGTACTAAGGTTACAGATATTATATATTATAAGGTTATAACTTCTGTATTCTCTTCAATTGCATATGCTTCAAAGTAATAATTTCAAAATCTTTAACATCAAATATCAAAACAAATGATAAAAGTCAACAAATAATACAATAACGTCAAAATAAGATACAGGTATCAAACACAAACTAAAATTATGAGTATATATATGAGACAGGACACTGTAGAAACAATAAATAAAAAGTGACTTAACATTGGCACTAGTAAACAGACAAGTTGGCACCATAGATTAAGGGACTTATGTTGCGGCATTCATCAGGAGATTAAAACATAAATAAGCAAAGAATAAAGAAAAAAAAAAAGACAAAATAATACTAATTAAAGTTGCATTAAACAATTCACTATGAATCAAGAGGGCATGTTTTTCAACGGTATTAACAAAACGTGAAAAAAGATGTAATATTGTCTCTCTTTTGTTAAATAGCTGTGAATAACATTTTGTTTTTTAGTCTTGCAGCTGTACATGTAATATGTTTTGGTTTATTATAAAATGTTGCATCACAATTAATAATGAATCGAAATGGGTAGCTGTCATGGACGTAATATCTGTCATAGTGTTATAAAACTGATTTGTAGATTGCATGTTGTCATTGTTGTTAATACTTTCAAAGATATCTAGTTAAAATTTAGTTGTATTTCCTTTGCAAATTATCAAAAAAATATCCCAATGCATAACAAATAAAACAGTTTTAAAAAGTAAACATATATCACAAAATAACCATATTTTATGAATATTATGTGAACCAGCCTGTACAGCAGAAGGTACTTTGCCTAATAACATTGTATTACTTATTAAAACTTGTTACAACTAATTTAAATAGTTCGATGTAAGTCTACATTATGCAGTTTGGATAAATTAAGCGATTGGTGTACTAGTTTTTTCTTAAGCTAGTGAGACTACATACCTTGACTAGGAGAATGTTCAAGCAGACAAAAGAGTTGTAAAAATGGACGCAATCATTTCAAATATAATAATTCTTAATCAAGCATTGCACAAGGTCCCAAGTTATGTGTATTGGATATTTTTACTGCCATTTTAAGGACCTGAGACATAAAGAATTATGCTTACCAGTATGTCTAAGATTATTTTGTACTGGATTGGATGAGTTTAAATTGTTATCTACATCCAGTCACCAGACCTTTCACCCATATCAAACTCCTAGGTTAATAACATAATGTAATCAGATGTATTGTTAAAGATATTGCAGCAAAGAATGTAGATCCTGACAGGTCCCACCGGGAGCTCAATCAGCACTTGACACCTAAACCTGATCAAGTCACACTAAGCAGGTTAAGAGACTCTAACATGAGCTTAAATATATATATATTCAATGATCCTGAACCAAAGAAAATGACCAAGCAGGGTTATTTCAACAGTGACTGACAATGCACAGGGGGTCAATCATGCAGTGACTACATGACTAAAAATAAACACTGTTATTATCTTTAACAGATCATACATGGCAAATAAAATTTCAATCATGATAACAACATACCCTGTAAAAACTGAACAAACTGTGTATATGAAACAATTGTTTCATTATTGAGACTGGGTCATAAATGACCTTAGTCTTTTGTAAAATACAAATTCAATTTAGGAAGACATGATATTGATAAATGGAAGACAACTTATTTTAGCCTTTATATCAGCCTCTTTTGCAGTGAGTTTTGTGGGTGCTGAGATCTGTTAACTGAAGCAGTGCTTCCATAGTACTCATTGGTGTAAAGGACAATATAAACATTACTTATTGGAACATCTAATATGGTTATCCAAGTATCAGCTTACACATTGAAGTAGTTTGACATCCAATACATCTTACACGGCAGTTAACACCCTTATAATTGTGGTTGCTGTAATACAGCACTTCCTTCAACCTTTAAAACAGGACATTTGTCCATGTTTTACAATACAACACAACGCTGATGTATGTTAACCATACAGGTCTATATGTTGTCATGGTGACATTATCATCTGTATGGTCAGCAACCATGGATACTGCTAGGACCGCCCCTGGGTGACAGCAGCATGGTGTTTCACGAAGGCAATGGCAGACAGTTCCTTACAAAACTCCTCCAGGACTATAATGGCTTCTAGCCGACCCTCTGCATCCAACCTGAAGGACAAGATTTATCACCATCAACTTCATCCCCATCCCCATCATTTCAGTCATCACATCATTTTAGGTATCATCATTAAAGCCATTAAAGTTATCATCATCATCATCATCTCATCATCATCATCATCCTGGTTGGTGTATTTAAATAAAGTTGATTAACATAATTTGTATTTTTAAAAGGATTTAGGATAATTTAAAAATAAGCATAACGCATGCTCGATTAAACTCTTTTTAAAATGGGTTAAGGACTAACAAAATTTAAAAAATTTGATAATTGTAAAACTTAATATAAAATTGTAACTAAACTGAAAAAATAAGATAAAAGACACTGATGGGTTGTGGCTTATAGCAACTGTGTACTTTACACAAACACGCCAACACACACAAGCTTATGGCAGCCCATATATAATAAATAATTCAATAAACATAAATAATAAAATAAATTTCCAGCTGCACACATATAAAATTGTTACTGCTACATGTAACTCATAGGACAATTGCAAGCAATGCAGGGTTGAATATGATTGGACATACATGCTACATTAGGTCATGCAAGGAATAAATGCATCAAGAGCATATTGGGACTATGACACACCACATTTATCAGGTTGACCCTTATCGTAAAGTTTTATAGATAAGACGCATTTTTTTGCCCCAAATTATGATAAAAAATGGGGGGTGCGTCTTATCCATGCGAAATTAAAGTTTTCCCCTTTTTTACCTAGACCAAAATTGACCCTTAGACTAATCCGACCACAGAGACTATCACCGATAGTATCGGCCATAGACAACTCTATTGTGCTATTTTAAGGAAAAACTTACGTTCTTTTTATCTAAAATTTGACATTTAACATAAAAAGAGACATTTAAATTTGTTTCTGTATGAAAAAACCAACAATATGAAATAAATTTTTGCATAAATATCACTTTATTCTAACAAAATTGGCGAAGTTTCATAATCCGGAAAAAAATGGTTATTGAGTTTTAGTGAAACGGGCATATTCATTGACGATGTTGTTATCATCATCTAAGTAATATGGTATTATTCAATTGATCAATTTTGATTTGAAATTTGTTTTATTTTGAATGCTTACTACCAATAAATTTTTGCAGACGAGTTTTAACACCTCTTCTGATGTTAATAGATCTTCTATCATCCGTAAGTAATTACACAGGTGCATAGAACTAACTGATTGTAAGCAGTCACTTCAATACCCTGGTGTGAAGATGAACATTTAAAAGCCTTGAGTTGTTATTTTAATTTTGTATGTTTGTCCCATGTGTCGAGAACTTAATTACAGGCCAAGAAATTAATTGTTTTTATGACATGTTGCCGCGTGAAACAGAATGTATCTCATCTCTCAATTGTGTAGGGCTGGGATAGCCGCGAGGATATCCTGTCTGGCGTGTAAATGATATACTGGGGTAGAGTGTCATAACGTAACACAATACACATGGTCTTACTAGGCAAACAGTCACGCCACATTATTCAAGACACTTAGAGAATAATAAGCACTCGGCGCAAACACAGATTTACTGGAACAATTGGAACATGTTTCCTTGAGTCAAATCAACCGGTGCGGCGACAAGGGAATTGCTTAATGGCGGCCAGATGGATTAGTGAATAGGGGATGTGTCTTGTCTTTGACAATTTGCTTTTTTCCTTGACTCTAGATATCAAAGAGGGGATGCGTCTTATCTGTGTGTGCATCTTATCAATAAAACTTTACGGTATTTCAATATTATAATAATTACCAATAATTATTTTATGGCAGGCTCTAACATCCACAGAAGAACTTTTTAGATAAATTACTAGCGACTCAGCTGCAAATAGTACAGACCTTTATCTGATAGCTTCCATAGGGACTAACACATGTATTTGTTAAAGCCTGATGGATTCATGCTAAGCAGGTTAAGATTGAACCAAAATTCGGTAACACATTTATTTAATACAAACATTACCATACTGAAATATTACAGGTAACAACATAGTAACATAGGTGTCTTCTCAGAAGTCTATGGCAAGGCCAAAAGTTAAATATTAATTGGCATTTAATGCCTTTTCATATATATATATATCTAATAATGTTCAATAAAAGCAAAGAAAGAACAAATCTTAAAATACTAAGACCACAAATTGTTGACAAACATAGACAATAGATGTATATGTACAACTCTGAATTACCTGTAAATGTTTCAGAAATATTTCTTAATTAATTGTCACTGCACGTACAATCATGAAAAACACTAAATGATTAATGTAAATGTGTAGAAATCAAAAATACCACTTTTTAGTAAGGATAAGCAGTATAAGAAATCCAAATGAAGACTAATTAGGTGTGATATGCTAACTTTTTTATAAAATACTTAACTTAATGAATGCCAAAGTACTTTGATAAAAGGTTTTAAAAAACAAGATATATTCATTATGAAAAGAGTATCCTTGTCAGTGTTCAAAAGGGTTAAACAATGGAAGTAAATTTTTTTTTAAATAATTGGAAAGACATTTACCAAGCAAATTACAGAGCTATCAATGCTGGACTAAGACATATGGCCAAATTGGAAGATCTTTCCAGTATCATGAGAAGGAGGAAATTAAGATGGCATTATCACGTCGACAGAATGTCCGAGTGAAACTGACTGGAAAAAAATCCTGTAAAGTGTGGGAGATAAATGGTTCACATGGCAGTGTCCAAAGAAATCCTGGGACACTTCCAGAGATAAAGACCCCAAGAAACTCTTTCTGAATCTTACCATTGTTCTAAGAATGGGTGGAAGATTGATATAAGGCATTATGTTACGCAAACTTACAACATGTTTAATGGCTGAGGATGATGATAGATTTACGTAAAGTGCAAAATGTAAATTTTTATAATTTCATATACCAAGCCAACAACACAGACCTCACAACTTATCAAGCAATATTTAAAGTGACTGCCAAACCCTTGTCATTCCTATGGGTGTGGAAGGGCTACATTTGAAGAGGTTACAACACAACATATACTTACCAGTCATACAAACAAAGCTCCTTATGTCTTATACTGAGGATGAAAGCATGCGTACATGAGCAACATGGTTAGTAGCACTAGTTCTTTAACAATGAGGGACCAGCCTTGTGATTTCCAGTGATTTATTGTCACACATATAATTAACACTGATTATAGTTAGGTTGAGTGATGAGCTATACAGTGAAAACATGTCTGCTTTTATATATATAAATATATATATATATATATATATATATATATATATATATATATATATATAAAACTATGTAAGGGTATACACTGTCATAGTTTTTACAATAAAAAATATTGATTTTTCAATTGCCAAGGCAGCATTTCCTTGCAGATTAAGTCTTTGTGTCCTGTACAGTGTATGTGTAAGAATCAGAGACTCAGACAGTTCGGGTTAAAGCCCCAGCATTTTTACATACTTGATTCACAGGGTTGGTCTGAATTCAGTTTTCTTAGAATGGATATTTCGTATCATCACATTGTTCACATGAACCACATTGCATAAGATATAAATAAAGTAAAAGTAATACTTCTATGCTTAGAAAGCTCTCTAAGAAACAACAATGACTTGTCAATTAGCAAACATTTAGCAGAAATGCATTCAGGGTGTGTACAAATTTAGTCAATGCTAATGTGTGGTACACAAAACATCCATTTAAACAATAACTAATTAGCTTTTGAACCATTTATAAGTACAATATTTATAAAGGGGTGTGATTTTTTATCAGAAGTTTTTTGGTAAAAAAAAATTCATTTGGGCGGTACTTAAAAACAAACTAAACAATGAAAAGAGTCTAAAAGAATATATTAAAAACAGAAACAATAAATATATTTCTTTGCATATGTTTTTAAATATTTATTATCAGTACAAAATATAACATTATTCATAAAATTGCACTAATCTAATGTTAAAACAAAACTTCTGCCAATTTAAAAAAAAAAAAATGTGCTACTATTATCAGTACTACACAAAATTGGTTAAAAGTATTTTTGTTTGTTTTTTCCTTTCTATAGTAAGGAGACACTTCCTGCAGTTATTACAATGCAGTTATTAGCAACTCGTTTATTAGTCACTGGTTACTAGGCACTCAAAGTAAACACAACCTCACTGCCACCTAGAGAAAGATACATGTATTAGGTGCTACACTTGCTGATAAATGCACTACACTGGCTGATTAAAGAATTACCTTTTCAGAAAATAGAGGCCAGGCAAACATCCTCTACAACAAAAACGTGCATCCATCAAACAAATGTTACACTCACATGCATCCATCAAACAAATGTTACACTCATATGCATCCATCAAACAAATGTTAGACTCACAACAAACATACCTTCAGAGTTGATATTTTTTTTTAATTATTTTTCAAATATATCACTACTTTAAGAAATAGAAAAACATAACAAAAATGCACCAAGTGTGGTCAAGATATATTTTAGAAAGTCGCAGTCAAATAAATAGAATTTGCAAAAACTATCATATACAAAGATACAAATGTTTGCAATATAGTTTTGTGTTCACAGTTTAAACAACATTTACAATGAGGCAAGGTTCTATAAATGCAAGATGTTGCTATGTTACAAAAAATACTTCAAATATCAGATCTACAAGTATTCTAAAAACTACATTAATGTTAACATAGCAAGAGTCATGAGTTATGCATTAAAACTGACAGTGCTTCAGCTAGAGGGTAGGCACTTATTATCTGCTGTATCACTGACAGATTTATGCTAAGGAATAGAGATTTAAACAGAAGTTATCTGAAGGGAATTCCCCGCAAAAATGTAGATTTCTGGCAAAAAAATAAATAACATACTTAATAGAAGGTTTAATATTTTTCTCAAATTGAAATAGTCCTAATTCAAGCTTCTTGATATACTATCAAATGCTTCAGTGTTCCAATGACATGGCTATCATATGTTATTAATGATATATTTGTTCTGTTTGTTCTTTAAATACATTGCAAACAATTATGATCATAACAGCAAGGTGAGCTATTTTGATGGAGGAAGACCCAAGACAAATGCATACTGCAGGTCACCTGGATGACCTTCCAACATTAAGTACTTTGCTCTGATTGTAATTAATCCCATACAGTGAGAGGCTTAGCAGTCAGAATAGTTACAAGTTAGTGTACTAGCACTACATTATAGATGTGCCCATCAATGATGTAAGCTGTCAGTTAAACTCAAAAGCCCGTATTAGGATGTGTAGATTAGAGCTGTACACATAATGTACATGAATTAACTGATCATGCAATACAATAATGTCATGATGCACACAATGCTCTAGAGCAAATAAACATTGTTGTTTGTCAAAAACTGATACACTAATGCCAATAAGCAATGACATAAACCATGATGCAGTATGCCTCATATAGAATATTCATATAATCAGATAGATACCCAATATATGATGCATGCGGGTAAGAAACTAAACATGCCAATAGTATCAGTTATGTGACAGTGTTGAAAGACATTATCCTGCAATAGCTTTTCATCTTTTGTTTTGTATTTTACTTTAAAACATTATACTTATTAACTTAAAACCAACTGCTAATGTTAACTGTTTGATAATGATTGCATCACAAAAGCCAATTTATTCTAAAAACACTTGTCATACATAACTGTTGAAATACAATTGCAGTTTGTTTTTTCTTTTATATACCATAATCTTGATAATCTTACATAATGGTGTTTAAATTCAAAATACAGCACAAAGAACCTGTCCCTATTAGACACATAACAATTAGTTCACATAACTCCATTATCTGTATGAAACCACATATTGTTAGGCATCATGATTTGTTAAGAGTGAAATAAATGATTGTGAAGTATAATTAGTTATGAAACCAATACAAATTTATCATCCAAGTTCTTTGAAACTACAGTCCATCACACATCTCATACAAAACAACTTTAACTACATATCAAATGTAAAAAATGAACCAAGACAGAACATAAACTAAGGGCAGAACTGCTCCAATCTTTCACAGCACAACTCAGACAGACATACCTGTGAGATGTGGCTTGTTCTGACATGAGGCGTTTGCGAACCTTCACTAACTTTGTGGAGAGGTCTGGCTCAGCCTCAAACTGAGCCTTCACTTCATTGGAAACCTGAAAGATACAGGTTATTTAATAACATGTATTGAACAATATTACAAGTATCTAATTTAATCAAGGTAAATACAAAGTTTCAGAGTCTACAACTGTACTGAGTAACTGCTGAAGTTATTGTGGTGACTGAGAGTGCAACAGTAGAACTACTGATGCTACAACAGCTCACTTAAAGGAGTTTCATTTGATCTTTTACTGAACTTAGTGTTCTCACACCTTACATACAGACTGTATGTCACAATTCAGCAGTTCAGGGTGACTATGACTTATAATAAGACAGCCTGCTGTATCTGTTGCAGTAGGAAAGCTGATAAGTCCTACATGAAGCTGGATGTTAAGGAAATGTAATTTTGGTTTTGCATAATATCACATTATCATGCCATATATATAATATCAAAGATTATTTCCATTCTAACACATATACTTGAAAATCAAAAAAGATACAAATGTGTCAGTTAATTTTATTACCCTTTATTCTATTTACTTAGCTTGTATTATGACATCATCAAACAGTAGATGGCATCATTTGATTATCATCATTGAAATAACAGAATAACTGAAGGTCTGTATAATGTAGTGTAGAAATCATTAAGAAATGTGCAAAGTCCAATGCATAAGCATGAAATAAATCTGAATGAAATTGTATTAGAACTCTCACACAAAATTAGACTATGGTTAATAACTTAACTTCAAAATACAGGACTGTAGTCAACAGTATTACTGTGATACATGGGGACATAATGCATGGCACAGTTCTTCTTGTTTATATGGTGTATTATGCCAATCGTTTCAAAATAAGGGTTA
Organism: Sinonovacula constricta; assembly: GCA_007844125.1. NCBI lineage: Eukaryota > Metazoa > Mollusca > Bivalvia > Cardiida > Solecurtidae > Sinonovacula > Sinonovacula constricta. The sequence goes on from CM017569.1 coordinate 12,215,988, forward strand.
CACTCCAGTAGAAGACCTTTCTTAAACATCTGAGAGGTCAACTTAGATAACTTATAAAATCTGACCAATAATTTGCTTCAGATTTGTCTCTTACATGAATCCAAAATTTGTATAATCTTATGTCCTGACATAACATATGCTAACGAGTTCAGATTTGTCTCTTACATGAATCCAAAATTTGTATAATCTTATGTCCTGACATAACATATGCTAACGACTTTGCCATACTTGCAAACATACTTGATGTCTATTAAACAGATTACTTATTAATCTGTTCAAGAGATCCAATGTATTGTTTTCCTACCTTCTGGAAGATAGCATAGAGCTGCCTGGTGCCGGGCTTCACTGGGAGATATGGGTCCAGCAGATACTCATGAAGACATGGGTGGGGAACCAGAGCCAGTTTAGAGATAACAGATGTCAGCTGCAGATTCACTGGGTAACTCTAACCAACACAAAACATAACAAGGCCGGTACAGAATCTTCTTAGCTAGTTTGGTATTATCAAAATCAAAATGCAGTTTTACTTTTACATGACTGATTTAGATGCCTTTTGGCTATTTTTTTCTAATATACTTACCTTTTCCTGGTACAGTTTTTTCTTAGTTACTGGTCAGTTATAGTAATAACTTCTCACCAAGGAAACTAGACATATTACAGCCAACCTTGTATTAAGCAGCCACCCAAGGGACTTAAATAGGTCGTTTAAGACAAGGTGGCTGCTTTAAACAAAATATGACATCAATGAGTGTTTAACTTATCATTATGTGTGTGATTAGAAACAAGTGTTACGAAACAAGGGTATATCCAGCAAAGTACTGTTCTAGTAGATATTAACAATTAACAACTACAACATAATGTTTTTTGTAATGTAAATGTAAGATTCAAATTATCAGATGTTTCTCAGTCAAAAAAGAAGAAGGAAATCACCATTATTAATAGACTAGTCACTTACAGCAAAAAGCATACCATTTTAAATGATTCACAAAGAACTTATACTGAGTGTACCAAAGTATTGCCATTTCAGTTAGTAGTACAATCAATTATAGCCAGGAAAACCATTTTTGATTGGGAGATCTGGACAGTTAAAGTGTGATAATAATGGTAGGTTAGTGGATAGCAGGGGATTGACAGTCACACGATTAGCTCGTAACTGCAACTAAATACAGACACCTGCTGATTGCAATTAAAGGAAAATTTGCCCAATCAAGATGACCGCTGACTGCAGAAGACAAATAACTGCAGTTTTGATGACAGTTGAAGAACAAACTACTTGAGAGGGCTTGAACTGAAAGTTTACAGCATGGTGACCTCTTTTATCAGGTGACCACTTGCACACATTTTATTTTACTAACAAGTCAGTAGAAAACAGAGCAGCGTCTTGCTGATGGGATCGTGGGTCGAACCCTGCTTACCAAAGACTTAAATTGTAGAGTGGCTTCCTTAAGCTCGGGGCAACGCATATGCCTTCAGTTAACCGGTTCAGTCCCTGCACCCATAAGTGACCTGTGCTATAATGATAGAAATGTCGCTGCGCAGTATCGGCAAAAATGCCGGCTAATCCCAGAAAACAGAGCCAACAGTGTAGATCAAAAGAGAGCTGACTAATCTGTACCGTAAAGTTTTATAGATAAGACGCACACAAAGATAAGACGCACCCCCTCTTCGAGGTCTAGAATCAAGGAAAAAAGCAAATTCTCAAAGACAAGACGCATCCCCGATTCACTAATCCATCTGGCTGCCATTACGAAATTCCCGCGTCGCCGCATTGCTCGATTTGACTCGAGGGAACATGTTCCAATTGTTCTGTAAATCGGTGTTTGCGCCGAGTGCTTATTATTCTCTAAGTGTCTTGAATAATACGTTGCGACTGTTTGCCTAGTGAGACCGTGTGTATTGTGTTACGTTATGACACTCTACCCCAATATATCGTTTACACGCCAGACAGGATATTCTCGCGGCTATCCCAGCCCTACACATGAGAGAACATCCTGTTTCACGCGGCAGCATGTCATAAAAACAATTAAGTTCTCGGCCTATAATTAAGTTCTCGACACATGGGACAAACTCACAAATGACATTTAAAATAACAACTAAAGGCTTTTATATGTTCATTTTCACACCATGCTATTTAAGTGACCACTTACCAACAAATTAGTTCTATGCACCTTTGTAATTACTTACGGATGATGGACGATCTATTAACATCCAAATGAGGTGTGAAAACTTGTCTGCGCAAATAGCCGATGCACATTTTATTGTGTTAAGTGGGTTATTAATTTCAACTTAAAATTTATTCGTAGTTAACATTTAAAATAAAACAAATTTCAATTCAAAATTGATCAATTGAATAATACCATATTACTTAGACGATGATAATAACAGCGTCGTCAATGAATATGCCCGTTCCACTAAAACTCAATAACCATTTCCGGATTATGAAACTTCGCCGATTTTGTTAGAATAAATTGATATTTATGCAAATATCTATTGCATATTGTTGTTTTATGTATACACAAACGAATTTAAATGTCTCTTTTTATGTTTAATGTCAAGTTTTAGGTAAAAACAACGTAACTTTTCCCTTAAAATAGCACAATACAGTTGTCTATGGCCGATACTATCGGCGATATTCTCTGCGGTCGGATTAGTCTAAGGGTCAATTTTGGTCTGGGAAAAAAGGGGAAAACCTAAATTCGCATGTATAAGACGCACCCCCTCCTTTTTTATCATCATTTGGGGCGAAAAACTGCGTCTTATCTATAAAACTTTACGGTATTTAAATCAGCACAAATACCTCACATTTCTGCTGGTCATACAAACATTAGGCTCCTTGGTGTTATTGTTTTATCAAAGCAGATCAGAAGCAAGAACTATAAGCAAGCAATTACTGTGGGCAATAAAGAAACAACAACACAAAATCAGTTAACAGACATGTGCTATGAATAGATGGCATATTACCTGATCCAGAATATGGGATAGTTTATCCAGTAGCATGTGGAGGAATGTTCCCTCATAAAAGTCTCCCTCTACCTGGGCAATACTAGCTGTGTCCTTTGGGAACTCCCATTGGGTGCAGACCTCAATCAGAGCAGAATACTGAAGAGAAGAAAGGGAAGGTCTTAGATGAAGTATGTTAAGGCAGACAAGTGCAGAGAACAAAGGGAATGTTATCTGGTGACTGGTTACAAACATGTTAACCATAGCATTGTACTGTCTGAGCTGTATAAGGGAGAGACAAACAACTGAAGACATTTTCTAGAATTGTATCTAGTAACCTACTGAATTCACTTGTCCCACTTCAAAACATATGTAAGATTTCATACTGGCGCGGTTTGGTGAAGATTGGGCCATCAATGTGCTCTCTAAGTGTGTTCACAAGCTTCTTCTAGGATTTGACCTAGTGACCTACTTACTGACCCCAAGTGACCCAGTTATGAACTCATTCAAGATTTCATGCAGGACAAACATTCTGATCAAGTTTAGGTGAGATTGGGGCATAAATGGGGCCTCTAGTGAGATCACAAGCTTTTTCTAAGATTTGACCTAGTGCCCTACTATTTGATCCCATGTGACCCAATACGAACTCATCCAAGATTTCATGCAGACAAACATTCTGACCAAGTTTAATGAAGATTGGCCAATAATGTGGCCTCTTGTGCATTCACAAGCTATTTCTAAGATTTGGCCTAGTGACCTACTTTTTGACCCCAATTGACCAGTTACGAACTTATCCAAGATTTCATGCAGACAAACATTCTGACCAAGTTTGGTGAAGGCCTATAAATGTGGTCTCTACTGTGTTCACAAGTTTTTTCCTAAAATTTGACCTAGAGACCTACTTTTTGACCCCAGGTGACCAAATAGCGAACTTATGCAAGATTTCATGCAGACAAACATTCTGACCAAGTTTGATGAAGATTGGATAAAAACTGTTGCCTCTAGTCTGTTCACAATCTAAAACGTTGACAATGGACGACAGACGAGGCTGTATCAGAAAAGCTCACCTTAGGGCACGTTATGCTCAGGTGAGCTAAACAGCTGTTACAAACTTAAAATACCAGTTGCAAAGTAAAGCATGTTTACAAGTTTTGTTTTGGACAAAAATTGCAGTGGCATACTTAATGGTCATAAATGCAATGCAGAGTTTTTATTTGTATAGGAAGACCACCGATAAATGTAGAACTATCAGCCCACCACAGGTCACCTGGAAGACCTTCAAGAAAAACATTCCCCCTCCAACTAGAGCTTGTCCCCATGAATTGAGGGGCCTAAGTGTCGGAGGAGTTACAAATCAGTGACACTGCCCACTAGGCCATGGGCATACCCTGTTGTAATAAAGTCACATATAACTAAATTGTACTAGGTTATGATTGAATAACTAACACAAAAACCAACAACAATTAGCAATTCTAACAGACAGACATGAAATCCATTTACTACAAATCATGAATGAGTGTCAATGAGTATAGCACTTACCTTGTCTATGTGCATCCCTCAGGATACATGTCATACCCACCATCTGCAGTCTGGTAGCTGGACTTTAGCTCCTCTGGCAGTATGGACAAGAAACTGGAAACATCACAAAATACAGCAAGTTCAGATCAGTTACATAGTATAAACATCAAAAAAGGAAGTCCCCTCAATTTATAAATAATTGCCAAAGACATCAGACATTCTCCCTAAATTATTAATCGCCTGGTTGTACATATACAAGGCAGCAAACTGACATGCACATATTATCAAGCAAGATCTAGTATATTATAGGTATGTCTATTTTGATGGACATTTTTTACATTTTGTATTGACCAGGGATGACCCATTATTTCCATATATCACGAATCAATGCTGGACAAATTAAAGAATTGCATAATGTACCAAAGTGGTTGGTATTGATGGTATAGGCTCATTCTTATTTTTCAAAATATTCCATAATGAAGATAAAATATTTTAACTCACTAACATAATTTGGTTTTCTTTACTCTTGCCTGTGATCTTTTCAGGTATTTGGTGTGTCCATTTTGAACTCCTTTGATCTACTTATTGTAACAGTATAGAAAGCAGACTCACAGTTTTAGAGGCCCTTCTGAATAAAACAAGGTACTTAATAGCAAGTCTTATTGAAGATCTTGGATTGTAAAGAGTTTTGGACTGTATTTGACTAACCTGTTGACAATTTTGTGCACTTCTGTTTTTGAGTAGACTGGTGAGAGGTGTGGGGACTTCCGCTCCTGGGATGCCCCATCTGAAGAATACAGCAGGCAATGGTCATGTGGTCACAGTATATCAAAGAATAGCAATGTAAACAATTTAAATCTTAAAATTCCGAAATTAAGCATGCTAAGAAAGAATATATTGTCAGATAGTATTACTCGTAAAACTTGACATATAATATTCTGAATAATAACATGAGAATTAATATAGTTATGACATATAATATTCTGAATAATAACATGAGAATTAATATAGTTAAAGTTGTTGTCTAACTGATCATGTTAACATTGTATAACCCTGTGCAAAAAAAAGCAATATTTTATGGTCCCAGAGCAACACCAGCATTAAAAATATCTATGAATACCGTAAAACTTTGGTTTTTAAAATCTAAGATTAAGATTCAAGCAAAAAGCAATTAAATTTTTAACAGAAAGAAGAAAGGGGGTTCTAAATGCGATGTATTATCTTACCTCTCACTGGGGTGTGTGTGCTTACAGATTCCTCACTTGGCTGTAACTGTGTATGAGATGCATTGTCCATATTGTTTCCCATCACTTCCATTACCTTATCACTGGTGCATGACTGTAAATGACTAATATCACACGTGGTGTCCCTCTTGACTGCAGAGTCATTCACAACAGATATATTCTTCATCTCTTTTACAAAAGATTCAGCCTCATTTTGTATTCCTGCCTCACACTGATAAGATCCAGCCTCATTTTGAATTTCTGCCTCACTTTGATAAGATTCAGCCTCATTTTGAATGCCTGCCTCACTTTGATAAGATTCAGCCTCATTTTGAATTCCTGCCTCACTTTGATAAGATTCAGCCACATTTTGAGAACTAGCTTCATTCACAGATATATTCTCACTTTTTCTCTTCACATCTTTCTGAGATTCAACATCATTCTGAGATTCTTTCTGTTTTTGAGAAATGGTCTCTGTCAAAAAATTATCCAAGTTCTGAGTTTCAACCTTCATTTTGAAAGCAGGACTTGCTCTGAGACTCAACATCGCCTTCATACTGAAATAAAGGTTGTGCTGCCCCACTCTCTACAACATCAACCCCTGAGTCATTGAACGAAGACAGACAATTACTAGCACCTATACTATCACCATGACAACTGCCTCTAGTGGCAGATGCTGACCTGGAATGGTCATAGTAGGTCCTGGTGTCCAGGTTTCTCAGCACCAGATTCTGCAGTATGTGCACTTCATCCTTCTGCAGCAGGGTGTCAAACAATTGGAGAGATACTAAACACATCTGGAACACAACACACATACTGGGATGTATTAACTTTAAAATGTAAATCAATAAAGCGGGCTATGACAGCACAACCTTTCTGGGAAGAATCAATACCTTTCAAAACTTATTTAGAAGATATAGATATAGAAGACAACCTACTATGTCATTCAGAAGTGTTTGGAAAGAAAGGTTAATTCATTATTTCCCAGGCAGATATAGGCTGCTGGATCATCAGGTTACCTGATTACAATAATTATATTTTCTATTGTGTGGCAAATGCATTCTTAAAATGGAATTAAAAAACTAACTTTTCGACTGGGGTAATGGTGTTTGAAGAAAATAGGAGCTTGACAGCCCTGTAAGGTTTTATAAAGAAGTGAAATTAATTCAAGGGGTTGCTAAGGTTTATGCTCCTTCTAAGGTAATATTTTTACAGCACCACAGCCCATATTCTTACCTCCTCTGAGACACTGTTGCATCTGTCAATTAGTCGTGACCGGAGAGAATCTGTTACCTCCCCTCGTGTCTCAGGTTTTTTCTCCTCTCCCAGTAGAAAAAGGACAAACTCTGTAGTAAAAGAATAACAAAAAAAATAAAAGGAAACTATTTTAATGAAAGGGTTGTTGTTGTTTCTGAAAAAGCAAAATTTTAAAATAATCAATTTTCTATAATATCAAAGTGAATGAAAGCACATTTCTAAACCAAAACGCTTTGGTAAAATGGAATATTCTCAAAAAATGTCTAATTCTATATATATTAGTTAAAACCACATGTTGCTAGTAATAAGGTTGCCCTTGAAAATTATATACTAAAGCTCAAAGTTATGGGACAAAATTTGACTCTGAGTTGCCATGCATTCCATAGCTCTCAGCCAATCCCTATATTGCTGTTACACATTGAAACTTTCTGATCCAAGATAATCTAAAGAGAATCAGGTATAAACTAGAACGCTGCGAGTCAGATGTGTCGCCGGACGAAAATTTTTTAGTTGACTAGTTAGTTTTTTGTTGTACAGATATTAGCAATGTATTTGCACAAATTCACATATAAAATTACCCTTTAATTGTCTCATTGCAAAAAACATGCACAACAAGCTATGCCCTTCGCAAGAAATGCACTAAAAATCAATCAAAGGGGAATAACTAAAAAACGAAAGAAGGTAGAGTTACCGTTCTTGTGCACTGCACTTTGTGTCATTGCCAGAAACATGCATACCAAGTTTGGAGTCATTTGGACCTACGGTGGCAAAGTTATACTCCGGACAAGAAATGCTCTATAAAAATCAACCAAAGGGGAAAAATTCAAAAACGGAACAAGGTAGAGTTACCATTCTTGTGCACTGCACTTTAAGTCATTGCCAGACACATGCATACCAAGTTTGGAGTCATTTGGACCTACGGTGACAAAGTTACACTCCAGACAAGAAATGCTCTATAAAAATTAATCAAAGGGGAATAATTCAAAACGGAACAAGGTAGAGTTACAGTTCTTGTGCACTGCACTTCGAGTCATTGCCAGAAACATGCATACCAAGTTTGGAGTCATTTGGACCTACGGTGACAAAGTTAGGCTCAGGACAAGGAAATCTGGCCGCCGCCGCGCCAAAGTAATCCCTTTATGTCGCCTATTCAGCGACACAAAAATTAGGAGGAAAAATTTAGAAGTTATCAGCAGCTGTATGCCTCTTGTCTGGGGTTCTGGTATACCTTATCATCAACATAAATCAGATACACTTCCTTAATCCATCATCTACAGCAACAATATGTATAACAATGTGGACATCATGACTAACCTGAAAGTAGCCTCTGTGAGCAGACTGTGTACAGACTACGGGTCATGTAGGCCATGGCAGTGATACACCCAGTCTCTGACCTAGCAACAAAGAATGGCATCGAAAGCTGAGACAAGTACTTTTTTACTTTATCTTTATTTAGAATATCTTGTGTATGAGGCTTCAATTAGTGTTTTCTGATAATTTTTAAAACGGCTGCAAGAGCAAAATATATTTTCAATACACATAACTAAAATCAGTACCCGCTTCTTAAAAAAAATAAAAAAAATTAATGTTACATACCAACTCTTTGATGCTCAAAGAGTGTACCTAATGTTCAAATTGAAAAGTATAATAAAAGTAGGAATAGATGTTATTTGACTAGCTCTGTGTATATAGAATTCGATTAAAGGAAGAAATTGTGGCAGTGTTTTGTTTTAACATATTCATTCAGATGTAACAGAAAATCCACATACATCTGCATTAATGCTGGCTGGACACAGGGCACCAAGAATAGATCCCTTATCTTACGACTGAGGGCCTCAGCTATAATAGGGTTAGCAATGGCACACAACTGGTCAAGATAGTCTAGCCAGGACAGGAATGACACCAGGTGGCGCTTGCCCACAAATGTCTGCTGGTCTTCTCGTATTGTTACCACCTCCATACTGCAAGAAAAGTAACAATACTGTAAGGCCCCAAAATTAGGTGTATTAAAACAAATGTTGTTTTCTTTTATAAATGTTAATTTTTACTCACCTTTGAAATTGCACATAAATTTAACAGCTGATGATTAGCATAAGCACAATGATAAAGATGGTTGCTCTTGTTAAATAGACAGAACAACCAATCCTATACATGTGGTTTAGCTACCTTCTTACTAACAAACTATATTATACTTCGAATGTCATAAGTTTCTGCTTATTCCTTCATTATTCCTATGTAAGTGATCCTATATCCTCGGGATCCATGTAATAAGTTGTGTAGTCACTTTGTTCTATCCTAGAAATCACTAGTTGTTTTGTGAAGACTGTTATACAGGATATTTCTTATTTATTGTTTTAGCAGATGAACAACCTTGACAGGGTAGCCATTTTTCTTGATGCAGTTAAGTTTACTCTGCGGTCTGTTTAAATCTCTCTGCTAAAGGAGGTGTGTAGTTCTAGGAACCAGAAATTATGATTATCTGGTAGAAAATGTGTTTTAATATTGAATTCTTTTTTGGTATGTGTTTAATTCATTGTTAAAAAATACTTATTACAGCGCACTATTTCTTTTGCATTGAATTTCTCGTGCATTCTATTCTGCACAAGATTTTCTGGTGAATGCACAAGATTTTGTTGTGCATGCACAAGATTTTCTGGTGCACTGGGATCAGTATAAATAGCCTTGAGTTTCCTCAGTCATAGACTCATCATTTAGTAGACTTTTATTTTACTTGATCATATTTTAATAGCTTTTGTTAAACATTTATTTTATTTTAATTCAAGAGATAAGTGATACGTAAATTCAGGCGCATTAATATTTAAAAAGTGGGAGATACACATTTAACATTTTATTTCATACATTTTTTGCTGTTATTGGAGTGAGTATTATGTTTAACGTTTGGGTCGAAGATTTAAGCAAATAAGATGACTTAGACTTACTGTTGTTAACGTAGGTGAATTTATATATTTGTTTATTGTATTTATAAATGGTTGCCACGTGATTTTATATGTGAGCAACAGAATTTATGCAGCATCTATATATTTGCTTTCTTTGTGAAGAAATATCCTGAAACTTACTGAATAAATATACTTATTACTATCTTGTTCAATTGTTTGATAATTAATAAATCAATTATTTAGTTACACCACTATATCATTATTTATGTCGTTATTTAATATTCCTTAATATAAATAAAGCTGGAGTCCAATTGACATCATCATCCCGGGTGCCGTGACAACACTAAGAGTACACATCAATTTGCAGTTTTTGAATGTTGTGAAAAGTGTATAGATCATAGTTTAAAGAGAACTCAAAACTTATGATTCAAAGGTTTTGCACAAATACATGCCCCTTACCAGAAACAAAATATCATTTACCAAGAATATCCATGTCTAATAAGACTTCAGCAAAACTTCGAAAAAATATGAAGCCTTGGACATCAAAAGCTTATGCTTGCATAATAGTTAGTAACTTTATAAAAGACAATGACATATATGAACCTCAAATATACCGGGACTAGTTTCATTCACCCACTTTCCATTCCCACTCAGCTAGCCACTGGCTATGACCTTACAATTCATTCAGGGCACATACCCCCACTTGGCCTGTACATTCTCCAGGTCTGCTGGGTTGATGAAATCTGGCAGTCGCTTAAAAGTGGAGACCAATCTCTGTGTCAGGTCTGTACAGAACTGGGTGTTGTTTAGCAGACAGTGGGCAGCTATGGGCTCTGGGAGACTCGAACACAGCATTAGTCCCTCACATGCCTTTACTGCCACACGACTGTCCTATATAGGGATAAACTGTTAAAATGTAGCTCAATGCAATAGTTACATTTACATAAAGGCAAATTATCATTAAGATTAAGAATAAAACCATTTTATTAAAGCATTTGCTTTTGTGTTTACTAACTTGTAAAACATGCTACAAAAATGTGGCTTGTAGGTTTGTATCTTAGATCTTCAGCATGGGTTTTTGTTTCTATGGTCTCACATCTCTTCTAACAATCATCTGGAAGAGACTGTATGCAAGGGAAACTATATTTATGATATTTTAATACATGACAAAGCACAGTTCAGCATTGAACCAGGATCCTGGCCACCCCAATTCTGCAAGTCAACATGCTATTTGATCTGGGTTCATTTAAAACAGAAGCCCCTATTTATTATGGTTTTGTTTGTTTATTGGGTTTATCATCCCACCAGCAGTATTTCAGTTATCTGGAGAGGGTGTCCACTTAAAGCAGATATAGTGCTTCCTTAACTGTGTACAGCATGCCGTGAACACTATGCATGATACCAGATCCAGTCACATTATCCTGACACTAGGCCAACCAGTCATGGAACTACCCTTATATGTACTTGAGTGTTAGCAAGGGAGCTATACCACCACCATTTTTAATGACTTTGGTATGTCGCGCCCCAGGATCGAACCTTGGGCCTCCTATACCTGGAGCTGACACACTACCTATTGTGCTACCAGGTCTGGTATTATGGTTTTGTGCATCACTACTATCTAGCCAGTTAATGGCAGCACTCACCTCACTGTGTGAAAGGTTGAGCAGAGTGACCACCAGATGGAAGTTCTGGTCCAGTTTGTTGTCTGAGGCTGGTTCATTGACCACCACTAGGCCATCACTCCTTTCTGAGGGAACGCCCACAAGGCTTATTTTTGGCATCTAGGGAAAATGGAAAACAACATGTAAATGAAAGCCTCAAGACTAAAATAATTGTGAACATTATACTTCATGTTTTATCATAATTAAGCTTTAAAATTTAAAGACACACATACTTTCTCATTTTGTTGCAGACTTTAACATTTAATTATATTCAGGAAGTTGGAAAAAGTAGCTTAAATATTTGACCAATAGATGGTTATCGATTTTTCACCAAGGTGCGCGCGCACCTGTTTGTCCGCCATCTTTGTGGTAAGGTGAAGCAACATATCAGTACCGTGAAAGCGCAGGTTTTTTTTTTTAATTGACCATTTCAGGCAATGAAGACGATGATTAATTCTTGAAGTGTTGTGAAATGTCACAAAATATATAATCCGGGTCAGAAATATTTTTTTCTCATTACCAGCCGTCAGTACAAACTAAGGGAAAAGGACGAGAGAACTGTCGGACGTCATACTTTCGCGCTTGAACGGAGCATTCATTGTAGCTAAGCGTTTTTAAGTGTTTTGGATTGCATTAAAAGTCGAAAGAAAATATGTATATTATAATGTTAATTGCTATGTTGTTGTTTATTTTATTGTTTTTATTAAGATACAGATAATTAACAAACAATTAAGAAATATATTGCTTATTTACTGGTCCTAAATAAACTAAAAAGCAACCAACAGTATCGATAATTTCCATCAAGGTCAATTTTAGACAAAATGTTGTCATCAGTGACATAAAAATATGTATGTGCCCCTCACGATGCTCGATGCACAAAATGTACCCCCAGATATTTAAATTTGACTCTTGAAAATTTTGATTGAGGAGTCAATGACCATTGACGTTCAGCAATTATAGAACGCCCTGTATTGGTTGTAATGTGGTATCCGACAGTTTGCTCATATTGTACCCATGTAACAATATATGTTACTACTATTCTGGAAAATGTATACATAATGCTCGAATAAACTTTAGTTAAAGTGAAGACTGTTATTACACTAACTGTATTGTTCGACAGTGTGAATCTTAAAAATATCGCATTAAATGTCCATTATTTTTAGGCACGTGGATGATTTCAGGTTATCTCAGATAGGAAAAACCCTTTATATAATAATGACAGGCAATGTGTTATGCTTTACTTTTTACATGGCTGTAAGAACAACGTTTGGCGGTCAATTCAACCCCCGGTATTTACCAGTGGTATTTACTGGTATAAATTACCTGCTGGAAAATACTCCCCAAAGTGGCAAATACTACTATGATTTTTTTTACTCAAAATACTGCAGAAATCTTAATTAAGTTAACTTGAAATAATGTATAATCATATTGATAATTAAATTACTCAGATATTTTAATTAACATTCTTTTTTAACCTAAAATACACGTGAGAAAGTAATGCTAATCCACCTGCACCTGGCCTTTGACACTCAGGAAGCAAAGCCATATGGTCTAGACTACTAAAACAACAAGTTTCAGACAAGGGGCTGTAAAAAGCCGGGGCAACATGGGCAAAAGTAAAGTGTCATACATAACCTAGACAGTTTGTATAATTGGTACAAGTAAATGGTTGTGTATTGGGTATGGCATGAGCTAGAGTGTCAACTGTACGGCTTCATCCCTGAGTAACTTTTTTAATTTCTCTTGTCATCACCACTTCCATAACTTCACTCCACACCATTACCAAGCTACTATTCACCATAAAGCCAAAGGATCCAGTCCGGAATATAAAACAGCATTTTGCGGGATCTTTACAAGCAAAAATCATTTATTAGAATGCATGAGAGAAGATTGTTTCGTCCAAACTGCCAGCTACCAGCTCTAATAAAGTGTAAGAAACAAACTGTTCTCAAAACAGCCTGAACGAGCTGTTACAGCTAACTATTTAAAATGGTTTTGCTTTCACATTGACATTTGTCAATAAATAATAGCACATAGTGTTTTTATTTTTATTATTGTCCTACCTTTCAGCAAATTTAACAAACTTACATTATATTAGAATAATAATTTCACAGAAAATTTAATTCAAGTTCCAGTACTTCTTTTAGAACCACACCATTTTTGAATTAAAAACAACACATTTTACGGTAACAAATATTTAATGACAGTAAATTCATCGATCAATAAACAGGAAAAGCAAAAGCAGTTAAGAAACAAACAGACTGCTTAGGAAATTGGAGCATGTAATGATATTCGATTTCATATAATAAATATGACAACCATAACATAGGTTTTAAGGAACTTAAAGCAATGAAAAAATAGTATAACATGATGTAAAGAATTGAAAACAGTACACATAATAAATGACCCTGTTTTAAAACCAAAGTTTAGCAGTGCCCTTGTTTAAGCGGTTGCTGGCTTGTAACTCCTCAGCCTCTCAGTGCAATAGTTCGAGTCCTGGTCGTGGTGGTTTACCAGCTAACCCGCAATGCGCAGTGGTTCTACCCTTGCACAAGTCTAGGATCTAGCTCCACTAATATTTAATCGGATGTCGCACTTTGCTGAAACACTAGATAGTTTACTATGTCTGGATATGCAATGTCCGACTGCAAGTCATCAGGCTGTCGTCGAAGACGAGTACGGATCAAAACCGATCAAATTAATCTTCTTCTAGTCCTTTTCACGCACAATAGCTCCAGTGTATTAATATATAGTCCTATTGCACTTTGTAACCATTACACACGACATCTTTCGCGAAATAATTGATTTAATCGTCGAATTGTAGGGACCTTAGCAGACATTAGTAAACAATGACTTTACCACAAATATGGCGGACCGCATTGCATGCTGGGAAATGTGTGACGTCATACGATAACCATCTATTAAAAAAAACGGTCAATACAAACCTCAAGGAAGAAGTTGACTAGATATGGATCAGCTTTGATCTTGGAACACACCGTACAGAGGAACTGGATTTCTTCAATCTCTGTCGGGCCTGCCTTCACTTCACCACATGTCTTGATCAGTCGCTGTTAATGCAATAATATGAAATAAATACAGAGCTAACAAAATTAACTTATACTCCTAATGATACTTCATGTTATAAATGTACATGTAATTAATTATTAGTGATATACACTATTTGCATAAACCTGTACATGATAAAATAATGCTTAGCAAGTTAAGTGATAATATAATTAGAGATGTAGAAAAAGTCCATGTTAAGAACATTCTCAATTTGTTAGCTTACCACAGATAATAGACATTACAAGTTGATTAATTAGATAGGAGACAGTACATTATTTAAAAAATAACATTGTAATTATTTGGAATGTGGTGATTATTGTTGAGAGGTTACCTTCTTTTAAGATAAACAATATAATTATATCTTTTGAGAATTTCTATTGACAATGCCCGTACTAGGACTTGTTTATTTGATGTTACGTTAGATTAAATATTATGTATATAACATCTCAGTTGACAATCTGCAACAATACCTGCACTGCCCTGTATACATTAACATGGGCCAGCAAGGGCTGTTTGACCCTAGACAACAGTTTTGTGAAGAATGACAACACAATCTGCTTCATCCCAGTTGGGTACTGAAACAAATAGTAATTAGTTGAGTTAACAAACACATACTTTTGGCAGACTCATTTAACAAAGATTATCAGCTAAGTGGAGACAAGAATGTTGCAGGCCAGACAATTAACTTAAGGATCGTTGGTCACATGTTTGACAGACTGACCAAGTTTGAAACATATTAGAGCAAAGCACCTACGACAGTCCAAAATTTAATAACAAATAGTTACATCAGTACTTTTGAGTAAGAAGTGTGTGTTTAGAAGTTTATAAGTCTGGTAATTAGCTATGATTGCTGGGCAGGCAATTATTTCTATTGGCAAGACAATATATGAGCTTTCATAGGTCAAAAATTAACAACAAATTCTTCTTTATTAAGATCTGTCTGTGAAGTCCCATTAGCAACCTAATGATTGATAGTCAGACATTCGACCAATGACATTCTTGGCAAAAATACAATTAACTTGATCAAGTTGTTAAAATCAGTCGTTACAAACCAGGATAGAAAATACATTTAACATACTGTACTTACTAACTTATAAGACTATTCGCTTATAAGACGACCCCCTACTTCACCGTGAAATTGCCGGTTTCTGCTTCGACCTGCTTATAAGACGAGGCGAAAAAAATTAAGAGGAGCATCGACCAGTCATGCTGTCTCAACAAATGGGTTAATTGGTAAACAGTGACTGTAATTTTCACATGTTGCGGGATGTATCGATTGTCATTTGCTCTGCTATCCTGTAGCTCGTGGCGGCATGACATTAATTTCTTTGATCTACGTCACCAAGTCTGGTATGACAGTACATGATATATCGGGGAACAGTGCACTCTCCTTGTGTACATGCCACCAATCAATAATTTCAATTAGAAATGTAATCGGCAGTTGCTTATAAAAACACATCGTTCACACCCTCACTGTCAAACTGCCCCAATCGATATCACCTTGACAACAGCTTATCTCAGAGTCAGTCACTTGACCTGTGTAATGAGGAAAGTCTACACAGAAATGCCAAGTAAATTACAGCTTAGTGTATTTAGCAGACTGAAGTTGAAAGTTTGTCTCAGTGTTTACTGATGGATAATAAGCTGTTTCATGCAGAACAAAGGGAAATGTATGTGAGACAATTAATCGTTGACCGACAGAATTCAAAGTTCAATAAAGGTAAGTTATCGGCGGTCGATAATAACGGCATGTCGGGTCATTGCATAACTGCTAACAAGTTTATGTGGTATGTTTTTGGTCTAAAACAACGTGTAAACTTTTTGCCAGGTCACTAGACCTCGCCTATAAGACTAGCCCCACACTTTGAACATGAAATTTAAAGGAAAAATCCCCGTCTTATAAGTGAGTAAGTACGGTAGTGTATAAGTCTTTAATAGGACAGCAAACAACAGATCAAGATAGAAACAATGTTAGAATTCATGTTAAACTTACATCAGTCCTGCCAAGGGAGTAGAGAGTGTCAAGGAGCTTGTGTTGGAGGAGGTACTCCAGACATGGGCCATACATCCCGCGCTCAGCATCCAGTTCTTCCTGCTGTAGCAGCACCAACATCTGCTCCAGGTGGGCTGGGAGACTTGTCTGCTCCACAGGTAGCTTCTCACCTGTAAAGTATTAATGAGTATATTTAACTTACTTAGTATTCATGAGTATACAAGTATTAATTTACAATACTTTCTCACTTATAAGACTATTCACTTATAAGATGGGCCCCTACTTAACCTGGAAAGTTAAAGATTTCTGCTTCGACAGTCTTATAAGACGAGGCGAAACAATGAACAGCAGCATCGGCCAGCCTGCTGTCTCAACAAAAGGGTTGATTGGTTAAACAAAGCAAATAACAGCTTGGTGTATCTGGCAGACTGACATTGAAAATTTGTTTCGGTGTTGACTGACAGGCTTCAAAGGCCAATTAAGGTAAATTATTGGCGGTCGATAATGACAGCTCATCAAGTCATTGCATAAACGCTTCCAAGTTTATGCGGTATGTTTTTTGCCCCAAAACAACATGAAACTTTTTGCCAGTCACTAGACCCCGCCTATAAGCCAAGCCCCACACTTTGAACATGGAATTTTGAGGAAAAATCCCTGCATTTAAGTGAGAAAATGTGGTGCCCTTGAAAAAATATCACACAATAACAGATTTGTGAGCTGGTAGGCTCCACTGGGACCAATCCAAAGCAATTAGTCATTTTAGAAAAAAAAAAATCTTATGTTTACACTAAGTCTATAATAATTGTACAAAATTTCAGCCTGTTGGAAATCTGGCAAGACTTTCCAATTTTAGCAGGTGTTGTGGCAAGCAATAAAGTTCAAGTTTCAATCTTTTTAAATTAACAAATTGAAATTAAAATAAACAGGAGTAAAAAAAAAAATTGGGTATTTCGTCTGTTTTTGGTATCTGCAGGAGAGGGAGTGATACAAATCCATACCTTTGTTTCCCATAAAGTATGTGGTCACTGCCTTCCAGTGATAAACAAATTCCTCCTGCAAAGAAACCTGCGGAGCCAGCTGAAATGTATCAAGCTTTAATAAAAGAATTGAAATTAAAAATCAATGCAATTTGTATTGATAATGTCTCAGAATTAATTTCTAGCTTCAGCATTCCAACAAATTTTTATAAGCCACTTTAGCAAGGACAACCATCAACTTATATCTACACTCTTAACTGTTTTCATAAATTTTAGTAAGTTGGGTACATGTGAACATAGAGATTATTCTAGCACAAAATAAAAGAGTGCTCCGCCATGCCCTTTTAAGCCCCGCCCATTTGCCCCAAAAATGTCTACAAACATCTCCCATTTTCCATTTTAAAGACGCCCATTTACTTTTTGGTCAAAATGTGATCAATCAATCAATGCCATTCACGGCAAGATTCGACGCTGTTATCAGGATGTGACACGGTTACTCAAATTTATCGTATATTGCAACTACCAAGCGAGGCGAGAAATGAACAGGAGCGTTGACCAGTAATTGAACTCTGTTCTGTTAATCACTCAAAATGAACAAAAGAAATATATGCAACGCATGTTGACAAACAGCAGAAAAAAGGAGAATCTGTTGATCACAAACATCAAAAACAAGGCTAATTTATTCTAAGTAATTCCACGACAAAACAGAAATTTATAAATGTATGAATATTATAAATAAGAAATTTTCTTAATTTGCTGGTAAAACACGAAGAACAATTACCAGTATGAAAAGTATGCATGTCTTGTTCTCGCCAAATAATATGCCCGTAAGCGCACTTGTTGATCAGGGAAATAAACTGGGAACTAGGCTGTAGTCATTGGTAACGTGCACCTGGCATTGTTCAGACTGTGTAATGTGCCAATTTCTGGCAGCGGTACACCTCCTTTGATGTTGGCGGCTAGTCCTATCACCAGAATCAACCGACAGTCAGTTACTGAGACAATCCTTTGATCTTTTCAGCATGTCTCAAATATTCCAGAGCAATGCCTGAGATGTGGATTGAAACGTGTCAACTTAGCCAGAGGTGACCTTGACCGTTCTTAAACAAAACGTGATATTGGCCAAAAATTGTCAAAAATTTAGTCGGCATAAGAAGCATGTAATTGTCATACTATGTTAAGGATTAAAAACGTAGTGGTAGAGTACAAAATTGTTCACCATTAATAATTACATTTTCTTTTATTCAACAGCAAATATTGATGATCTCAACTGAAATTTTCACTCGCCCGGTAAGACTAGCAAGAGCAAATTCTTACTCACCCGACCTCAGCTTGGAGTAGAATTTTTCACCCAATTAGTTTTGCAGACCATCACAGATAAACGTGTATGTAAATTCGGACAACCTTATTTCGAATACGTTTTTCTTGAAAGGTTTTTTCTTAGAATCATGAAATTTTATGTCCATATACAAAGATTATGAATGATATAACCCCCCCCACCACCCCTAAAAAAAACAACAACAAAAAACAACACAAATCCATAAATTACAGAAACAACAAATTATGTATTTGATTTACTTACAAGCATTATGTCTTTATAAAGAAATAAAATACAATAATATTGACAAAAAATATGAATGAATAAGTTCTTATTATGTTTATAAACTTATAAACCTAGGAAGTGCCGTGGCCTTTTTTTGTGGCACCCTGCCCCTTTTTGAGCTCTAGAATAATCCCTAAAAATGCCTTACAAAATATCAAATTAAATTAATGATTGTTTTAGTAGCACAATGCAAAAATATACATGTTGCAAGATCGGTGTATTCAGCAGTTACTGTTTCACACATTCATCTCTTTCATGCAAAACTTGTTTTTATGTAAATTTCATATGCGTATTGTTGGTTTTACATAATGTTTATTTCCACGATGTTAATTAAATGCAACATGTTTTTAGTATAGGTTTTGAATCTAAATAAGTGATTCTTCCAATCGGTCCATTTGGATTTGGGTTTGCTTATTTTGTTAAATGACTCATCACATATTTATTTTTACATTGGCTTGCATGTGAATACCTTTGTCCTGTGCCTTGTCAAATTTTAGTATATATTTCAATGCTCATAGGACTTTGTCATATATTCTTATTCATGGCATGGACCCCACGGTTTCAGGCTTCGTTCCCTCCCTTTGGTTTCTAATTCCAGGATGAACCGCCCATTTAGACACTAACCTTAACATGGTAAAACTTAAAACAACAGTCTAGGTTTAAGAAAGAAAAAAACAATACTAGAGTTAGTTTTATAAGTACACATGAGTGCATCACAGGGTGTTCGGTAGACTCTGAACTTCAAGTCATTGATCCCTCAGTCAAAATTTTCAGGGGTCAAATTCAAATTTCTGAGGGTCATATCTGTGTGTCGTGTATCACATCATAAAGCGCAAATGTGCTGTTATAGCAGTGTTAATTGTGTTTTACCACTTGCAGTTAATTAATTTTTGCTGTTTTAGAATTTAGGTTTTTCTTCAGATCTTTATCTTTTTTTTCTCTTTAAAACATTTAATATATCATTTTTTTTATATAATTATAATTGTATATATAATTATGTCATCAACGACCACATTTTGTATAAATTAGCCTTGATGGGAATTATTGATACTTCTGATAGTTTACTAGGAATAAGTATAATAAACAGAAAATTGCTTAATAGTGTTTGTAATTCTGCATCTCAATCATGACAATTAAATAAAAAAAACATATCAACTAACATTGTTACATCGTCACCGTTAAAAATAATATCGTTCTCAAAACTGACGTCACTCCAAAACTAATTATAAATATAAGAGTTGACGTTCTCAGCCACCCAATTACGCATATAAGAAGTATTATTTCCTAACTAAATATATTAGAAGGCATCATCAGGCAAGACAACAAAGACCTGGTTTTTAGTACAAAATGTACTATAGTCTGTGCCCAAAACTAATTTTGAACTATCAAAATGTCAAACAAGCATTTTTAGCCACATTTTTAGCCATAATTTCCACCATTCAAGTAACAAGTACTTATTTCGTAGATACAATCAATTGATTTGCCATTTCAGTGTGCATAGTTCTAAATCCCTGACATATTACATTATACTCGGACGCACCACTTCGCTCCTTTTCAATAATCACACATTTAGGTGGCCCAATCAAGTAGTTATACTAAGCCTACAGTCGTCCTTAATTGCTTCCGATGCATCAGGATGCTACAGACATGTTTTACGAGTAAACAGATGCCAATCAATTAAGATTTATTACTTTTCTACACATCTGTCAAAATGCCATATTGAAATTAGCCGCGCACACAAGCAAACCTGTCAATTGGCAGAATTAGAGCACCTGTTTCTTATTAATTATGCAGGCTCCGCCTACAGTATTGTTTTTCTCCTAGCAGAAGGTATAATCAATGCTCGTGGGGGGGGGGGGGGGGGGATCGGTTCTCATTAATATGCAGACTCCGCCCAGTCATCTTTTCTCGCTTCTTATGAAGCTGTATGCAATTTTGACCAGCGCACGGGTAGAAATTGTCACATGTCAAAATGACCCGTGCCGCTTTATTGATGTGTGTCAGTTAGGGGCATATCCGAATTTTCCAGCATCAAAACCTGGGAGCTCGGGTCAACCGAACGCCCTGGCATCAGTTTCAACAAATGCTGGAGTCTGCTGACAAAATGGCAATATGACTCGATGATTTCACCCATATAATTAGCACTAGTTTGTTGTTGTTTTTTTGTAAGGCACGTACGCAGGTCTGCTGCTAAACATTTTTTAATTATTCTGTCATGTTAGTTGCCTGTACTCAAGTGCATGCATGTCCATTTTTCTACATATTTACTTGATTTACATATATTTAGAGTACCAAAGTAAATGGAAATCAGTGTACTTTTTTGCAGTCAGGAGGCTGTCAAACGCAATAATAATGCTGGACATTAGAACCTTGGCTCGATTAGGAAAAAATAAAGACATTCAGTCAAATTATTCATAGCCTTTGGGTTAATACAGATTAAATCTCATATCACCCTATTAACGGGTTATTGAACATTTAAAATTGTGAAGCTCAGTCCAGTGCCTATGTTCGCACGTGCGTTAAGCATTGCTTCCATTAGTTGTGTTAAAAAATAAAACGTGACACTGATTGGGCATGATCTCCGCCGTTCACTAAATGTGTATGGTTACATTGTTAATCAGATAACAGTTTGTGGATGTTGCCTTTTAACATCAGTTGGCAGAGTCGAAATTATCGTCTTGACCTATGAACATTTGTTACGCTCAATGATGGGCAGTGATCTGTTCTGATTAGCTGCACATAAAAAACATGCAGATGGATTTCACTTATAGCAGGTTAAATTGCGTAATCAAATGATCGACTGGTAGCTACTGTCCGAAGCAGTCTTTAAGAAGAATGAGATCAAGTCTGTTGGGAACATCAAAGCGGGAGAATTGATGTGCTCAGCATGAGGTGTGAGATAGACCCTGATATCGGATTCTCCCATGGAAATTGGGAAAGATATCATGTCTGCAACCCTTCAGTTGTTGATGTTGGGGAAAGGTAACAGAAAATTAAAAACATAACAAAAATACAACATGTAGGATACCTTGTATATCTTTGGGGAAACTTTGGCCTGTGAGTCATTTTTGTGATGAATTATTATGTGACAATCATTAAAGCATGCTATCAAAGTGAAGGCAACACTATATTTTTTCATTTTATCAGGGTTTCATATTCATCCTTATATTTAATGATTCTTAAGAAACCAGATGGTAGATATATACCTGAAGTGTCAAGCAAAATGTAAAAATCATTATATCGTTTGTTACTTACTGCATCCACTGCATGTTGGAGGATGCTGGTGAATTTCGAAAACATGTTCTTCCTCATCGGATGAGTTTAGGATTACCGTAAACGAAGAAGAATAGCTCATCTCATTCTAAATAATGAGATCATTACTAAAAAATACTGCGAAGAAACATCACGAAAAACAAAACTATTATAAAATATAATATTTTTGTGACGTTTCTCCAGAAGAAAACTACACTCTGCGCATGCGTGGATTGTCTTGCACGGTTCATTATGCGGACACAGCATCGGAATGAAACATCGGGTATTACAGATTTTTCGGAATTTTTCTAATAATTTTATTTCATCGCGGTTTTGATTCTGATTCAAAATGCAAATTGGTAATTGACGTATACTTACACACACGGAAAAAGTATATGATGTTATATATATTATAAATGCTGAATATATCATAGTAAGGAATAAAATTGGGTTAAAACAACATGGTCACAGATGCTAAAATTTGCATTTTTGAAATGTGTGTTCATATTAGCACACTTTTGTTGAACCATAATAAACAATGTAATTAAATAATACCTTTGATCAGTAGATTATATGTAAACATGTTTTCCTTTTAAAGAATTTATTGCTTAAAGGTTTAAAGAAGCATAAGCATTGTAATGCATTTTAGCTTTTAGCTCAACAACCTATTACATCTCCAAACAGTACCCACAGCAATATATCCCTGTGTGAACATTAGTCATAAAAAGGGATAATTGCCTTAATAGTGATTCAGTAAATAAACTACACACATAGTGCTGATCATGAGGTTTTTTGTGCTATGTTCAAATGGACTACTATTACATTATGCAAGGCATTTAAAAACAAATTTTGTTAAATTAAAGCAAAACTTAGTTTGGTAAGAAATAATGCTGTAACATATTACCCCTGACTATACAAGGGAAAGTAAGATAAAAACCTAAATTGTTGGGTCTACCATATTCAAAATCATTTGTAGGGAGTTCTTGTAAATTAGAAATTTTTACCGTTCGTAGTGAAGAATAAATTAACAGCAGTTATCTGTTAATGGATTGAACATTACCTGTGACCTGTATGTAGCAGATTATTACTTTAGAAATAAACATGTAAATGTACCAGAGATATCTCACAGGATAATGCCAACACTTGTTACTAATTGGAATATTTTTGGTTGCTTTATTATGACAGGAGCAGTACCAAAAGATTTTTTTTAAAAATATGAACATTTTTTCCTCATTTGAAATAATATTAAATCTATTGACAAACATCCTTTATATAATTATGTCATAAAATATATAAAACCTTATTTCACTTATTTTAATTTATGTACACAGATGAAGGTAAACTCAATATACTGTTTAACTTTGGCTCTGATGATATAACTGTTTAATTGATCCCTGTTCATGCAGGCCACTTTTTTAAGTATTCTATTTTCAACTGTTACTATTGTCAACTGTTACGATTGTGTTTTTTTTTTAATGGTATCAGAAAATCACAGCTTTTAATTACTTAAACAGAAGTACAGTCAAGTTGAAATTATGGAATGCATACACATGTTATTTGTTAGAGGTACATGACAGATATTAGAGGCAAGCTTTATTTGTGTAAATGTTTGTAGTCAATGTAAGT
This sequence comes from Sinonovacula constricta, assembly GCA_007844125.1. Classification (NCBI taxonomy): domain Eukaryota; kingdom Metazoa; phylum Mollusca; class Bivalvia; order Cardiida; family Solecurtidae; genus Sinonovacula; species Sinonovacula constricta. Next base: position 12,240,001 of record CM017569.1, read on the forward strand.
ACACATACCTGCACTTTTTACACACCTGCTGTATGTTGGTTACTGTAGACGAAACTGCAGCCTTCATTAAGATTACAACCTGGTATCCTTTCTCCCTATTTTAGCCCTTAACCTGTTAAGTTTTTAAAATATACCTATATTATTATTAACTTAATGCTAAGGCTAAATGGCTGTTGCTAGAGAGTTGCTGATCAGAGCAACAGAGAGTGTACATTGTATCCTGAACAATCAGCTCCCAGCCTGATTATTTGGTGCTTAGTAGATTTAGAGTTAATTATTGTTTTCCACATCCTTAGTACACCAGATTACATATTGGGTGAAAGGTAAAAGATACAAAGATAGTTGTTCAAGATAGTTATTTTATTTAAGTGTTATGTGTACATCAGCCAATATTAACAACATAACATAACCCACAATATAATACCTGCTGGAAACAAAACCCAAAGTTAAAAAACCGACCAGCCATCTGACTCATATACCAGTCTCAAGAATTAGCTGGGGCATTTTTTTTATTCAATCTACCACTTTTCTACATTTATTAACAAGCAATTAAAAAATTCTTAGCCTTTTAAATACAACTGCATGCAAATGTAATATTATTATTATATATTTCTTGAGACTTGGCAACATATAATGCAGATCCTGATCAAAAAGCTCCCAGCAGAACCTTGCTGATCTAAATCTACACTACAAATAGTGCAAATCATAATCAGACAGCTCTGGGAGCTGGCTGATCTGGGAAGTCATTATTTTTCAAGGCTTTTAGGTGTCTGTAACCATTCAGGTTTATTTCTGAGTACAATAACGTTTTTAAGTCCAAGTGCATATTTAAAACCCAAACATGAAGAGCCACTGTATTACCATACAGTCTCTATAAAACCCACATGTTCAACTGTGTTTAATACATACAGCAAAAGCATTTAACAATGTGGCCAGCAAGTGTTCATTTAAGTTTTGGAGATACATTATAACCTTAAAACAATTTACAACAAACAATATCACATTCATTAACTTACTTACATATAATAAAAAGTGCCCTCTATTACATTATGAATATGTAGCCCAACATATTAATAAATTGTACATAGTAAGAAATAACCCCAACGGATTGATACATTTTGCAAGTTCAGGCAGCAGTTTGCATTGTCCTGGAAAAAACTGGTCCCCAACAGAAAGCTTATTATATTTATGCATCAAATTGCAAACAATCTACAGACGACTTTACAGAAACATATACCAGCATTTACTCAACAACCCCTTGGTAACATATTTAAATAACCTGGCATTTCAAAGTTTTAGACATATATTACAGCGGTAAGCAAAAAAACAATGAAAATATCTACAATAATTCCTTGGAATGAAATAAAGAAAATATCCCCACGCTTGACAGAATTGTACTTTAACTGACCCTTTCCATGCAAGACAACATTCACCCCCATTAACATCCATCATTAATTGAGTTTCCTGCAATTAAAGAGTAAAAATGTCTAAGAAAGTGACAACTGAATAGTTTTGCAGTGATAAAACCATTAAGAAGCAGTGAAAGAGCTGCCACTATTAAGTGAGACAACATAAAACAGGACAAAATTAAAATTTATTTCTAATGAAGAGCATGCTCATGCCCTTTTCAAAGAGAATTACACATTTATTTTAAAGTTTGCAGTCAATGACACTATAAAAGCACTTATTGTTTAAGTGTTGTCTTTTCCCCAACTTGGTGTTGCTGTCAGATTTTGTTCTCTGCAGGTTAGGAAAATCATTAGCACTACAACAGTATTCAAGTTAATTTATCAATTTGAAACTTACATGTACCATATACATATGTATATACATATTCACACCAAACTATATCTTTGACACTTTAAAGTGTCCTGGTCATATGTTAATACCTATACCATAGTAATGATGTTTAGAGTATGCAGAGGTTAATGTTATATAGCAGATTTGACATGAGTGGTCATGGAATACTAAAAAAAATATTAAAACAAGGTGGATGAAACAACATAAAACCAGGTATAGCCTGGTTTTCCTATGCCTGGTTTTGTATCATTGCATCCAACTAGTTTAATATTGTTGGATTGTATTTATCATATAACCAATAAATCAGCTATTTTTGTAAAATATAGTTTTGAATGAAAATTTGTGTTATGGCAATTTCATAATGGGAAGCTACGTCATAGCAGGAAACATCATGTCAACAAATGTTTGCGACTCAAGAACGAACTAGAGGGTTATTTAAAATAACCAATGAGGGTAATTTATTGACTTTGCAGCAAGATAGGTGATCAACATATTGTAATTTAGTCATTTTAAGGCTGATAATACAATTTATTACAATTGTATACCAATGACATATACATGCACATATACAGCTAGCTGATGGGCTAGGTCAAATAAATACAATAGTGATTAACCTAGTTAAAAGATAGTGTGTCTAAACTGCTTTCAAATTGTTACCAGTACATGAAATAATGAGATTCACTATGTACCAAGATCCTTTTTGTTTTATATAAATTCATTACATATTTAAATTGAAAGATATAATGAAAAGGACATTAAAGATGGGATGGGATTGGCATTTGCCGTCATTTTTGCCGATACTGTGCAGCAACATTTCTATCATTATAGCACAGGGGCATTCATGAGGTGCCCAGGGACTAAACCCGGTTGGTTCATTATACTGACACCGACGCGTCAGGCGTAATGCTGAGGGAAGCCACTACTATCAACTTTAAAGTCTTTGGTTTGACCCGGCCTGGGTTCGAACCCACAACCTCCCGATCCGCAATCCGACGCCCTACCACCTGAGCTATTGTTGCCCGTGAAAGATGACATGGATATGTTGCTTCAATAACTCTTTAGATTAATGGACAGAATGCAATTTGCAATAATTTATAAATTGACCAAACAACTACAGCCAGAGACAGCATTTTATTGAACCAGTGCTTCTGTTTTATTGATGCTGAAATATAAAAAAAATACAGCACTGTATTTATAGTAATATAAAATGTATTAAAAATTAATTGTATGGGTCATTAATGATAAGTGCCAACAGACATGTGGATGTGTGCATAAAGGCTTTAAAGTTTTTACATACAAAGTGCAATGCCGTTACAACAAACGTAATTATAGTTTATTAACAAATAAAACAATCATAATTATAATATACTTCAAATTAACAAAATAATACCAATAATGAAACAATGTGGATGATAAAATCACAAAAAAAACTTTTAAAAAATCAGTAAAAGCAGTATAAGGCAAATGACAAGAATGCATAGCAATACAATGTGTCACTTGTGTACATGTTATACAATTCTTAAAATATAGTTTAAACATCTTCAGCAACTTTCTTTATGGGCATCATTAATGTAGATAGAGGTCATGCATCTGATACTTTTAGATCATTTTTAACAAAAACTTATCATAGAATTAGAGAATTGATACAAAACATGTGTATGTTTGCTACAAAGTTTTATCAAATATCATAAGTGTACATCGGTGCTTTTTTAAGATTGTTTTTTAATAACAGAAACACAACTCAATGATCCTGAACCATAAAAAATAAACATATGGCTAATATTAAGCTTTGTTAGAAATTCTACAAACTTTGTCTCTTAAGATTCTTACTTATTGCTAAACTTATCAAAACCAAACAACATTTAACAAACAATCAATAACATTAAATAAGCTCTGCTAAAAACAAGCATTAAGGTAAGTAATAAGCAAATAAAAACAAACAAAAAATTGAATAAATAAATCGACAACAGCTTTGTTGATGTATATCATATTGGTGAAAATAAAAAAAAGTTGTGATAATGTATTGTTTTTTTTACCAATACAGAGATTTTTAAGTTCATTGATTGGGATTGTTGTAAATATTTCAAGTACTGTGGCCTTTATTTTCTTCTGTTTACCATGATTCTATCATTGACTATTAATATCATTCTGAAATTGTCAAGGATTTTTAAAACAATGCAAAGTAATTATTTGAGTTTGCATGAAAAAAATTGAAACAAAACTTGCAATTAATTCTACAAATCCAGTTTGATTTTTTTATTTCTTAAATTTATCTTCTCATAAGAAAGATGGGTCTGCATGTAAAAGGAAACAGTGTGATCATAGATATATAAAATCTTGGTACAAATGTTGGTTAGTTCTCTTATGGTGTTTTTATAGATAATCTTAAACATATAGCATGCTTTTTCCCAGGAAGAACAGCTCAATGTCTTCCAGTGATTTGCCCTTGGTTTCTGGCACCTTCTTCCATACAAATATGGCACTACTCATGCACGAAAAAGCAAACAGCCAAAATGTCATAGCAGGACCAAGTGCCTCTTGAAGGAATAGAAACTCCTTTGTGACAATGAATGCACAGGTCCAGTTGGTCAGGATAGCAATACCACTAGCGGCGCCTCGCACCCTGGATGGGAATATTTCTGACATGATCAGCATTGGGATTGGGCCCCATCCAAGAGAGAAGCCAACAATGTAGACGACCAGGGACACTACTGCAAGCATCCCCATGTTGGAACTGTGTGCAGATCCCTCTGTTTCATAGTAGTAAAACCCAAACACAAAGCATGACAGGCTCATTATGCTACCAGCTATAATAAGCAACTTTCTGCGACCCATTCTGTCCATGAGAACACAAGCCAGCAGAGTTGCAATAACCTGAACCAGGCCGATCAGAACAGTGGCCTGTTCACTATTATTGATACCAGCACTTTTGAAGATAGACACTGTATAAAACATGACTGCATTGATGCCACTGAACTGCTGAAAGATCATGATTACCAGCGAAATCATCAGTGGTCTCGATTTTTTTTAAAAATATGAACATTTTTTCCTCATTTGAAATAATATTAAATCTATTGACAAACATCCTTTATATAATTATGTCATAAAATATATAAAACCTTATTTCACTTATTTTAATTTATGTACACAGATGAAGGTAAACTCAATATACTGTTTAACTTTGGCTCTGATGATATAACTGTTTAATTGATCCCTGTTCATGCAGGCCACTTTTTTAAGTATTCTATTTTCAACTGTTACTATTGTCAACTGTTACGATTGTGTTTTTTTTTTAATGGTATCAGAAAATCACAGCTTTTAATTACTTAAACAGAAGTACAGTCAAGTTGAAATTATGGAATGCATACACATGTTATTTGTTAGAGGTACATGACAGATATTAGAGGCAAGCTTTATTTGTGTAAATGTTTGTAGTCAATGTAAGTACACATACCTGCACTTTTTACACACCTGCTGTATGTTGGTTACTGTAGACGAAACTGCAGCCTTCATTAAGATTACAACCTGGTATCCTTTCTCCCTATTTTAGCCCTTAACCTGTTAAGTTTTTAAAATATACCTATATTATTATTAACTTAATGCTAAGGCTAAATGGCTGTTGCTAGAGAGTTGCTGATCAGAGCAACAGAGAGTGTACATTGTATCCTGAACAATCAGCTCCCAGCCTGATTATTTGGTGCTTAGTAGATTTAGAGTTAATTATTGTTTTCCACATCCTTAGTACACCAGATTACATATTGGGTGAAAGGTAAAAGATACAAAGATAGTTGTTCAAGATAGTTATTTTATTTAAGTGTTATGTGTACATCAGCCAATATTAACAACATAACATAACCCACAATATAATACCTGCTGGAAACAAAACCCAAAGTTAAAAAACCGACCAGCCATCTGACTCATATACCAGTCTCAAGAATTAGCTGGGGCATTTTTTTTATTCAATCTACCACTTTTCTACATTTATTAACAAGCAATTAAAAAATTCTTAGCCTTTTAAATACAACTGCATGCAAATGTAATATTATTATTATATATTTCTTGAGACTTGGCAACATATAATGCAGATCCTGATCAAAAAGCTCCCAGCAGAACCTTGCTGATCTAAATCTACACTACAAATAGTGCAAATCATAATCAGACAGCTCTGGGAGCTGGCTGATCTGGGAAGTCATTATTTTTCAAGGCTTTTAGGTGTCTGTAACCATTCAGGTTTATTTCTGAGTACAATAACGTTTTTAAGTCCAAGTGCATATTTAAAACCCAAACATGAAGAGCCACTGTATTACCATACAGTCTCTATAAAACCCACATGTTCAACTGTGTTTAATACATACAGCAAAAGCATTTAACAATGTGGCCAGCAAGTGTTCATTTAAGTTTTGGAGATACATTATAACCTTAAAACAATTTACAACAAACAATATCACATTCATTAACTTACTTACATATAATAAAAAGTGCCCTCTATTACATTATGAATATGTAGCCCAACATATTAATAAATTGTACATAGTAAGAAATAACCCCAACGGATTGATACATTTTGCAAGTTCAGGCAGCAGTTTGCATTGTCCTGGAAAAAACTGGTCCCCAACAGAAAGCTTATTATATTTATGCATCAAATTGCAAACAATCTACAGACGACTTTACAGAAACATATACCAGCATTTACTCAACAACCCCTTGGTAACATATTTAAATAACCTGGCATTTCAAAGTTTTAGACATATATTACAGCGGTAAGCAAAAAAACAATGAAAATATCTACAATAATTCCTTGGAATGAAATAAAGAAAATATCCCCACGCTTGACAGAATTGTACTTTAACTGACCCTTTCCATGCAAGACAACATTCACCCCCATTAACATCCATCATTAATTGAGTTTCCTGCAATTAAAGAGTAAAAATGTCTAAGAAAGTGACAACTGAATAGTTTTGCAGTGATAAAACCATTAAGAAGCAGTGAAAGAGCTGCCACTATTAAGTGAGACAACATAAAACAGGACAAAATTAAAATTTATTTCTAATGAAGAGCATGCTCATGCCCTTTTCAAAGAGAATTACACATTTATTTTAAAGTTTGCAGTCAATGACACTATAAAAGCACTTATTGTTTAAGTGTTGTCTTTTCCCCAACTTGGTGTTGCTGTCAGATTTTGTTCTCTGCAGGTTAGGAAAATCATTAGCACTACAACAGTATTCAAGTTAATTTATCAATTTGAAACTTACATGTACCATATACATATGTATATACATATTCACACCAAACTATATCTTTGACACTTTAAAGTGTCCTGGTCATATGTTAATACCTATACCATAGTAATGATGTTTAGAGTATGCAGAGGTTAATGTTATATAGCAGATTTGACATGAGTGGTCATGGAATACTAAAAAAAATATTAAAACAAGGTGGATGAAACAACATAAAACCAGGTATAGCCTGGTTTTCCTATGCCTGGTTTTGTATCATTGCATCCAACTAGTTTAATATTGTTGGATTGTATTTATCATATAACCAATAAATCAGCTATTTTTGTAAAATATAGTTTTGAATGAAAATTTGTGTTATGGCAATTTCATAATGGGAAGCTACGTCATAGCAGGAAACATCATGTCAGCAAATGTTTGCGACTCAAGAACGAACTAGAGGGTTATTTAAAATAACCAATGAGGGTAATTTATTGACTTTGCAGCAAGATAGGTGATCAACATATTGTAATTTAGTCATTTTAAGGCTGATAATACAATTTATTACAATTGTATACCAATGACATATACATGCACATATACAGCTAGCTGATGGGCTAGGTCAAATAAATACAATAGTGATTAACCTAGTTAAAAGATAGTGTGTCTAAACTGCTTTCAAATTGTTACCAGTACATGAAATAATGAGATTCACTATGTACCAAGATCCTTTTTGTTTTATATAAATTCATTACATATGTATTTAAATTGAAAGATATAATGAAAAGGACATTAAAGATGGGATGGGATTGGCATTTGCCGTCATTTTTGCCGATACTGTGCAGCAACATTTCTATCATTATAGCGCAGGGGCATTCATGAGGTGCCCAGGGACTAAACCCGGTTGGTTCATTATACTGACACCGACGCGTCAGGCGTAATGCTGTCCCCTTAGAGCCCCGAGCGTTAGGAGGGAAGCCACTACTATCAACTTTAAAGTCTTTGGTTTGACCCGGCCTGGGTTCGAACCCACAACCTCCCGATCCGCAATCCGACGCCCTACCACCTGAGCTATTGTTGCCCGTGAAAGATGACATGGATATGTTGCTTCAATAACTCTTTAGATTAATGGACAGAATGCAATTTGCAATAATTTATAAATTAACCAAACAACTACAGCCAGAGACAGCATTTTATTGAACCAGTGCTTCTGTTTTATTGATGCTGAAATATAAAAAAAATACAGCACTGTATTTATAGTAATATAAAATGTATTAAAAATTAATTGTATGGATCATTAATGATAAGTGCCAACAGACATGTGGATGTGTGCATAAAGGCTTTAAAGTTTTTACATACAAAGTGCAATGCTGTTACAACAAACGTAAATACAGTTTATTAACAAATAAAACAATCATAATTATAATATACTTCAAATTAACAAAATAATACCAATAATTAAACAATGTGGATGATAAAATCACAAAAAAAACTTTTAAAAAATCAGTAAAAGCAGTATAAGGCAAATGACAAGCATGCATAGCAATACAATGTGTCACTTGTGTACATGTTATACAATTCTTAAAAAATAGTTTAAACATCTTCAGCAACTTTCTTTATGGGCATCATTAATGTAGATAGAGGTCATGCATCTAATACTTTTAGATCATTTTTAACAAAAACTTATCATAGAATTAGAGAATTGATACAAAACATGTGTATGTTTGCTACAAAGTTTTATCAAATATCATAAGTGTACATCGGTGCTTTTTTAAGATTGTTTTTTAATAACAGAAACACAACTCAATGATCCTGAACCATAAAAAATAAACTTATGGCTAATATTAAGCTTTGTTAGAAATTCTACAAACTTTGTCTCTTAAGACTCTTACTTATTGCTAAACTTATCAAAACCAAACAGCATTTAACAAACAATCAATAACATTAAATAAGCTCTGCTAAAAACAAGCATTAAGGTAAGTAATAAGCAAATAAAAACAAACAAAAAATTGAATAAATCAATCGACAACAGCTTTGTTGATGTATATCATATTGGTGAAAATAAAAAAAGTTGTGATAATGTATTGTTTTTTTTACCAATACAGGGATTTTTAAGTTCTTTGATTGGGATTATTGTAAATATTTCAAGTACTGTGGCCTTTATTTTCTTCTGTTTACCATGATTCTATCATTGACTATTAATATCATTCTGAAATTGTCAAGGATTTTTAAAACAATGCAAAGTAATTATTTGAGTTTGCATGAAAAAAATTGAAACAAAACTTGCAATTAATTCTACAAATTCAGTTCGATTTTTTTATTTCTTAAATTTATCTTCTCATAAGAAAGATGGGTCTGCATGTAAAGGAAACAGTGTGATCGTAGATATATAAAATCTTGGTACAAATGTTGGTTAGTTCTCTTATGGTGCTTTATAGATAATCTTAAACATATAGCATGCTTTTTCCCAGGAAGAACAGCTCAATGTCTTCCAGTGATTTGCCCTTGGTTTCTGGCACCTTCTTCCATACAAATATGGCACTACTCATGCACGAAAAAGCAAACAGCCAAAATGTCATAGCAGGACCAAGTGTCTCTTGCAGGAATAGAAACTCCTTTGTGACGATGAATGCACAGGTCCAGTTGGTCAGGATAGCAATACCACTGGCGGCGCCTCGCACCCTGGATGGGAATATTTCTGACATGATCAGCATTGGGATTGGGCCCCATCCAAGAGAGAAGCCAACAATGTAGACAACCAGGGACACTACTGCAAGCATCCCCATGTTGGAACTATGTGCAGATCCCTCTGTTTCATAGTAGTAAAACCCAAACACAAAGCATGACAGGCTCATTATGCTACCAGCTATAATAAGCAACTTTCTGCGACCCATTCTGTCCATGAGAACACAAGCCAGCAGAGTTGCAATAACCTGAACCAGGCCGATCAGAACAGTGGCCTGTTCACTATTATTGATACCAGCACTTTTGAAGATAGACACTGTATAAAACATGACTGCATTGATGCCACTGAACTGCTGAAAGATCATGATTACCAGCGAAATCATCAGTGGTCTTGATAGTTCTGGTTTCCTAAATTCTGACCAGGTAAATACTTCTTTTACGTCAAGGCCTTCTTCAATGTCACGGCATTCATCCTCACAGTCTGCATGAATATTTCTTATTTGTCTAAGAGAACGAATGGCATCAATTTTGCGACCTTTCTGGAGGAGCCAGCGAGGTGTTTCAGGAATAACACACTGCATGACCAAGGTGAGTATAGCAGGAATCATGGCAACGATAGCTGCTGCTGACCAGCTCAGGTACATTCCTACTGCATATGCAGCCAGTATACCAATGGTGATAGACAGCTGTACACCTGCTCCCAGAGTCCCTCTCAGAGAACTTGTTGATATTTCTGCAATGTAAATAGGGGCACTCACTGTTACCATACCACTAGCAAATCCAGACAAAAATCTTCCAAAAAATAACATGTTTGCACTGCTTGCTAAAGCAATGCTTAGCCATCCAAAAATGAAAGGAACTGAGGCTACGCCCATGGTTGATTTGCGACCAATCTTTTCAATGCACCAACCAGCAAATGGTCCTCCAATCATTGCCCCCACAGTCATAAGAGAACCGAACCATCCGCTCTGGTGGCCTTTCAGTAAACCTGCCGCTTCTAGTGCAGGGATACCAGGTGAACTATATCCAATAACAAAACCAAATGACAGCGGCCCCAATAGCGCACATGCTGTAACAATATATAGCCTGCACGCTGAACCTTCATGCTTCTTGCTGAAGTATTTTGGGGAAGCATTTACGTCTTCTCCGTTCTCCATATCTGATTTAACAAACCTCGACAACTGTGTGCATTAAAAATTTATTGACAACCTAGCACTGACACATCACGATCATTTTGTGCTTGTAGGCGCTTGGAATTTACCAGTCCGAGTATGGTGTTACTAATACCGGATATGAATTCATATCCGCGGATATAAATCTAGGGTTCGGAAGGGTAAGGATATGAACATGGAAATTGCAAACTACAGCATTGTTTGTTATGTTTATGTGAAATTTTATGTTAAATACACATTTTTAAATTAATTTAGCAACTTTATTGATAGTATGCTTACATTGTCTACATAATATAGCCGCACCACAGTTCATATGGATAGTGGAAATGGGGGTGGTGGTACTGATATGAACTTTAATATCATTATCTATAAATAAATTTGTTATATTCTTATTTACTTTCATAGAATATTATTAATTTTAATTAATAAACCCCCCTTTCATGAAACTATACACGCCTTTACATAATTATTGCATATAAATTAAGCCGCAGCAAAGATCATACCCAGTGGACATAGAGGAGTACCGTGGATATGAAGTTAAAATCATTATCTACAACTTAATTTGTAAAATTCTTGTTTACTTGGATGCAACATTATTATTTTCAATTAATAGAACTCCTGTTCATGAAAGTATACACACGTTTACATAATTATTGTACATAAATATAGCCGCACCAGAGTTTATATCCATGGTCATGTCGTGTATGCTATGTCCGTGTCCCTTACCCCATGTCCGTGTCCTCTAGCCCCACATCCGTGTCCAGTATCACCATGTCCGTATCATGTAAGACCATGTCCGTGTCATGTATCCCCATTTCAGTGTCATTTATCCCCATGCCCGTGCCCTGTATCCCCATTTCCGTGTCCTGTATCCCTCTATCCCCATGTCCGTGTCCTGTATCCCCATGTCCGTGTCCTGTATCCCCATGCCCGTGTCCTGTATCCCCATTTCCGTGTCCTGTATCCCTATATCCCCATGTCCGTGTCCTGTATCCCTATATCCGTGTCCTGTATCACCATGTCCGTGTCCTGTATCCCCATGCCCGTGTCCTGTATCCCCATGTCCGTGTCCTGTATCCCCATGTCCGTGTCAGGTATCACCATGTCCGTGTCCTGTATTCCCATGTCCGTGTCCTGTATCCCTATTTCCGTGTCAGGTATCACCATGTTCGTGACAATTATCAGCATGTCCGTGTCCTGTATCACAATGTCCGAATCATGTACCACCATGTCCTTGTCATGTATCAACATGTCCGTGTCCTGTATCACCATGTCTGTGTCATGTCTCACCATGTCCGTGTCCTGTATCCCCATGTATTTGTCCTTTATCCCCATATCTGAGTCCAATATAACCATGTCGGTGTTCTGTATCACCATGTCAATGTCCTTTATCGTCATGTCCGTGTTCTGTATCCTCAGGTTCATGTCATGTATCCCCATGTTCATGTCCTGTATCACCATGTCCGTATTCTGTATTATTATGTTCATGTCTTGTATCTCCCATGCCCATGTCCTGCATCACCATATCCATGTCCTTCATTTCTATGTCCACCATCCCCATGTCCATAATCTGTATCCCCATGTCTATGTTCTGTATCCCCATGTCTATATACTGTATATCCATTTAATATCCCGTATCCCCATACCTGTATCAAATACCTCCCGATCACATTTCATATATCCATATCAATAACTATATGTCCATAATTGTATAAACTATTTTCTTTTTCTTATCTGGTACCAGTATTTCACATATAAAAACCATGTTGCAAGAAACATGGGTGCCAAGTTTCAAATCTGTATCCCATATGCCCACAGGTATGTATATTTGTGTAGAGATATTGCTTACAATGTATTATTTAAAACCGGTATTTTTAGTGATAATGGTTTGATTTTTTTTTTTAATTTGGTTTATTTACAATTACCAAATGTATAAAAATAATGGAGACATTAATTTCCTTATTTCGGTTTTTCTATCCGTATCCTGCATATCCTGCATGTCTAAGGATATGAACTATGGTATGCCTGTTGATGTGTTCATTAATAGCGATTATGTTTAGACTTGTAAAGTTTCAAAGAATTTTATTTAAATAGTTGCTTTGCATCGTATTAAACAGATATACAACCAACAATGTTGTATATATTGTCCATGTTGCATATTGTTTTGATGATTATCTCTGCACTCTGTAAGTCCGCAGATATAAATTGCTGTTTACTTTTACATTTCATCATTATAAAAACATTTATATCAATACGAACATACATCATTTAAATGATTATTTACATCACAACATACGTTGGTTTACATATTTATCACAGAAATATCACAAAGTTTGGCATGTGTATATATCCGCACCACTTATTAGTAGCCGCTGATTTTTGTGTACTTATATTTGCATATTTTTAAACAATAAACCATTAGGTAAAGACGGTTATATAGTTCTTACACAGCCTTTTTGGTTCATTGGAGAATTTGCTATCCTCAATAAAAGAGCACACATATAAGTTACAATACTGTAGGCAGTAATTTTAGTGTTTTTATCCCTTTTCAATGGGTCTATAATTTACCATGTACATAAAATGATAAATACAGATTATTAAATTTTAAGGAAGAGTCATCCAGACTTTTAAACAATTGTCTGAAGAAGTAAATGTACTTATGCAATATCGACATTAACAGAAAGAAGTCATGATGTTGATAACGAATTTTAGTGTTTTACGTTCTTGCCAAATATAAAAAGTGTTGGAAATCTTTTGTTCATATCAGAACCCTGTTTGTACACAGTCATGAATTACCCTATAACAACGTTCGTTTAATCAACCACGATTGCATGTTATACGAAACAAAAACAAATTTACATTATTTTATTTATAGAGAAAAAAACAACATTTTCTAGAAAACACATTTAATGTAACATACATGGGTGTATATAATGATTTTTTATATTCATATCCGTACCTTGTAAGTCTAAGGATGTGAACTCAGGCGCGGCTGACGGTTTATGTATTGCCAACAATTCTGTAAAGACTCGCAGAATTTCATAAAATTGGTTTAATTAATTAAAAAAACCCAATTACATTAACCTAAAAATACAAAAAGACATGAGTTAGTGGTAAAGATATTGATTTTTACGTTCATATCCGTACCCAGCATGTCAACGGATATGACCTTCTGTGCGGCTATCGAAATATTAATTAACAGCAAATGAGTACAAGAGGTATACCTCTTTAAAAAGAGGAAAAGTAATTAAATCAACTATAATTAATCAAAATTAACAGAAATAAAACAAACAGATGACAATTTTAGTGTTCCCATCCATACCCTGTATGTCCACGGATATGAATACGAAAATGTGTCTGTTTTTATTACATCAATCACAATTACATCTAATGTAAATTAATTTTATTTATAGAAAATACATTAATGTTACTGAAAAAGACATAAATATAATATAAATAGGCGTAAATAAGGATTTTTACGTCCATTTCCGTACCCAGGATTCATATCCGCGGATATGAATTCATGTCCGGTAAATAGTCATACCCGTCTGGGTTTAAGAGACGCCTGGCGAAGTATTGTTCTTAGAGTTACTTCCCTTACCAGAAAAAAACAAACAACATTCATTGAAAGTTGTGAAAATATTTTCACATCAAATGACACATAGCGTCTCCCGCAAAAGACATAAATGGTAGACTGGCATAATTTTTAAAATAATGGCTATTTGTCGATTTTTCTTACAAGGCAATTGTCGCTATGGAGCATCCTGCTGGAACGAGCACCCTCATGGAGGGAATCAAGGTAGATCACAGTCACACTGAAATAATAAATTTATAGATTAGTAACTTTTTAGTTCTTCTGTAGTCCTATAAATAACACCTAGCATATTATATTTTTCCTTTAACAATTTTATGTCGTTAATTTTCATATTTTTCATTTTATGATGGGTATAAAAGCTGATTGTAACCATTGTTATATTTAGCTAAAAATTACAGTCGTTTGGGGTGTAGCGGATCACTAACGACATTTTCGCTGCATACGCATTAGCGAAAAGTGTTTTCAAAATACAGAATATGCATTTACATTGCAAAAAATGTCCTCTTTTCAAAAATGCTAACCATTTTAATCTCGGACGTATATTTCTTTGCAAACGCTTCACTTTTTGATATATATCAATTTGGGTAGTTGCGGATCACTTTAGGGTATAGCGGATCACGTGATAAACGTCACCTAGGGATCGTCTCAAAGCTCTAGAAACGGCGTATTTGTCACAACAATGCAACTTAAATATGTCAACGATATGTTTGATTTTTTTTTCTCATGAATAATGCTATCAAATTGTTTTCAATGAAGCATACTCATATCATATGGCTGCTCTCTCAAGTTGAGTCCGCTGTTTCCAGCAGCTGTCTGGTCTACGTCTCTCTCGTTCACTATTTCGGTGCAACATCTGCACAAAGTATGGCAGTTTAAAATACACCTGTATCACCTAAGAAAACAACTATTGCACACACAGAACACACACGCACACACACACACACACACAAAGTTAATTGGGATGGGATATAAATACAAGATCAAATAACATTGAGTAATCTTTAATTAAAATCAGTGATTGGAATTGGAAGTTTTAACTTACAATGACTAAATCACATGCATTTTGTACGTTTTGTCGGGTCAAATATTAGTTTTCACAACAATCCTGGATTTTATTAGTATGAATTTACTGGAATTTGAAAGGCGGGTAAGCAAACAAAGTGCATTCAAGCAAACATAACAGATCTTAATAAGAAATTTTCTGACCTGTATTTGCTTTGTTTATTAGTACAGATGTATGTGAAAGATAACAAGTATTTTTAATAACAAATAAGGCCAAATGCTTAAAGGGGTCTAGACAAAGCTGGGTTATTCTGTGATAAACATAATTTAAGTGCCATATATATTATCGATAGCATTTACAAATCAATTTGAAACCTTGTCTATTTAAACATACCAGTTACATTCACACATCAGACATGAGTTGGGATATTTCCGCAATTTTAATAATTTAAGGGTCGGTGCAACATATCCAACTTTGAGAATCATCGGGTAGCAAAAGTCGACAGCGAATCGCTTAATAGATTATGAAGGAGCAATTCAGTTTTCTTTCTGCTACAGTTTTATTTCTTAAACAGCCGAAAAAACCCATAGTACAAAGTAAAGATAAATTCCTGCCGATTAAGATGGTAATTTTTATTTTAATTTATCCTAATGATTTTTTGGTCCTTTTTGACTTTGAACATAGCCACCCTATTTTCCCTATTACTTACATAGAAACTGTACAGAAAGTGGAATGTCTTCGCTTATTCTTACATATTCTGTTGTTAATATCTTTTATCCAAATCATAAGATTTAAAAAACCCTGGTTGCATATTTTGCGAAAATTATCTAGCTATTCTTTGAAATAAGTTTTATGTAATTAAATGTATAACATTTTGGTCCTTTTTAGCTTTTTCTAACATGACTATCGAATATTTTAAGTGAAAATTTAAGTCTCCGTGGATTTACGGACGTTGCCGATGACTTCCGAAGTGTTACGAAAGATAAGAGGTCACAGCAGGTGGGGGCCTGGTGTCGGGCCTGGTTCACGTTCCTCTAGAAATTGTATTGTGACAGTCTTGGTTTTCACGCGTGAAAGGGCTTAATGTACATAATGCAGTTACGTTACTTATATATAGTAAATATTACGGTTTTCAATAGCAATTTGATTTCCAGAAAACAAAAAAGAACAAGCAGTCAATTCTTAATTTATATTCTGGAAGAAATACTTTTTTTAAACCTGTGTAATTATACATTTAGAAATAGTTTTCAAAATTTATGCATTAATAGTATTAAAACTCATAATTTTGCCAAAGTAGAACATCTTTTTTAATATTTTAACAATCCTGTTATAATTTACTTGAATTATTAAAGTATTTAATCAAAAGAAAGTTAACTGGTGCTTTATTTGTACATGTATCTTCCTACAACGCGACAATTGTTATCTGAATATTTCTTTAGACAATTGTCTCAATAGGTGACAATTGTTAAAACAACAGTGGAACCCAGGTATACTTCCGGGGAAAAAAAGGTGACGATTGTTAAGACAACAGTGGACCCCAGGTAGAACATCAGGTAAAAAAGGTGACAATTGTCAAAACCCAATCTTGAACTCTCTTTGGCACCGCTGTTTGATGAAATCAACGAGCTAAATTGTTCACAACGTTTGACAGTTGCCGATACCATATATGAAGTTGAGCTATTTGTTGGTGGCGATATGAAGTTCATTCAGCTCATACTTGGACTTAACAATGGTATTGCAACACTAAAGTGCGCAAAAAAGAAAAACTAATTGAACTAATAAAGAATATGAAGACCATTTAGATTATTAATAAGATGCTTTAAATTAAATGAAAATGACTCCTTCAATGGTGTTACTTTTTCCCGGTGTTCGATACTTAAATACCTGTAATACATGACACAGATGTATTCTTTTTTTTATTAAATACATCAATCTAACATGAGCAAGAAAATAAATTGATGACAAATAAAAAAAGATATACTTTTTTAAACGAGTCAATGTAAAAAGTCTTAATTTGCAAACGACTATATTTGATATTGTCTTAAGAACTGTTTATGTTATGTATATTATATTTAGGACGTGTTATTTTTATTTCAAATCAATCCCTTTGTTATTAATATTAAAAATCAATCTTTGAAAACTTTCATGATTCGCGTGAATATACGGTCATGAAAGTATCAATAAACTGTAGAATGTAACTGTATCATTTTATTGGCTTTCCCCTCGTTCGTTCTGACGCCCCTAAGCAACAGACGCATTTCGCATGACCCCCCGCTGTGTTGCCTGGCTTTTCCCTCAGGCATTGTTGCCATATATGGGCAGTAGACTTCGTTAATCTCCGGTAATTAGATGCCGGAAAGAAAGGGCAGATAACGGACAGAACAATTAAGTCAAGTTTGAACAGTCTCCCTTGATGAGGTGATGAGCAAAGTGCCATATGGACGTTAAGAGTTGTGATTGATACTGCATTTTCATTTCAAATAGTGTGTAACTCATGGGCTAATCACTATTGATTACCGACGATGCATGCACAGTTTGATGATACATTAAGATCTTTTAATGGAAGGTATATTAATATACTTTTAAGTAATCTGTCATGATATTTCAGTACAGATTGAATGTGGTTCATCAAAGGTTTAGTAAATGAGCAAAAGTTGAAAAAATGCTAAATAGAAAATCTGTGTCCAGGCTGCTTTAAACATTATTGCAGCATAATCAATATGGAATGAAGTCTACCAAAAAATGTAAAGACAAAGGCAAATCAATAAAAGGAAACCAAAACCTCTCCTCAACAATTTCTTATGAAATGATATAAAATGTGCACAAAATGCCACTGACTAGATCATATGTAAACACAATCTAACTACTTAACATTTGTAAATATTGCATAAAAATACAATAATAAGGATTGAACACTAAGAAAGGCCATGTATTTCAACATACCTAAAAGAGGTTGCATACCTTATGCAGTGTTAGTTGTAAACAGTTAACTTCATAAATAATAAATATTTATCACAGCATATTGGGTGTATGATTTTAATGGATTGAAAATGATACATAAAGCAGTGAATCTGTTTGGCATAAAACATGACAGGAACCAAGTCACAAATCTGATTGTCTATGAGCAAACAAAAAGATTATTTATTAAACAGTTATTCCTATTCTCGCCGATAATCTTTAAATGGAGTTGCCCTTTTTTCTCTTCACCAGCCAAGAACTGCAGGTTTTCCAATAGATACATTGTCTTTCTCTATGAGCAAAATATCTCTCCGGACACGCACTGTCTTCCCAGGTGAAAGGTATTTCTTCTTGATGGTTTTGGCATTTTTCACAGCCAGACTTAATCTCATTTCATGAAGCAGCCTTTTTATTTGGTTGTCTAAGCATTTTGTTCTGAAAAAAAGATGACGATGTTGATGATGATGATATATTAAAAAAAGATGAGGAGGAGGAGGACTATGGATATGCCAGTGTATATTGTCCAAACTCAAACAGACATATCACCTCACCCCCCCCCACCCCCCACCCCCCACCCCCCACACACACCCATGTGGAAACAGTAAACAAATCAGAAACAGTTATTTACATCACATCAATTCCATATTTATCATACATAGATACATCATATCATCTGCATGTTAAATGTTATCCCTGCACTGGTACACCAAATGTAAGGATAATAAGACTGATTGTAGTATCATGTCATATATCCATGGCATGATATTACTAATGAGACTGGTTGTGGTATTATATATATATATATTATAAGATATTTTAAGTTGATACTGTCTCCACATGACTGAAAAATTGTTTGTTGGATGCTTATATAATTTGTTACAATGGTGATATGATGGTGATATGATTAGAATGATAATCATAATTAGCAGCTTATACTGAAGGAGTTGAACACAGCTAACATAATTGCAGAGAACGTAATAATGAGGATGATGAAGTGGAAGAAGAGGTGCACACCGCTAGCAATCAATGAAATAACTTAACAGAATAACAATGAATGGGGTTATAAGTTGGGATGAAACTTTGAGATATGTTTGGCAGATCGTATTCAGGTTCACTAATGAGACGGCCCCCTAAATTTAATGATCCGTAATACCCAAAAATATGTGGGTTCACTTTTCAGCTCACACATCAATAAAAACACGTCCAAAGAACAAACAATTTCGTATGGTGATAAAGAATATATACCCCCATCAATTGATGTCATTGGTTTAATCAATTACCCTATATTGTTGGAAAGTTCGCTGTTGATTTGCACTTTCATTTTTGTGTTTTCCGTAGAAATGTCAACTTCCGGTGACCTCGGTTTGGTTACGCCATCATTTTTGGTTATCGAAAACTGCTAGGCTGAAAATTTCACCGTGGAAATCCTAACGGGATATCCCTTTTTCTAATGAAATACTTTTTATTTGGTTTAATCAACAAAAGTTGTAAAAATATCAAGCTCAGATTTGGCTGATCCGCAATACCCTAAGATCCGCTACACCCCAAACAACTGTATGTTGTTGAAGGCTAAGAATTTATTGTCTGTTATATTATTATTGATATAACGTAGGTTTGGGATCAGCTGTGGAGACTAATCTTAATTGAGGTTTCACTACATGCTAGTAGAAAAAACCTTTGCATTTCTGATAAAAAGTAAAAAAAATAAGTATCAACATAGACAATGATGAAATTAAATTTTATTTACCTGTCAGTGTTAAGGTGGATAAAATCTGTATCTGACAATCAGCCTGTTTTTTGAGTGAGGCAGTCCTTATTCACTCAGACACTAACATAGAATTTATATAATGTACAGTTTGCTGATCAATGTATTCCTTACAATACAGTTAAGTTGGACTATAAATAAACTGCAAAAAATACAACCATGCAAACAACACAACAATATTACTCCGATACACTGCTAATGGTTGTGTAGTAAAGTAGCAGAGGGAATTTAATTGAACAACAAGTGACAGAACATTTACATTGTGCAGATAAATGAATTTTATTAATAATCTATTTGACAATATGGAAAAGCAGCTTCAAATCCATGAGTTACATCTATAATTTTGTACTAGGAACTTAACATAAGAAAAATCTACTGCAATCAACTGTTTACACTATTTTTTTTTTTTTTTTATGAGAATTATTTTCTTGATCTGTTTGGTCTCATTTTTATCTTGAAATGATCGATTGTAGGTTACAGTTTGACAGCACAACGACAGTTATTTGGTGGGGGTAATCGTGGCGGTGGTGGAGGTGGAGGGAGAAATTCATTTGCAGGGAATCAGAACCAGTATAAGTGGGTATCCCAGGATGCACAGCAAGCACAACAGCCCCAACAGACACAGCAGCTCTCTGCTTCAGATATTGTGTAAGTCAATGTCCTTAAGATTTCTGATATAGTAAAATTCATTGAGAACATAACATTTATAAGCCTTTTTTTAAGAGTACTGTTATCAAAACATTTATAAAAATAATACAGAGCTGGTGCTCACTTTAAGCAGGTACTGTACTGCCTTCACTGTGATGCTGAGAATACATGACCTACTGTAAGCTTTGTAATTACCGTATTCACTCGTGTAATGGTCGCACCCGTGTAATGGCCGCACCCGCAACATGACCGCAATATTTGAAGAAAAAATCCTAATTCAATGTAATGGCCGCACCCCCAAAATGACCGCAAAATTTGAAGAAAAAAATATGAAGGCCGCACAGTTTATACAGCAGAGCTCCGCTATATCGTCAATACTGTCGGTCAACGATTAACTGTCTCACATACATTTCCCTTTGTTCTGCATGAAACACAGCTTATTATCCGTCAGTAAACACTTAAACAAACTTTCAACTTCAGTCTGCTAAATACACCAAGCTGTAATTTACGTTTCTGTGTATACTTGCCTCATTACACAGGTCAAGTGACTGATTCTGAGATAAGCTATTGTCAAGGTGATATCGATCGGAGCAGTTTGGCAGTGAGGGAGTGAACGATGTGTTTTTATAAGCAGCTGCCGATTACCTTTCTCCATGAAATTATTGATTGGTGGAATGTACACAAGGACAGTGCACTGTTCCCCGATATATCGTGTACTGTCATACCAGACTTGTTGACGTAGATCAAAGAAATTAATTTCACGCCGCCACGAGCTACAGGATAGCAGTGCGACTGAGACTAGATACATTCGCAACGTGTCAAAAATACAGTCACTGTTTACCAATTAACCCTTTTGTTGAGACAGCATGACTGGTCGACGCTCCTGTTCATTTTTCACCTCGTCAAAGAGATTGTCGCCTCGTATCAAAGCTGTGTTGTTTTATCGGCTCTACTATGAAATCCTTTGATCTGCATGGTAGTGTGCACATGACAGCTGGGTGAAATTGTTTGATGATGCAAACATTCAGAAATATGATACAAGAGATAAAACTAGGAAGTCATTTATAAATTATGGAATATGTTCACATTGGTTAGACAAAAGCATAGAACGGCGCTATCTCGTTCATATCGTCCGTCAACCTCCTACTTAGAGAGCTCATCTAGATGCATGGCGTCCCAAAAATCGGCAGAATTGTTCTAGAAAAAATGTCACAAACCCTTACACCTATAGAATGGCCGCACCCTCAACTCCTTAACGATAAAATCGGGTCAAAAAGTGCGGCGATTACACGAGTGAATACGGTACTGCTACCAGGGATGTTATAATATTGAATAGGGGTGATTTTATTACAATAAAAAAAAGAAAAATTGTTGGTAAATTTTGTCCGACGATACCTTCAGTGTTTTTATTTTATTTACTTGGTATCCAGTTTCCAACATAATATGCCTACCTTGTATTATTTATACATGTTGCAAACAAAACTTATGTAGTACTGATGTTCCCTTTTCAGTTGGTAGAATAGACCAGTTTCCGCATTGGCAATTTTTTGACATGGCAAATCAAAAACGTGGCCATACATGACAGGTCCCCATTTCTGCTTATAGAAAATGGATGACATCGAAAAATCTTGATCACTTTTTTTGGAGGAACTGCATGCTTTGAAAGTAATAGACTGAATGCATACGCTGGGGAACCTAAAGGAAAGTGTAATGGGGCAAAAGGCATCGTAAGTTTATAGGATTTATGTGACATTCTGTCGATTAAAACTGCAATGTGCTGCAGACTGAGGCTTGTATAGCAATATAATGCCAGTATAAAGTTTTACAATGTATACATAGAAAAAAAATGGTTTTATGTGTATGTGTGTGTTTGCATAGTTACCAGGCATCCTTATGTAACAGAAATCAGGCATTGTTGCTGTCTGATTTCCATTTTGAACCATTTTACACGCAACTCAAAGCCTCAAAATGTTTCATACCAAAGTTGAAAACTATACAAACTTTGTTTGATAGTACATAAAATTAAAGAATACAATATGTAAACTACATGCATTCTAAAAATAAATTGAAGCATCCACTTGGTTAACAATTGAAATGTCACAGAGGGATGATCAATTCGTACCAGTAATCACTTCATTATTATCACCTAATCACCGAGTTGGCAAGCGGATGTTTCACCAACACACTTGTTCTATTCAAGTGAGTAAGAAACCCACCTTTTTATTTAGTTTAATCTGAAACATACTAAATAAACAAAAGATATATAGCTATTTTGCTTTACATCATTAAATGATAAGAACGCCTCATATAGTTTGGGTCATAAAACTGCCATGACAAAGTGCTCCATTGGGGATCAGCTGTTAGGCTCGTATTCCCTACAAATCAAAGTGATATGCCTGTCATATGGCACCCCTTGTCCGCCCAAACCTCCCAGTGGTTACATCCTGTCCACTTCATAACACTAACCAATGCTACCATAATAAAACAGGTGACAATGTACAGAACTTGTTTTAGAACACAGGACATACCTAAAAGTTTTGTAGTTTCGGATGTTTCTGATCATTGTAAAAAAATAAAAAACTTCAAAAATATATCTGTATAAAATGTTTTATGAGCAATACATATTAAGTGGAATGTATACGTGTCCTCTGTCCAAACATATTTAGTTATAGTGTTGTTGAATCTATAGCTAATTAGTAAGTAAGGTTATAGTACTGGACATACAAGTAGTGATATATGTTTACATGAGCAAGAATGCTAATGTTCTGCCTAGCATCAGTAGTATACAGGTACAGCATTTCTACTAGATGTGGAAAACACATGTGAATTACTTTAAAATTTAATTTTGTTTAGTTGTAATCTATTTCTGACAAATTCAACATGACATCCACGTATACATGGACATTACTGGACGGCTGTGCACTGAAGTTTAACCTATGTGCATGCACCTGCCAGTGTATACAGTGGGACACGCATTCACTGTAAATTGGTGTATTACACTATACAAATACTATAATCACCAATGTGCCGCATTGTCCAGACCATTCACTATTTAAGATCAATCGGTCATTTATCAAAACGCCTGTAAATCTGATTCTGTCATGTATGGCCTCATTCTAAATCTTGCAGGTCAGGTGACTCGTTAAAATAAGCCGATTAGGAAAAGGGTCTATTCTTGTTAAAAGATAATGATAAGCATGCAGTCAAGTGAGGAAAAAATGGTCAGTGCTAGTTTGATCTGGTCCAAAACTGGTCAGAAGCTAGTTAGATCTGGTCCAAAAATGGTCAGAAGCTAGTTAGATCTGGTCCAAAAATGGTCAGAGCTAGTTAGATTCAGTCTATGAAGCAGTTCCTTGAAAATTTGCCTTTGACAAATTATTCTCTCACCGGCACTCTTAATCATTCTTTAGACATATGCTAAAACATCTGATGTACTGCAAAGACAAAAAAGGTTGCAAAAATAAATCAACAACCCTAAGTCTTGCATTAAAACATCTGCTATGGTGTTAAGACAAAACTGGTGGTGTAAAAATGGTGCGGTCCTTTTTTAGGCATCATCGAAAATATTTATCTATCATTAGACTTGCCTTAAAGATTATGCAGGTGTAAACAAAAATGACTGGTCCTCAGTACAGTTAATTGCTGAACTATATTAAGTAGCAAACGGCAAGATGATTTAGTCGCACTTCTGCCAACTTGTGACAAAAGATGATAGTTGTCACTGTGTTTACTTTCAACAGGCCACAAGTATGTAACCAGATGTGTAAATATGTTGAGTGTAATTTTTAGTTTTAGTTTTAGTCTGCATTTTATTTTAGTGTTAGAAGTTAGTGTTTTATTTTGAAAAAAGTAAAACATTAGGTAATCAGAAGCAGCTGTAAACAGGAAAGAAGGCTCTTCATGCAGCCAACTAATTAAGAGTTTATTGAACAATATATAGAATGAAATAGAGACACCACAAATCACAAAGGCGCAGTGAAATTAAAATGGACTGAAAACAACAAACTCGTGAGTAAAGGAATTCTTGGTATACAAACTTATTTGAAATTGTTTGTTTTGTCCCCTGAACAGTTCCATTTCTTGTGAAAATGGGAGGGGGCAATAAATAGAGAGGGGGCCTTTATTACGAAGTTTACGGTAGGTTCAAACCATTTTCTTTTACAATATCCTGTCACGGGGGCATACATGCCATTGTGGAACCTGCTACTGGTTTTTGGTGCTCTACACAAGGATAGTAAAATATTGGTTATGCCACTGTCAGAATGCTTGTTAATATATCATTTTATGTTTTAAGGGCATATAACTAAGCTGTTACATATGAATTAAAACTAAATATATAGACAATATTTTTGCTGGTGAAGTAGACTAGATATTTTAAGTTGTAATTGTCCTTCCATACAATGATGTACGATTACATAAAAAAAAAATTCTGTTTGAAATATGACTGTTTTCTATAAAAATAAAATATTTCACAGCTTAAATTTTGTGTGAACATTTCTACTTTATTTTAAGACAAATAAGAAATGTTTGAAATAATTTTCTTTCAGTCGTGGGATTGGAAATGAAGTAACAGTTACCTTTGAGGGTGGAAAAATGTGGCCTTTTACATGCATGGGATTTGAAAAAGATATGCCCAGTATCCCAGGTATGTGGTATTTATTGTAGCTGAGTTCACATACCTCAACAGAGCATGCTTGTGCATCACTCTAAGATTCTTTTTGCATTTTCCATGCCCTTAAAAATTTGTTGGAATATAAAAGATATGAAGCATGGTCATAAAGCATGGTAAAGTATTAGTTTCTCAATAGTACTAAATGTTAAGATAATCGTAACCAGTAGTTTCTAATGATATTTTTGTGCTCAGGTGACAATTTTACTTTTTTTTTTATAAATAAAGATTCACATATGAATGCTGATAACTAATTGTAAAAGTGTTGTTTTTTTTAAGTGCAAATCATTAAAATATTCAGCAAGATGTTTATTTTGTTAATCACAGTTAATCCATACTTGTTTTTTTCAGGTTTTGAGGATATTTCCACAGAAGAGATGCGGTTTGAGGCTTATGATGCTCTAAAGCAAGGAAATGTTCAGGCATATGTAAGTTCTTGTCCTGGGATACCGTACTCTAGTAAAAAGCTTTACTGTTGTAAATTGGACCCTGGTGTTTTTTGCTGGGCACATTTCTGTTTTTAAAGAAATGTACCACAACTACATGAAAAAAGGCAATCAGATCTTACATGATCATCAAATGAGGGTAATATGGATATTCACATAAGTGTACTGTTATATCATTTACAAGGGGGAGATAACTTAGTGAGTTCTAGTACAAGCAAAAGTCAAAAAGTCTTGTATATAATCCTTCAGTTATAATTATTCATCTAATCAGCTCATTGTATTTTTTATGATTTTTCCTGAAGGACAAAAAAGAAATAATTAAACGATGGTAAATATATTTATATTCATTTAACATTGTCATTTAACTGTTTCAAATACACTATTACTAACATAGTTTGTCAAATTGAACAGAAAGAGTGGCCTAGATTAATTTATAGATACATGAAGATTATATGTACCGGTATTATTTTAAGCACCTGTCTTTGTTAATAAGATCATCTAAAGTACCTATGGTTGTAGGAACGTGGATGTGTCTCATTTATTTTAAGGAAAAATGATCAACAGAACATAACATTGAAAGGATATTGTTTTGCAATTAAAGTATTTTTAAAATTTAGGCAATTATTCTCATATGCTCATATGTGCTTGGATACATGTTCATAAGCGCTTGTTGCAAAGTGATAAGTCACATACCTGAAATTTCTCAACCCCCCACTATATGGGTTCATGTCCCAGTCCAATGTGGGAGGTCTTCAAGCTAACTTGAGGTTAATTGGTGGTTTTACCTAGTCCCAGTCCAATGTGGGAGGTCTTCAAGCTAACTTGAGGTTAATTGGTGGTTTTAACTAGTCCCAGTCCAATGTGGGAGGTCTTCAAGCTAACTTGAGGTTAATTGGTGGTTTTACCTAGTCCCAGTCCAATGTGGGAGGTCTTCAAGCTAACTTGAGGTTAATTGGTGGTTTTACCTAGACATTTATCAGGGTTCTTTCTCCACCAAAAATCAGCTGGACATTGCCAGTACAACATTAATTGTGTCAATGTGATGTAACAAAGAAATCAAATATCTAATTTGACTCTAATTGCATTTGTGTTCTAGACCCAAAAGGTTGAAAGCTTGTTTACCCAGGTGAATTCAGCACGACAGGAATTGAAGAACCCAGGCCTCCAACTTAAACAGAAACTGGTAATTTATCTTTTCTTTTTTTACATAAAACTCTTAAACTACCTGTACTCAACTTTAATTGGTAAGATTTAGGCAAATAGTGTAGATCCAGTTAAGTCAAATCCTTAGAGGAGTTGTCTCATCATGATCTACATTGTTTGCAGCCAAGTCTCTAGCAATATGTTAGTTCCTTGCAATATGTTAGTTCCTTGCAAGTATTGTTATCTTACTAACTTATAAACTGTTACTGTCACTGTTACTGATGAACAAATGAGTTAAATCTGTTCCTGATTCTTACCTATAGTCTGAATTCTACTTACTGTGTTCATGAAATTTCCTTCTTTGTGGAACCAAGTGTTTCAAAGAGTCAAATGTCTGTTGTTTGGTGGTCACATGGCTGATGATGTCTATATGACCCGGTGTTGTTTGGTGGTCACATGGCTGATGATGTCTATATGACCCGGTTTTGTTTGGTGGTCACATGGCTGATGATGTCTATATTACAGGGTGTTGTCAGGTGGTCACATGGCTGATGATGTCTATATGACCCGGTGTTGTTTGGTGGTCACATGGCTGATGATGTCTATATGACCCGGTGTTGTTTGGTGGTCACATGGCTGATGATGTCTATATGACCCGGTGTTGTTTGGTGGTCACATGGCTGATGATGTCTATATGACCCAGTGTTGTTTGGTGGTCACATGGCTGATGATGTCTATATGACCCGGTGTTGTTTGGTGGTCACATGGCTGATGATGTCTATATTACCAGTTCTTTAGTATTATAAACATCTCATGCTGCGCAGATTTATTGGTTTTGTAAAAGTAATGACATCTCCTGAGCTTGAGTTTGTAATAACATTGGACCATAAAATAAGCATTTTTTTTTTTACTTTGGCCATTGATTGTGACGGATTATAACCAGTGTGTTGATAAACTAAGACAAGTTTGCTAAAATTATCATATATTATATGTTATAATCAATTATATGCAAAGGTAAAGCTCTAGTATATAGTATATACATATATATATATAGGGTTGTCCCAGAAATTAAGATCTTGGAGCAATTTAAAATTGTGACTAGAATTGTTGCAAACTCCAGCCGAAATAATTAAATTGATGGAGCAAGCAAAAGGAAAGGCTAGTGTGAGTCGAGTTAGTCTCAAATGACAAAAGGTTTGTTGAAAGCTGCGTGACACTTGTGGTTGATGAAAGAACTGTCAATTCATCATTGAAGAGGACAGCAAACATGACATAGTTAAAGTAGCATTGGAGTAGGTCTGTAGACTGACTGTTCAGGAACTTGCAGAAATCCTTAATGACGGGCCTGGTTCTAACCAAAGCTCTCAACGTAAAAAAGTTAAACCAACTGTTGAATGAATAACTGAATATATAATATGGTGGCCAAATACTATTTCAAGGTGTATGAAATGATAAGAAACTATTTCTTGAATATGCCATTATTAAACTTGATGCAAACTAAAACTAAGTTCAAACTAATACTAAATAAGCAAAAAAATTGATAGATGTAAAT
The DNA here is from genome assembly GCA_007844125.1 of Sinonovacula constricta. Classification (NCBI taxonomy): domain Eukaryota; kingdom Metazoa; phylum Mollusca; class Bivalvia; order Cardiida; family Solecurtidae; genus Sinonovacula; species Sinonovacula constricta. The sequence continues at coordinate 12,268,650 of CM017569.1, forward strand.
AAACAAGAAAAAGTTTGTTATAGGAATTATTTCTTTTGCATCTAAAACCATTTTAATTTTGTTTGTGTTATGTCCATGTAAGATAGGTACTGTGCATTCTAAACCATCACGAGATTTGAGTGACACAGTCCATAGTAATTGAAATTTCTTGGTATAGAGAGAAAGCAAAGCAATGAGATTCACCATAACATTAATACAATAGATGATCCCTGGCTATATGTCTACACTTCGGAGACACACGTCCGGTTTGGTGCTTACTTTGAGAAAAAATTACAAGTGTATGTGATGTGCTTTTTTTTTTCATGATGTTGATGTCACATTGTACGTGTGGCGATAGGAAACATGGTCACTTTGTAAAGAGTGCTATGTTGTTACTGTTGCTTGATTTTGTGTAATATACTAGCACTGTGTCTGTTACTAATTATATTTGATGTCATTGTTTTCAATTTGTTCGTTGACTGTAAAATAGAAAAGTTATGAACAAAGTCTTCAAATTTCTGGCACAGCCCATGTATGTATATATGTATATATACACATGCACACACTAAATGTTATATATATGACATCTGTGTTGTACAGTAATTATTGACTGTTGCAAAATACTGTTTCATTTTGATGCCCACTAAACAACACAGATGTCATAAAACGAAATTGCATGTTAGAAAATAATTTTGTGAATAAGGATAATATATTATTATTGTATTGTGTTCTAGATCACATTTATCGAGGATGCCAGAAAGCAAAAGAGTTCTGGGTAAGTCTTTGTTAAGTGTCAACATTGGTTTTCCTAAATGAGCGTTTGTTTCAAATATTATGTACAGTATAACTGACCATTTCAAAGGAAAAATCTTACTGACAATCCATAATGCACTTTATCCAAACCAAACAAATGGCTTGTTCTACAAATTTTGCTCTTTTTGTCATTATCAAATGTTGTGCTGTATATGTTTTAATTCTATACAGGCAATTTCATATCAACAAAACTCTAAATTAACTGTTTCCTTTACCTGAATATACAGAATGGTCACAAAAGCTGTGTCTCCATGTATCATTGGCAATGTTTGTATTAGTTGTAACCCATAAGTATTTTATTAGTTGTAACCCATAAGTATTTTATTAGTTGTAACCCATAAGTATTTCATTAGTGGTAACCCATTAGTATTTTATTAGAGGTAACCCATAAGTATTTTATTAGTTGTAACCCATAAGTATTTTATTAGTTGTAACCCATAAGTATTTTATTAGTTGTCACCCATTAGTATTTTATTAGAGGTAACCCATAAGTATTTTATTAGTTGTAACCCATAAGTATTTTATTAGTTGTAACCCATAAGTATTTCATTAGTGGTAACCCATTAGTATTTTATTAAAGGTAACCCATAAGTATTTTATTAGTTGTAACCCATAAGTATTTTATTAGTTGTCACCCATAAGTATTTTATTAGTTGTAACCCATAAGTATTTTATTAGTTGTAACCCATAAGTATTTCATTAGTGGTAACCCATTAGTATTTTATTAGAGGTAACCCATAAGTATTAATTATAAGATTTAGTTATTACATTTATGTATAATTTTAAGGTCAGTTTAATTTTCATTGTATAAGCCCCAGATATTCTATTACCTTTCTTTATTTAGTTCTAATTGTTTTCTTATTTCAGGACTTCTACTGGATATAATTCCCTTTTTAATGGTAAGTAAAATACAAGCATATGTTTGTTAACACTTTTTATTTAATTTAAATTTACTTGTGTCATTTGATGATAATTATACTATTAAAATCATTTGGGCACTTAAAAGTAATTTATTTTTTAAGTAATTATGTAATTTAAAATGCCTTGAAGCTGTATGAGTAATATAACATGCTATCATTAAAGATATGTACTATCAACTTTAAACCTGCTGAGTGCATTTGATAATACTTAGCAAATTATGAAACCCAGATCATATCCCACAGCTGTCTGATCAGGATTTGCACTATCGACTTTATATCTAGGCTTATATGCATGTCACTTTAAGATGACTGAGATTAAATTTAGGCTTGTAACAAAATGCAGTATGATTATTATTGGGTTCAATATTTTGTTCACAGACACTAGTTCATCTGGTGCCTTTGGTTCTTCCACCACCTCTGGAACGTCTCTGTTTGGCAAGCCAGCACAACAGCAGAATGTAGGGTTTGGTATCAGCACTTTTACCCAATCTTTGCCTCAACCTCAAGGACTCTTTATGAAAAAACCGGCAGAGACACCGTCAGTGTTTGGACAGAATTCTGCCCAGCCTTCAGTGTTTGGAGCTGCCCCCCAACCCACATCTGTATTTGGACAACCCACCACACAGTCGGCTTTTGGCACCCCTGTGGCAACAACAGGAAGTAGTGTGCTACAGCAGCCAGGTTTTGGAGGCAACACTGCAGTGCCACAAACCCCCAAAGTGTCCCTGTTTCACAGCGGAGCTTTCTCCACCCCTACTTCCCAGACACCATCAACCCCCAGTACTTTCGGTCAGACTCAACTGGCTCCACAGCCATTCGGAGCTGCAACACCAACACAGACTGCATTCGGACAAAAATCTCAGACAGGTGCATTTGAAGGCTCCCAAAGTATGCCAATACCCTCCGCATTTGGGGCAGCACAGCAGAGCCAGGGATTAAGTCAGGGGGAGACAACTAGTGTGTACACACAAATGGACAAATTAACTGCCACAGAGCTGCAGCATTTTCAAGCTACTACTTTCAAACTAGGGCACATTCCGACCAAACCACCACCGAAAGAGTTGTGCTTCTAGATGTCTAAGTTTATTGTTTCTTATGTTTAATGTTAAGATGTAACTAAAAATTGTGTTGCAAGAGGTACTGAAATGGTCAAGTGAACAATGTTTTTGCAAGTTCATCTTAAGATTGATTTTTACAAGATAAAGGAAAAGTTACTTTTGCAATATATAAGGTTAAGCAAAGCTTTTATAACATTGCCTGATTTAAGAGATAGTGCAGATCAAAACCAGTCATATCACACCAGGAGCTGTGGGAGTATTATCTGCAATACTTGGTGCAAAGTCTATGGCAGTATATTTTGTTAAATTGTATGAAGCTAACAATCAATAAAGGTAATTAAGTCTGAAGCAGATTTAAGGTTAATGTAGTAATTGCAGCTTTAACAAACATGTACATTTTACAAACATTATTTTGTATTGAACAGATGCTATCATCCTTTTCAGGCAGCTTAACTGGAACCTGTTTCTTGCTTGTACCCATTTGTTCTACTTGTAGCAACATTGAATTTTAACGTTTTATACTGTACAATAAAAAAAGTGTTATGTTCAACTGTGTTTCATCATGTTTTATTTTAGTAGTCATTATATTTATAGTTCAAACATTGATTATAATGAATATAAGGACCTTCATGGTGGTATCTGACAGTAAATAACAATTTTTTGTTTTCTCAACTATTAACAATTATTGTTACCTAAGAATGCTATTTATTGATGTCCTCTGTTTATTTGAAAAGTGAAGCATAATGCCCCAGTTGTCATCACAAGCAGATATTTCCTATCTGAGCCACACTGTACAGTTGGCTAATTTATTAAACTAAGAAAATCATTTGACCACTAACTGTTGAGATCATGTTATGTTATTATCTGGTTTCTCATCATAATGTGGTATCGATTTTAGCAGAAATTCTCATCATACTTATTGAGAGATTAGGAAATATATAACTTTAGAGTAAATTTTTTAAAAATTGTATTGTCTTACAATAAAGGTAGTGTTGAAAATTGCCTTTATTTCGACTAAAGTATAAGTTTATACAGAAATTATACCTCATTTCCCCCAAACAGGTGTACAGTTTTGTTAATTGTGTTTGACATAGACAAACTGTTGTACACCACCATTAATAACAACCTTATACAAATGTGTTTAGTTACCTTAATTTTTTCTGATACAAAAGACAACATATAACAGCTGCACTTTCCATCTGTCTCTCCCTATGTCCTTTTTGTGACCCAGCCATAAAATCTATATTATTGTTATAACTTCATTCAAACTTCACCATTTTACTAATATACACTTGAAAAAGTCATTTTCTGTACTTTTACAACATCATTAACAGTCATATATCTACTGGAAGAAATCATACCTTAGCCCTGTATTGCATTTTATACAGAAAGTTTGTTATTATTGTTATATTACTGTTGAAAATGTGTTTTTTGACAAATTGTTGTTGTGATTTAACAAAACAGTACCTATGAAGTCATGTTAACTTGCGACAAATACCATACTATAAAGTCATGTTAAGTTGAAGCAATAACCATTCTGTGAAGTTGTAAAGCATAGACAGTTACCATCCTATGAAGTCAAGTTCAGTTTGAACATTTACTGTACTGTCATGTGAGGTGTGGACATGTACCATGTTATAAAGTCATATAAACTTAGGACCAAAAAATACTACATGTGTATACATTTAATTGTGAAAGATTCCTTTGTATTATTGTATAAATTTTGGAAACACTATTTATCATATTTTGATATGCATTTTCACTGTTTGGTATTAATTATAGAAAAACGCACAAACATTTCCATCTGTTTTTAATTTTACCCTATACACTTCACAGTATATAAAATATCACATGACATACAGTGTAAAAAATTCTTTTAAAAGAAAACATACCCACATGTTTGCATGATTTTAAAACACAATCCTCCCCGTTAAGATTAACAGATAAATAATTTATATATGTACATCATGAAGATCGCTGTAAACCCTGTTACCGTCCTGCATACCGCTCTCTGGTGTCTGCGAAGGAAGTCCTTTGTGATGCAAATGCACGAGTTACTGATGGCGAAAAACAAAACAATGTCAACGTAAATAATTTAATGTTTAACATAACCATATAACAAAATAATTGGGTTTCAAAGAAAGATGTTCTGTGTTGCTTTGTTACCAGTCACAAACACTTTTATGGTCACACTGGTGACTTGAGTTGTTGGTAGAGGAAGTCCTTGAAGACCTTCCAACATGAGCATTTTCTCCCCGAAGGGATTTAAACCCATGCTATGAAGGACTTAAAATAAAGTTGGCTGCTGGTATACAGAGTCCCTATTAACAAATATAAATTAGTATTGTGTGGACTGATCAACAGGCACTATAGCTCGAATTGCAATTCTGTGACATTCCACATTTCCTTGTAAAAACGTTGTATCAGAATTGTACCATATACATTAAAAACACTAATGTATGTATATTTATTGGAAAACAATTATTTAACCGAACAAAAGTGCTAGCTTTATAAGATCTAGAAAATGGCTTGTATATTAATTTAAAAAAAAATAATTTGAAGTTGCATTACGCACATTTTCTCTGCCGTCGATGTCTTATAGGCATAGAACAGTGTTCTTTGACCGGTTCATGGTTGTACATGGTTCCCTCTGTACAAGGCTCTGTCCGTGCTCCTTTAGTGGGGTCAACTGAGAAAGGTTAATAAAACTTGCATGACTTGGGCCACAGACTACTTGGCAGACCATTAAAGACTGACTTGGCTTCCGACCATACTCAATGGCATTCTGCTATTGAGCATCAAACCGCTGGACTAAAATCCTAACTAAAATAAAATGATGGTGATCATTTACTTGGAGCGCTCTATATCCCTCAGTTATTTCATAATGGCAATGGACGGCCTTAATCACTAGACATTTGTTATTAATTTTTAAAAGAACAGACACCACTACAATAATGCCTACTGCCACCATGCATGCTTAGTTTTGCAATGTCACATGTGATGCAAAGATGCCTTTTCCGATTCGGCAGATGGCATTTCTGATCGATTAGGCTAAAAGTAAACTCTTACCTATGGGGATCGGTAATGAAATGCCGTATCTGTCCTTCAGCAGGGTCAGTATGATATTGATGAGGCCAAACGGTATCATACCTCTGTAAAACAGGAATACAGCTTAAATTCTATCCGAGGATTTAATTCAGAAATGATACATCTGTGATGCAAAGATACAGTGTAGAAATAAGCATCAGTTATACAGGGATACGGTTAACAAATAACGCCTTTGTCATACAGGAATACAGTTTAGAATAACGTCTCTGAAATACAGGAATACAGTTTAGAATAACGCCTCTGTAATACAGGAATACAGTTAAGAATAATGCCTCTGTAATACAGGATTGGAGTTAAGAATAACATCTATGAAATACATGAATATAGTTTAAATTAATACCTCACAGTTCAGAAAAAGGCCTCTGTAATTTAGAAATACAGTTTAGAATTTCGCCTCTAATACAGGAATACAATTTACAATAACGCCTCTGTAATACAGGAACACAGTTTACAATAACGCCTCTGTAATACAGAAATACAGTTTACAATAACGCCTCTGTAATACAGGAATACAGTATACAATAACGCCTCTGTAATACTGAAATACAGTTTACAATAACGTCTCTGTAATACAGGAATACAGTTTACAATAACATCTCTGTAATACAGGAATACAGTTTACAATAACTGTAATGTTGCTGTTGTTTATATGCAGACCCTAAAGGAGTGGTAATACAAGACCCTAATTATGGTTTACGGTACATGCTTATTCAGATGCTCACACATACATTCTTCAACAACAACTACCCTACAATACATGCATACAATAACCTCATAGGATTAGAGAGGCGGCGGGCGAGCTTGGCCGCTACAATAACATCTCTCAGGAATACAGTTTAGAATAACGCCTCTGTAAATCAGGAATACAGTTTAGAAATAACGCCTCTGTAATATAAGAATACAGTTTAGAATACCGCCTCTGTAATACAGGAATACAGTTTAGAATAACGCCTCTGTAAATCAGGAATACAGTTTAGAATAACGCCTTTGTAATACAGGAATACAGTTTAGAATAACGCCTCTGTAATACAGGAATACAGTTTAGAATAACGCCTCTGTAATACAGGAATACAGTTTAGAATAACAGCTCTGTAATACAGGAATACAGTTTAGAATAACGTCTCTGTAATACAGGAATACAGTTAAGAATAACAGCTCTGTAATACAGGAATACAGTTTAGAATAACGTCTCTGTAATACAGGAATACAGTTTAGAATAACAGCTCTGTAATATAAGAATACAGTTTAGAATAACGCCTCAGTAATGCAGGAATACAGTTTAGAATAACGCCTCTGTAATACAGGAATACAGTTTAGAATAACGTCTCTGTAATATAAGAATACAGTTTAGAATAACGCCTCTGTAATACAGGAATACAGTTTAGAATAACGCCTCTGTAAATCAGGAATACAGTTTAGAAATTTCGCCTCTGTAATACAGAATTACAGTTTAGAATAACGCCTCACAGTTCAGAACAATGCCTTTGTAATCATGAATACAGTGATTCATCTCACCAAATCTTCTGTATGCAGGTTAATGCTAAGAAATCACACCTCTTAAAGAACGAACATATAGCTAGGAATTCTGACCTCATTCTAACAGAAGTGCATATATTGTATGCTTAGAATACAAGAGAATAGCTCAGAAGCATACATAAAAATACAGAAATAAATCTTAGAAGTCTTAGCCTCCAAAACATAGAAATAAAGCTTCGAAATCAAACCTCAGCTCGATTTGTGTACTCATACAGGGATAAAGGTCAGATGTTATACCTATGTCATTCCGATATGCAGCTAAGAAATCGTACCTTAAGCTCAAAAATGTCTGCCAACACAGGGATAAAGGTCAGAATTTATACCTATGTTATATGCAGCATACCTCTATTATACACGAATTTAACTGAAAAGCACATCTTTCAAATACGGAGATAACGCTTAGAAATCTTAACTATCTCCTTAAAACAATTCAGCATTTCCACTTTCATTATGTTTGTATTTCGCTTAATCGCATTGACACAATTATGGTCATATTCTTGACGTCCAGCTAATTATAGGTGGAGGATGATCCTAGACTTGGGTCTGGATAGAACCACCAGCGCACTGCAGGTCAGCTGGATGACCTCCACATTGCTCCGTTTCGGGACTCAGTCAACGCGGTGAGAGGATTAGGCGTTACAATCCAGCGCCTCTGGGCTGCCCTATCTCTAATACATAAAAAGGCATTCATAGTACAAAGTTAAAGCAACAGATAAAAAAAATAAAACTCTATAAGCAACGAATTAAAGCAGAAATATGGTCTCTAAAACCATTTGTATTTCGCTATCATACCGGAATAAACACAAGAGAACTATGCCTTTAAACTTTAAGAACATGGATTATAAGCAAAGATCAGAAACAGATAATTATTTAACCAACAATAATGCTGTTATATATGATTTAAGCTAAAATTTAATCAATGTAAGCAACGAGAAGCACAGTTTGATAATACTTTAAAATCACGCGATACATTTTGTTTGAAAACAACAACAACGATATTAAAACGCAATATTATATATTGTTTTACAAAAATAAATTCAGACATTGTATATAAAATCTGGAAATAAAACTCAGACAACTTATTTTTGTGATCACTTCAAATCCAAAAATTACAAAACTACTTACCTAAACACAGTTTCCCAAAATGTAGTTAGTGCTCAATCCACTAAATATAAAATTGTGCATATCATACGAATCGGAAGCTTCTAGTTTTTGTCGTATGTCAGTTGGCGACTTGTAAACATGGACTTCCTTTAATTGCAGGGGCGGATCCAGAGGGGGGGGGGGGGGGGCGAAGGGGCCGCGGCCTCCCCTATTTTTCGACGACCAACAAAAAAAAGTATTTTGCCCTTTAAAGTGAGCAAATAGATAAGGAAATTATGCCCCACAGATGCTTGGAAATCGGATCTCAGCGCATCTAGAATTCAAAATTTTCTGGGGGAGCCCCCTCCAGACCCCCCGCCGCGGATTTCACGCCTGCGGCGCGATCAGCTCCGGCCTGCGGCCGAATGTTACTCCCTCGCCCCCCCCCCCTATTCTGAAATCCCGGATCCGCCCCTGAATTGCATCTCTAGCTTCTACACAATTGTGACAGTCAATGTACCTGGGTACGGATCGGAGTGTTTATTGAACGCCGTCGTGTTATAAGTGGTCGTAGATCGCATCATACGAGCAGGACCGGTAATAATTATTAGATGATAGTATTCATACTAGTCAAAAATAAAAATAATCTATATATACCAGTCAAAAATAACCATATATTATCACCATATCTTATTCTGGATAATAGTTGCTAAACGACATGGCAACACAAAGTGGGTTTCATTTATAGGGAAAAGTTGCCACAGTCTAAAGTCTTAGAATAAAAGAATAATGATACACGTTGGTGCCAGAAGAGATATTTCCTTGAGAAAAAAGAAACAAGCTATCAGAGATGCAAACGAGCTATTAATTTCTTTGATAATTAACACTTCATTAGACTTGCGTGTTGTTGTGTTTTTTTTTTTTAAAAATAGTGCAAAATGGTGGTAAAATTATTTTAATTACAAGCTTTAATCCCACCAAAGTCTATGGATAATTCTAGACTAGAAATCTACGCCCGAACAGCCGTTTTGTCCTGTTTTAGTCCTGTTTTTTTTTTTCAATCGATCATTTGTATTGTGGTTTGTGATAGATTGGTTAGCGTCTTATATCTGCAAAAAATAATGTGGGCAGTCTTTTGGTGATACTAATGTTTGCAGTGTTAGAAGCGTGTCATTCACAGTCACGTGTGCGTCGACAATGCTTAAATATATCGTCCTAAACTAATGATATTGTTTTACCTCCGGTAAGTATTGACGTACGTATACCGTTTCATTTCTTCTTATAATCTATTGTATTAATACTATCCTCTAAACATTATTACCGGTCTCGCTCGTGTGATGCAAGCTACGACCACTTATAACACGACATAGATATCTGAGTAAGTCGGTGTTTTGGTGCCGTGCTTTGCTTCCAATGATAAAAGCAACAATCACACAATAATAGTAATAATAATAATAATAATAATAAAATACCCATGCAGTCGATGAACATCTCTTCATATCAGTCTCAATGCCTAGGAAGGCATGGTGTAAGACTAGAAAAAAATGCCGCTGTAGAAACAGATTCAACGAGCCAATTGTAATGACACGATTTAAGTGTTTAAGTTAATATGTTAAGTATGTTACAGTTAGATGTTATAGATAATGCAATTAATTACCGTATGTAAGACTTAACGAATCAACCACTCGGAGAATACAGCAGCTCAGTCTCCGCAGTGGAGAGGTGTAACGTAAGCTGAGACAGATATATCTTGTCTCCTAGATTAGCGCGGTGAATCATACATATTTACAAATCCTCTGTTATACAAACCTGTTATATTATTAAATCAGTTGTGATGTTCAAACAGCGTATTATGTAAATAATAATCAAAGAAGAATGTGACAGTTTAGCTTCCTAACCCGTAGATAGTAGATACAAGGCGAATGTAGACAAAATCAGGATGTACTTTGGGAAACCCGGAAGGATCAGTCGTTCTTGTTATGTACTTTGCTGCTTGTTCGCTGATAAATTGAAATCCTAGAACTTGTCATTTTATCTGAGAAGAAGCATCATTTACCAAATTTACCGACGAGGAAGAAGTTTTAGATTGTATTTCTTTGTGTTATTAGAAATCTGTTAAAGAGGATGTTATAATTAAAACAGTTTACTGCGTTACGAGCGCCTCTGTTACATTAATGGTCTGTCCATTTACATAAATACTTCATGACGCCATGTTTTGAAAAACGAAGAAAATGCATGTTCCCGCGATATTGTTATCTTTTAAGTCTTTTATGCTGTTAATACAATTTTTATACGACCCTAAATACACGACCGCAATAAAGCTACGTGACACTACTTTACCTTATCAACAAACTATACAGTGGAACGACTCACCTTGATCGAACTTTGACCAGTAGATGATCAAAGTATTAGTGAATTAATTTATCTAAAATATCAGTCAGTAATAATAATCTGCAATGGGATACAAGCTATCTGTTTTTCGCCTTCCACGTGACGGCAACGCATCCAGACAACGGGTGACGTCACAATTACTTGCCAACGTCATTACTATGTACGTAAATTGTGTGTTTAACGTCATTAAAAAGAAAATTTGCCTATCCAGATAATATGGGTTTACTATGTTTCAGTTGAAATGAACATAAATGTGCTTCGGAAAATATTGATCTGTTTTATTAATCACGATCACAGAGCCTGTTTTAAAAATTAAATACCTTAAGTATCATTAATTTATTTAAGATATTTGCCAATCCTACCACGTTTTATGTGACGTCTTAGTTACAAAATGCACAGTAAACAGTCAATGTTTACGTCAGTACAATTATACAACACTATTAAACAACAAATTGAATTTGGTTTTTCCAAAACGAGGCTATGCATTCGTTTCTGTATTTGGAAAATCGACCCAATCACGACAACCTATGGTTTAAAATCATGTTTAGCAACCTACAAACAGCAAAACTATATCAAGATTCGTTCTTGTAGATTTACACAGTATTTTATATCATTCCTCCAACAAACTTTAAATAATCTGAAGATGACGTATACTGCCATTACTGCGAATATCATGCCGTGAACTCCTGGAATGGTACCACATCCAGTCACACTCATTCACTTCTCGCTAAACATAATAGAATTAACTAATCTTCTTTTGTGGTCTATTAAATTATCTTAACAACTATTTGTAGTTTTTACAAAATAAAATAGCAACTTTAATTAGTGTTGCATCACTTAAACAGCGAGGATATAACATTTGTATGTTGTTCTAAAATCCCTTCCCTAGTCAAGCGGTATGATCAAGTGTTTCAAGGCGTTGCTGTGATTGGTCAGAATCCCATACATGCGCTAGACGGTCACGTGCTCTATTTGCTGGCGACTTATGTGCGATAGGATTTAAAGGCGTTTGCTAGGCTAAGTTTTGAATAGGGATAGCTCAGCTATGGCTTAATAGATTTTAATGCACCTTTTGGTAAAAAAAAGGGAAAATAATAACGGATGGAACGTTCCCCCATTATATATATTGTCCATCAGGGATTTCTTACACAGAGATTACAAACTTTCGACAGCCGCCATTTTGAATATTAATTCGCATTACACAAAGCGCTTTACCGATCTAAGATATATTATATAGCTTACTAATTTAACTTTCTTATGGGAAAAATAGAATGAAGAATGACAAAATACTGTTCTGAACGATCAGCTGCTCTTGAATGATTACATCTCGGTCAATTGTACAGACGAATATAACCAAATGTATCACAAGTTCCAGCTATCGGAAAACGAAAGTAGAATGGATGTATCTACCTGCATACATGTATTTCGAGCCGTGTTTCGAGTAATCTAGAAACATTTTTGATAAAAACTAGGCGGTGGCTTTCTTATTTATATACTTTGTTCGTGATCGATATTTTTGTCCTATCATATCTATAAATCATATCTATAAAACATAAAATACCGGCATTCGATATATATCGCATACCGGTACGGAGCCCTAGTTGTTATGTCTGGAATGTTAGATATAATCCCGACCTTTTTTTTTTTTTTTTTTGGAACCAAACTTGAGTCCAAATCTTCCGACATAAGATTCAGTGGAGGCGATCTTAATTTGATATTGGATGCCACATCACGTGCGGATAATGGTAAATTATGAGCAGAACAGAACAGAACAGAATTTTATTGACTTAAACTACAATAGTTTCTCGTCACAAACATGTTAAAAACAATGTGTATACAATGTGGAGTCATGTGAAAAATACATATTTCATATACGCTAAATCACAAACAGTAATAACATTATTGCAACAGACATTATTTGTTAATATTTATTTTTATTATGTGAAAATGCAGGTCAACTGTTGATGCTATTTTGTTATTAATACATGTACTAGCAAAACCAAGGTTGTAGTATTTAGGTGACGTGGTGGTATGAGGCAGGGAAGTTTAGCTTTAGTTTCGGCGAAAGGACGGAAATGGCCGAGTTGTTACGATTGTAGTGATAAATACATTCTTTTTTTTTTCTTTATCGTTAGAATTTGTTTTTTTCATCCATTATTAGTCGTTTTTCTAACATATACATTCATTCCGATTGTCATTTTACTGAACAAAAATTAAAAGTAAAAAAATCAAATCCTTCTAGATCTGGAAGGATTTCTGAGATCACTGCGTTGGAGATTGCATTCGTGGCACTACCCTTTAAGGTTAGACGCCACTAAATAGGTTTGTTCTATATTCTATAGTGAATCGCGAAAAGATGAAAACAAATTGCACCATGAACAAGTTATGGTGGACCCCCATAACCATATATAGGTGAAACGAGCTATTTATTGTCTATCAGAAAGACTCAGAAATTAGGCAACTTTTGCAACTTGTAAGAAGGTTCAGTTTCATAGACTGCGCATACCGCCAAATTGCCAGTCGCTAACCGCTAATTTTCAATAAAATTTGTACTTCCTGTAAAAGTGGATCAGTCCATTATTGTGCATAGGGGTTAAAGACCTTTGCTTTCTTTTAATTCTACATAGTTTCAGCTTCCTTTTGGTCCAAAGTACCTTCAAAATAGGAAATTTTAATGCCAAAACATAGCAACAGACTGTTACTAAAGAGAAAAAGTCCATTCTACTTCCCGTCGGTATTTAGTGTAACCACCCCTTTAAGCGTAACCTAACTCTACCACTTTAATGGCTTTGCGATTTATATGTTTAATTCACTTCAATATTTATGCCAGGTACAGTAAATTTTAAACCGTCGGCATGGCGTACGAGTAAATCACTTTCGGCAAAACAACTTTGAGGTAAGAGAGGTTTCTAACCGTCTTAACAGCTTACTGCACTCAGCATTTCTTTTAAACCCCTTGGTGAGACTACTGGTAAGAACTAATCTTTATACTTTGTATTTTATTGTAACATTATATTCTGTAATAAGTGCACTATAATTCAGTAAAACAGTATATTAGTTATGTGGGATATATGCATAGGCAATGCTTTCGTATTATACTTGTTATTTTAGTATATATTTGTGTTTAAAATAACTTTAGATAAATGAATAAATATTTATTTGTTTCCACGGTCATTGGTTAAATATTAATTAACATAAACTATTAACCTGACAAAATTGTGCATATTTTCAACCACTACATCATTGCTTTTATTTGTAGTTTTCTGTAACAAAATGTGCACCTCCAAACCTTAGGTTATATCTAACAATAAAAACATCCACTATTTTAATTTTAAACATTTAATCATTATTAACAACCACAATATGGTTTGAAATAAACACAAAAAAACAACAAGGCATTACTATGATGATATTGGACATACATGTTAACAATGTCCTCAATCTAAGCCCTTACAAAAATATTTCCCAAATATCAGGTTTTTTATTATCTCAATACTAATATTGTATTAATCTATAAACAATTGAGGAATTTAGTAGGGGTTAATTGACCTTCATTATAACTGTGTTGATATAAATGAAGACAGGTGTTCAGTAGTCCTAACATCATATGTCTCACAAGGTATAATACATGGTCCATATAACTGGTGTATATTGAGACATGACTTTATAAAATAACACAACATTACATAAATGTTATTTTTACCTAAAACACATTTGCTGAAGAGAAAAAAAAGAAGAAAAAAAATCCAATCTGTAACAGAGATCCATCATAGAAACTGTCCAACAGGTCATTTGAATGTGGTAAAAAACATCACATGGCTACAAGAAACACATGTATAAGCAAAGTACAGATAGGATTTCAGTTACAGTTTGTTCCTTAGCAGGTTCATTCAGTACAATTCTGGCATTATAAATACAATTATGGGACATAACTAGATAGATTCCTTTATTGAAATTGTCACATTATATTGAAGTCAAATTACTACAAAGGCCAAATAACCATATTTATTACATCAATATGTTGGTAACATGGCTATATTTGTCTTGTGTTTTTACCTATTTCTTTCATAACATTTGGTCAAGGATAACATAGCTCAATGGCAACTATGCACATACCAAACATATGTCTTTACAGATACTGGCCATATGAATACATTGGTCACATAAATACAATGACCGTATAATTATATGGATCACATGACTAGTGATCCCATGATTACCATTGAGCATAGAATTTGACTGGTCACATGTATATTGGTTACAGAACTACAGTAAGCATATATGGGTCACTTGAGTAGTGGTCACATGATTACCATTGAGCATACAATTTGACTAGCCACATGGCTTCACTGGTTGTGTGCTACATTGTGCATAATAATATTAATCATAACTACATTAATAAGTTTGCTATGTAGCGCATGTGATTAAACTTGTCACATTACAAAAATTATCACATGGCTACATTAGGCATGTGATTATACTGGTTATATGGCTGCAAGGATCACATGGCTACATTACACAACTGATCCCATGGCTACATTGAGCCTGTACCTAGACTAGTTCATGGCTACATAAGTAACTTGGATGCATTAAGCTTTTGAGTATACACGTAACATTACTACATGGCTTATGAAACTTAATAGAGCACAAGGCTACATTTGATCACATGTCTAAACTGGATCAAAACTCGTCAAAAGGCTACAGCCCCAGCTTTTTCCTGTCAGTGGTCACCATATCTGCTGCCAGTCTCCCTGCTGAGCCCATCACACCTCCTCCTGAAGTGAGCATATAGTCACAGAACAAACTTAAGTAATATATAGGATCAAGAATATACATTTACAGAACTGTTACCATGGCAAGATAACTCCCTTAATAAAATATATTTCGGAACATAAGGCAATAGTTACAGTTAAAAGTAGTAAAGATATTTCTTGAGATAAATGCTAAGTATAATCCTGAATATGGACAATATTAGATTAGTTTACAATGAAGTACTTGCTTGGCAGTATATATAGAGTTAGCAGTTAATGAAATGAAGCAATTTATGTTAATGGTGAAAAATTGCTCACAAAATATGATACAGGAGTTAAGGAAAATTTTATGCTTTTCAGATAAATTAACAGTGATTGTACCTGGATGAGCCCCACTGCCACACAGGTAGAGGCCCTGCACAGGGGTTCTGTAGTGACTCAACCCCGCTGTGGGCCTTGTCATGAACAACTGGTCTAGGGACATGGCCCCATGGAATATGTTCTGTAGAGATAAACAGTAGTGAGGCATAGATTGTGCCCATAGAAGATGTTCTACATTACTGAAAATCTTGATAAGCTGAAGTCATATCTCATATCTAGTTTTTAAAATATTTGCAATTCACAATCAGACATAACATGTTTTTCATAAAGTTAAAGAGTTACCAAAGTCTTAATTACTTCAAGGTTGTCATTCCAAAAAATAATGCATATCTTTGTGCATATCTTTGTGCATTAATATCACCTTTTCCACTTAACACTGTCAAACTTTTTACCCACTACAAGAGTAACTCAATGTTATTTTTAGGTATCGAAACATGTTGCTACTGACTAAGCAGCAAATAGTCCAGTTCTGATTCAGATAGCTTCCAGCTAGTCTATTTGCCTCAGCTTAAACAAATCAGCGACCTAAATGGTAAATATATAGGATCATCAAGTTCTCCAGACAGTACGGTACTTGATTCATCCATGTTACTTACCCCTCCAGTAAGCCCAAAAACTCGTTCCAGGTCTGGTGGAGTGAGGATATCTCGGCCAACCACACTTTCCTTGAACCCAGGGGCATACTCCTCTATACAGTCAAACACTGGAAACAAAAACATGTACAAGAATCAAGACAAAAAAAGTCTTAAGCACCTGTATGTAAGCTCAAATACTTGTATACATTGTTCTTTTTTATAAGTTCTACATATGTTAAACTTGACTGAATAACATTGTTAAGTATTTATAAGTTTATCACATCACCTTATCATATAAATGACTTCTATTCATACACATGAATCATTCAAACTATCCTGTGTTATAACCTATAGCTTTTGAATTCAAAAGATAGAAAAAGATAAGACATAAATCCTCAAAAGACTACCATACAATCTTCATAGATCAACAACCACTGATAGTTAACCATATAATAAATTGTATTGACACAAACCATATTCGATCTATGTATTTTAATGTCAATAACATGTACAAACTATTTAGGACAGTGTCCAATTCTAGGCTTGTTTGCTTCCTGAATGAGATTGGTATTCTTAATAAGTTATAATGTTTTAAACTGTTTATTATGCTAACCTGTATTCAGTTATATTTCACATTATTTTAACCTAATAGATTTTTATATTTCTACTCACATGTTTTAATTTTAACCTGATTATAATCTGTTTACGTTAAATTGCATTGTGATCCATCAAGTGTCTGTGTGCAGTAAAACCCAAAATACAAAAAAACAAAATGTCTGGTGAGTTTAAGTCCAGATCAAGGTAAGAACTAGTGGAAAGGTCCTCCAGCTAATCTGTGGACATTGCCAATATGACCATATTTATTTCAATGTGATGTAACAAGCACTATGTCTGGTACCCTTTGGTACGAGGTCACTGAGACAGGGTACCTGTGTCAGCATACTGGTTCCTGGCATCATCATCCCAGGTAGCACCCCCTGCTAGTGTGTAGGGTGTGTACTGGGTAAACAACAGGACCACATGGTGGCCAGGGGGTGCCAATGTTGGGTCAAGGCTGGATGGAATTGTCATTTCAATCATAGGCCTGTAGTAATGAGAAATTTTTTACCAGCATTACAACAATGTACCAGTATTATTTCCTCCAGAACTACCATCAGATCAGTCATAAGAATAACAAACTTCATCAACATCATAATCATGATAAAGATATGTATACCATTCATATTTATCTTTACAATTATCATCATATTCATCATCGATCATTACAACAACAATCATCATCATCATAATGATAATAATCTTCATCTAAGTATCATCTTTATCATTATCTTTATCATATTTTTATCAATGTAACAAAATCTATCCTCCTTCTTTTCATCATTAATATTTCACCATCCATACTACTACCATCATCATCATCAGCAGCATTTTCAGTACCAGCTTGTATTTCTATGCTCTCTACACTATTTGTACCTTTTGGAGTATCTCCCTGCCTTGGCCTCTAGGTAAGCATCAGTGATCATGTCAGTTTGTTCAGAGTTCAGATGGATTGTACAGCGATGGTGTGGCATTACAGCATTATCACTGGTATTTGGGTCTGCCAGGAAGTCCGGAATCTTGTTCACAGCAACTGCAAGAAATAGTTTAGTGGGCAGTAGTATATGCTTCATAAATGATCAGATCATAAGGAAACCCAATTTTCCAGCCTATATGCAAAAATGTTGTAATTAGATCTTGCACGGTTTACTTTTTTCGAAATTGCAAATTGATGATTTGATCAACATTTGCCAGGCCATGTTGAATAACAATTAAATTTGATTAGAGCAAAAGCTGTTATTAATAAACTGAGCAAGTAGTCTAAAATTGTAATTCAGCACTTGTGACCAATCAAGTATCATTATGCATTTTTGCTTTTAGCTTTTGCCACTTGCTAGTCAATTTTTCACAAATAAGGTAACAAATGTATCTTTTGTAGACTTGAAGCTTGTGTATATACTACACTTGTAAAGTCAGGATGGTGACTTCTGAGATCGATCCTATCAGAGAAAGACTATAGTGTCCCACCTACCATTGATTTTGGTGACTGGGGACTCATAGTCAAGTGCTTGCATCTGAGTCACAAACTCAGCAGGAAGGCTGTTCTGAAATGGAAATACAGTAAAAAAAACAAACATTAATTAATCTTCACTTTCATCATGTAATAATAAATTGTTTTGACAAAGTATGGCCCAGAAAAAACATTAGGAAGCCATTTCAATATACAAGATTAAGCTTAACAAAGGCAATACTGCTACTTTAACTTAGCACAATATTTTAGACATGGATATTATATATTAAAATGTTACATGTATAATTATATTGTTTGCAGGTGTGAAAGCTTAACAAATTTTACTAAAGAAATATTGGTGAATATGGAATTTATCATTGTGTTTTTATTTTACCTGTCCCCACATCTCTCACACTGTTGTGGTTTAACCAAAAAACTTGTTTGCATTAAAAGTCACTTAAAAAGAGCAATTATAAGTCTGATTTCCATAAAACTTTATATAACAAACGATGGGTAAATGTTATGTTGCTTATGTTTGTAACAAGTACAACACTGCATGTTTATTACCTCAGTAATGACTGCATAAATGCCTTAGCAGACCACTCCTTAAAGTCCTTATTAAAAATTGAAATAATTAATTGGCGCATTAGTATAAAAATACACAACAGCTATATAAGAACAAAAAACATTATTAATTATGTTACATACTTTTAACACAGTGTTATTTAGTAAAAAATAAATATTTAAACCAAACTTTAACAGGAACGACATTTATCACCCCTGAAGCAATCTCAGGATCTCAATTTATATTCAAAATAGTGGACATCTTTTCTTCTTCATTCAATTTGTTGAATATCAACGAGGGATGCCATCTTCTTGACATAAGGTGTTTTTACAATTAATGTATAATGTTCTTTAAGTAAAGAAATGTAAGAATAATTACATAATCACATTATTAATTACAAATGAATGACTTATACTAGACTTAGCTGATGCCAATGTTTTGGAATGATAAAAAGAAAGTTTAGAAAAGAAATGAAGAGCGACTGCTGACAATATATAAATCATGATTCACATAAAAAGTTCTATTTAATGGTCTTTTACTTACGTAAGTGTTGTACTTATATCTAGACCTTATAAACCTACCAAATTAAAGAGACTGTATTACAGTTCATACCTCAGTCGCTCAAACACCTAAGCGACCTATGCTTGAGTTCAACCGAGCAAGATGTTTGACTGATCAGAAATGACATCTAGTCATCACTCAGAATGATTAAGAAATGTCACATTAATACACAGTTTGTATCTGCATATGCACACATGTCTATATGAGGTTCAGTCAGGTTTAAGTTGGATTTACTGAATCTTCTAAACAATAAGCCAGTTTGTTTCTTTACATGTATGTATTTGTTGAATAACTTGGCAATATGTCGTCGATGTGGACTGTTTGAGCTAAAAAGGTGTTAAAATACAGGTTAATGGGCTGAAGCAGCAATCAATTAGTTTTAAATACGTAGCAAACCGTTGTTCTAGCAATTAAGATAGAACTAATATACAGAAATAAGGACAGAACCAAAGGACCAGCGGGTAAAGTTCTACCAAACCGATGAGTTCGAGTGATCTTATGTTTAAATGACAGAGGTTTGTCTTTATTTATGTGGAGCCAATGTATGAATTCACGAGATGCTTGCTTGCCAGATGGTGCCAAACTGAACTTAAAATTGTTGAAACATTTTCCCCCTAGATGGTTCAATTCTTCACATACATGACTCTGAACAAAGTGAATCATAAATTTATACTAAGCAGACCAAACAATTGTGCAGTTCACTGCTAGAGATACCTTGGGTAAAAGGTCTAAGAATGTGACTTTGGTGTTGCATTAGACAGGATGACCTTGGCTTTCACCTCTGACCCATCCTCTAAGGTCACACCCACAGCTTGTCCATTCTGTGTCACTATGGAGCTGACAGGCTGTGAAGAGGAAACACAATACTTTGCATGCATATTGAAATCCAATTCACATACAACACTTACATTCAACAGATCAAGATGAAATTACAAGGAAGAAAGGGTTTACTTAAAATGCTAAAAGTCATCCACAATGCACTCTATAAAACTTTCTTAAAAAACTAGTGTATTAATATATGTGCTTTATAGGATATAGGCAACATTTCTATACAATAATATATATGTAAATTAACACAAAAAAGACAAGATAACCTCTTTTAAAATGATAAGACAATTTCACACTACTTTCAAAACAAAAAAACACATCAAAAATAAATACACAAATGTTAACCTAATAAAGTTAAACAAAATCTGAATAAAGTTGTACAAAATCTTAATGAAAACATGAGCATTATTTAAAAAACAACAACAAATTCACAAAAGCATTAAATTAAATAGTTAATGCCATGAACACTTTCAGGAACATGGAAATTTAACTGAAGAAATATGTACAAGAAAACGAAAAAACTAAGAAAACACATCACCACTAATAAAGACTTGCCTTTGAAGTAAAGATGCTTGCCCCTCTGTCAAGGGCACAGTTGGCTATGGCCTGTGACACAGCACCCATTCCTCCTTCCACGTACGCCCATGCCCCCTTCACGCCCTCTATGCCTCCCATCACATGATGGAGCAACACATACCTATCCTCATGAGATATATGGTAAATTAATGTAATTACCGAGCCCAAGGTTATAAAATTTTGGGCTCGACTCACAGAAAATTCTCTTTTATAAGCTTTTATATGTTTGGTCAGATTTTGGTTCTAATTTAAAATCTGACCAATAAGATGGCTGAGATTGGTCTTTAAAGTTTAACGTTTTATATAACCTTGGACCCTTGTATTACTACATATTTAATTACCAATTCCTGTCTTATTTATCTGCTTATAAAGACCTAGCAGTAACTACTACAGAATATCATAATTAGAAAGATTCCAGCAGTAGCTGGCTTGTCTCGATAAACATTATTTGCTTTCACTTTAGATCAGGCTTAGAGTTAAATGGTGACAGATTTAATTTAACAAAATTTGAATCAACCAGTTCTTGTTATTCCTTTTTTCCATAAGGACAACCCTATCAATAATAAAAAAATTAGCTTGCAAATATATGTACCATTATCTAGCAAATTTCTACCACATACAATCTTTTGCACTCTCAGATTTTGTGATTACATACTGGTACACAAAATGTAATTGAAACAGTATAAAATAATCACTCCATTTAAATGCACTAAGCTTTCAAAGTAGGGTAAAGTATTTTCAAAGTATTTAAAAACAAAAATATTTCCTAAGCAATTTCCAATGAATAAAGATGCTCTTAATTAAACTGATCTGGTTCTTCACTTTTTGCCTAGCCTGATCAACAGGCACTTTGTAGCCTAATCATCACGACAAACTTAGTAATATCTCACCCACTGCCGAGGGTTCTCTGGGCTAATCATGGCTCCGATGACGGCATCTGTAGCCAGGGTAGCTTTCAGGGGCTCTGACTCAAACCATTTGTTCAGAACCTGTTTATAGTTAAACAGCACAATTGTTAACCATTAATTTGATATTTAAATATTATCATATAGTTAGAAAAACTTTGTGCTCTTAGTTCTGAAGAAAAGCACAGAGATCCAGAGTCACTAGCTCCCACTGGGATCTGTCTGGTCAGGAACAGAACTATTTGCTACCTAGTTTGTATCAAAGTGTCATGTTACCTTGGAAATACTTGTTGGAATATAACTTAGGCTTTGTCTTGCTTATTAAGAAAAGCAGCATTATAAAGGTTAAAAATGAAGAATGGTTAACTCTTAGGAAGGGTCAATGATATGCATTCACAATTTGCCCCCCAAAAAACAACAAAACCATATTCTTGCAGCACTGGCAAGAGCTTTAAATAAATAGAGAGATGCCAAAAAGCCATAGACATAAATGAATAAAATAGTCGGTATATAATCACTGTATATAAAATTCCAGAAATTACATTAATATTTCAGATATAAAATCCCACCTTTGTGGCTGGTGCAGTCATTAGTTCATAGAAATCTGGAATATCTTTACCCATTTTCTGAACTGGAAGTAAAGAAATACACATTTATTTATGCAACATATTTTTATTCATTGGAAAACAACAACTATTTATCTGGTATGAAAATGTTTAAGCAAGATATTATCGAATAAATAAATG
Organism: Sinonovacula constricta; assembly: GCA_007844125.1. Classification (NCBI taxonomy): domain Eukaryota; kingdom Metazoa; phylum Mollusca; class Bivalvia; order Cardiida; family Solecurtidae; genus Sinonovacula; species Sinonovacula constricta. The sequence goes on from CM017569.1 coordinate 12,291,473, forward strand.
TTTAATAATCAAAACTATTTATTTAAAAAAATTAACCCTTTTTCAGACTTTATAATTAAAATAAAACTACAATTAAATGAATATTTTGAAAACTGCATTAAAATATCATAACGTCATTCGCATCTATTTCGTTAAAGCCTCAGTCTTTTTTCTCTATGCAGTTGCAGAGGTAACTGTATTCTGAAAGACATGTGACCACTAGCGTTGGGATTGCATTAACTCTTTCAGTTGTACAGAGGTGTTCACTTGGAGCAGATATAGTGCTGCTTATAATATGTATAGATTGCCATAATCACTGCTAGCATGCCAAATCACATTTTCCTGACCTCTCTAATTAATGCCTATGTTGTGCTGTTGGTACATTAAACTGAGATCATTATAATGTTAATGAATTGACAAATCTGTCCCTAACATGGGTAGCAGGTACACAGTGCTCTAAGTAAATATTAGTTTTTTGTTATTGTTGAAACACATGGGCAAAAGAACGGGGTTATGACCCTTAAATAAACTAATTATGATGTCTAGCTATTTTGGTGGAGGAAGACCCCAAACAAATGACTGGGTAGAACCACTGGCACACTGCAGGTCAGCTGACCTTCCCACATTAAGTCCTATGACCCAAATGGGACTTGAACCCACTCAGTGGGAGGCTAAACAGTTAAAAGAATAACTAGTGGGCAACTTAACCACTATGCCTCAGGCACACCTAGGTATCTATTAATGAATATGGTTAGCTACATTAGTTGCTTATATTGAGAAAATTAAAAACTAACAGCAGCGAATAAATGGTCTACATTTCTGTAAAAGCCAGAACTTGTCCAGGAGTGAGGAGGCTGACAGGATGTCAGGCAGATGGACCGGTGGCTGGTCCAGAAGAGGTTCAATGGCATCAACAATTCGTTCCAGGAACCTCTCAAACTCTCCATACATCTAAAATATACACATTTCTTTCACAGGGCATTGGATACAACAATATTTTTTTATCTTTATAAAAAAGCCTGCATGTTAAAGGTAAACCTGTACTATGATATAAGCTACATTCACTCAAACTAATTTCTTAGTTTTTGGTTAAAACTTCATCCAAATGACAAAAGATGTATTACAAATGTTTATTAAGCAAAAGGTGTATGTTCTGATCTGGATCTCCAATATTTGCCAATACCTGATCATACCATGCAGACTGAAAGTCACACAAAGGCATAATGTCTAAAACTAATGTTGATAGTGAATCTTAAATAAAACAGTCCCAGTCTTTATTTTTCAATATTTTCAATTTTTTACTTTAACACACACTAGATTTATATCAATATATATTATCAAGAGACTTCCAGAAATTACTGATCATGGAAGAGCTAAATTACTTGTCTAGGTAAGAAAAAATTCTGCAAGTTCATAAATTGCAACAAAAAATACCTCTTATTTAAAAATCCATAGTAAAACAAAATTATGAAATTCTCTTTAAACAAAAATGACTTAAATTTGATGAAACTATGCTGCTAGTCTAAACCATTTTCACACAGTTGCTGTGCTAACTTGAGAAATCCTTAATGTTTCTTTTCTTTAATAAATAATGATAGTAAGGGTATAAGGAACACTTGGGCATACACATTTTGAATATTTGAGTTTATCTCACTTAAATCTGGGATTTTTGTTTTGTTTATTTGAAATAAAAGAAATGTACTTTTGCATCCTTTGAAGAGAATTGAGCAATCTGGCGCCTGTTTTGTTCAGCATCCCTGCCTAGCAACAGTGAGGACACTCTGTTGCCATGGATATATCTAGGTTCCAGCAGTGGTGTGTACGCATTGGGATCTCTCAGATACACCTTCAGGCCATATTTCTGAAAGACAAATGCTCCACATTTAAAGAAACTTAATTATAACATCAATATAGGCGCCTGTGATGAAGCAGTTGCCATCACTGACTTGTAACTCCTAAGACCTCACTGTGTGGATTTTAGTCCAAGACTGGATGAGAACTTGGACATTTTGAATTCTTCCAGCTGACTTTTGGTGTGCCTGTAGACATATGTCTGGGGTTTTCCTCTACCAATGCTTAGCTAGATCATGTCTCCAATATGACCGAAATTGTGTTGGTCAAGAAAAACAAGAACTAAACGAGAACTAAAAAGCTAAACAAACAAAAAATCAAAAATACAAACTTGCCTTCAGCTCTAAATCCTGATAAATCTGAGGCCGTAACAGACTTAACACGTATGATGCTCTTGAAAACTTGTAACCTGTAATGAAGTAATTATAAACTCATCTTTTATGCAAATGAACACCTTTTTAATAATAAAGGTAAAATCATTTTATGTGATTTTTCCCCTAAAATAAAATTACTAAAAAATATTGAAAGTCATAACAGATTGATAATCACTAATAAGAAAGGATAAAACACACTCACAAAAGCACTTTGCTGACTTTAATTAACTATTACCCTTGCAAAAATGAACTGACCCTACATGTACTAAGACAATAGCATAGATCCAAAGCTGTCTAATCAAGACCTAAACTATTTAAGTCAAATCATTCAACATGTTAACCTTTTATTAAAAATTTCAACAATTACAAATTTAGTTCTGGTTATTAAGAAATGTTGCAGGATAATTATTAACTATCAACTGTAATAAAATTTTTCACAGGCAAAGAAGAAAATACACATTAATGTAAGCATTTTAACAGATAAAATGAATGGTGTTAACACAAGCTGCATGGATCACCTGGCACAATCTCCTCTGTGACAGCAGCTCCACCTATAACATGCCGTCTCTCCAGGATACACACATCTAGTCCTTGCTGTTGAAGATAGGCAGCCTTTAAAGAGAGACAAACACACATTTAAATTTGTATTAATGATGCTTAATGTTAACAAAATGGTGTGACAATGCAGAATGCAAATAAAAGTAAAGATACTGACAAAAAAAGGGTTTTTAAAAGTAGATATGATTTAAAAGTGTGGCAGATAGTATGGAAATTTAAGACAAACAGAAACAAACCAAACGAAATGATATGAATATAACAAAGGACAGTATTAAAAATTATTAAAGACCAAGTGAAGGTAATTGTATAGACCAGGGGTATTATATATAGGTAATGTTAGTTCAGACTAGTCACTACTAAAAGAAGTGAACTAATTAAATGGATAAAAGCATAACATGTGCATTGTAAGTCTGTTTACTACCATTGAGAGGGACTGAACATTATTGTGATGGGAAAGGATGGGAGTGAACTACGATTAGTTATGAGAAAAAGGTGAAAACAGTTCAACATACCGATACAAGTCCATTGTGACCTAAAATTATCACATACACATTTAAAAGAACTATTTCAACAGCAAGAACTTCAACTCTTAGGCCATGTATTTTGTTTAAATTATTATTTATGCTTTCCTTATTTTAGGTGGACTGTACAGCCCTGGTCAAGATTTCTTCAAGTTTTTAAATAAAAATAAATAAAAGGCCTCACTTTAATGTATTGTTAAAACAACATCTTTTAGACAATATATAACTGATGCTCCAGTTAATATGCTACCATGTATCATTATTTGTGACATTGACATAAAATAAATATATGGTTATGCCATAGTGACATATGCCAGAGACCAGACCTGGTAGCGCAATAAGTAGAGCATCAGCTCAAGGTGCTAAGTCCCTGGGTTCGATCCCGGGCCATGACATACCAAAGTCATTAAAAATGGTAGTAGTACGGCTCCCTTGTTAACGCTCAAGTAAATATAAGCGTAGTTCCCTGACTGGTTGGCCAGGTGTCAGGATAATGTGGCTAGGTGTGGTATCTTGCCAGGTGTTCATGGAATGCTATACACAGTGAAGGCAGCACCATATTTGCTTTAAGTAGCCACTGCCTCCAAGTAAAAAAATACTGTTGGTGGGAGGATGAATCCAATAAACAAACATTTGCCAGATAGTACTTACTTTTATATAAATATTAAATAACATTGATTTTTGCCTTTCTATGTCATGCCACCACATAAAAGACCACAATGGAAGTAAGCATCAAAGCATCAAAGATCGCTGTTGAGGATCTGCTCAAAAATGGATCATTTTTCCTAACCACAATCCAACCAAGAAACAGCAAAAGCTTGTTGTTACCGGTATTAAAAGATTTAAAATGCATTAAAAATATGTTTAAATATTATATGCAGTGACAAATTATCTTTGGCCTTATGGGAAAAGGCCTGACTACAAACAATAGAATAGAGCATAACATTTGACTTGTACATAGTACATTGTCGTAACAATTGGAATGTTAATTAAACAAATCATACAAACACATTTGAAACACTAACATTTTCAGGTAACAGATTATAATGTAGCAAAATTTTAAAGTACAATCTAATCTAAATCTTATATTAATTGAAGTTGAATAAGAACTGAAATTCAATGCATGAAAGTGCCCTAATTGATGTGTTTATAGAACAACATGGTGCCATCCATAGGACTATTCCAGGAATGATTAAATATAGAGGGTGTGGCAATAATAATACAAACATAACTGGTGTGAGCCAAAAAAGCCAATCGCTTCATTCAGCGAAACTATAATTGGTAACAAAGAGAATAAGTTTACTCACAACATCGCCAGCTGTCGACAGTCAAACATCTACTAGAAGTCATTCATATACTTTAAAGTTATAAGTATGCAGCAGACATTGCAAGTCTTGTATAGTACATTGGAAACATTCGAGTATAACAACAAACAATGATGAAAACTGTGTGCCAGATGAATTCTGTTACTAATACTATGTATGTATACCAGTTCCAAAAATAAATAAATCTATCTACATTTGTATTTGCATAATGTAAGGTATAGTTCTTGGACTGAAAGAAATTCTAAATTTCCATTGCTGTATATTACAGTAAAAATTCTCAGTAAAGAAAATGAGCATAACTCTGCCAAAATTAATTTTAAGGTAAAAGTGTGAACATAATACAATTTGATGTTTCTGTGTAACGAATCTTAAAAAAGAAAGCTAAAAATAATGAGGAATTACACACTTTCTGACTGCTGTTCACCTAACCACATGCTCTAATTTAAAACTAGATGACATAAAAATTTATAAACAAAGCAGACTGATTGACAATCTTTATACCAGTAGTAAAAGAAAGGCAGAGCTACTACAAGAAAGCTTCAACCAACTGACATAGGGAGATTGTGACCTTTTATTCTCATGGGAAACTTTGGGGAAACCATTCAATTTCTAGGCATTTCACCTGCAACTTCTTCCAATGAAGGTCATATCATTTCTGAGAATAATTCATGCAATGAACACAAAATGTAAATTAAGGCAGGTGTCTTCATTAGTTGTCAGTGACAAAAAATATAAACTTCCTGGCTAGACAATAAAAGTTATACAATATTATGTCTTGTTTATATGTGGCAATATAGTTGGTTAAGTTAAGAGATTGAAACTGTTTTTTATGTAGAAAAATATGGAATTAAAAAAACATCAAATTATTCCTGAAATTCTGGTGCTTCAATTTCATTTTTCAAACATACAAGATCTATGGGGTCTTAACTGCATTTTGAGAGGTTTACATGTAATTGAGCTGATTAATAACTAGGTCAAACTGTCTTGTTCCAAAGACCTATTCACACATGGATTGGTTGCCTGGTTTAGAATAACAAATATCCACCATACATTTTAGCCAGTTTAGTAAGCTGCATTTGCTGTCAGTTTGCAACAATGGTCCTACACAATTAATTAAGCATTTGCACATCACAATTGTTATTCATTGTTTCAGATGTTGATTCTTTTTTACTTGCATCAATTGTCAAATATAAGAAGTATTTTGGCCACCTCCACCATGGATTAACATACAAATTTAGATTGAATGATACAGCTAACGAAAACCTACCAAAAATTAAGAAGAAAATGCAGACCAATTATTTATTCTTTTTAAACTAACTGTCTTGGCAACAAAAAGGAGAAAAAAAATCAATGATTTTATTTTTCACATCCAACTGTTTGGTCTTTTGTCTGCCATCTTATATTAAGGGTCATCTGACTTCAATCGGAGGACACTTTACTGATTCTATTTATTTTTCATCCTTTTATTATTATTCTTTTTCTTTACAATTTCAAATGCATATACAGCAAAAACTACTGCACCCGTTTTGCTCAAATTTTCAGGTTTTGTTGGCACTAATCATCACAACAATGTCCAGCTGTTTACATTCTATTAGTCTTGGTAGAACCAGCGCTATTTCAGTTTTATCGGACAAAGTATCAAAGCTAGAAAAATGAAAATTAGACTGTCGTACTAAGAAGGATACATGGTGGAGCATAGCAAAAAAATAAATTGATCGTCTTAAAGTTGCCTGTTCCGGATCCTCGGCAAAAAATCATATGTTACCAATTTTCAAACGCTCATAACTCTGTCAGTTTTAGGAATTTTTTCGCTGAAACTTCACCAGTTTGCAGTCCTTGATAAGCCAAACATTTCATTCTACTATGTACTATGGGGATCAGACTTACCGTTTAACCACAATCGGCAATTAATCGTATAGTATGCTACAGGTCGTTTAACCATTATGGCTGTAGAGCTGCATACAGCCCTCTGCCTGTGTCAGTTTCAGTTTACCTTAATCCAAAACTGCCGATGTATTTACACATTCTATACAATCATGATGTACAGACATAGTCGCTGTTTGTATAAACGTTTAAATGATGTTCAAGGTATTATAAGTCGACCAGATATAGCAATTTATTTCTGAAAGTTCACCAGTGTGCATTCCATGATATGTCAAACATTTCATTCATTGGTATTCTAGCAATCAGAACAAGCATCTACAATGAAGGGCTGATTAAAGTTTTCTTCAAAGACCTATGCACACTTATGCTGCTATTTGCTGTTAATAACGACTGCTGTGTGTGTTGGTACGGTCTAAGGTAGACAAGTCTGTTAACAGATGGTCTTGCGAAGTTTGATGAGTTACATTCCTTGTTGATTCATGGTGTGATCTTAACACGCGACATTGTCATCTTTAGAAATGATTATATAGCAAATTGATTTATGCGATTATGCTGAAGTAGTATATTTACTTTGTTTACTGGTGTGTGTTTAAAATTGGAATGCTATTGACGAATATTCAGGGTATACACTGTTCTCCTCACTACGGTGTTTAATCGTTAATACTGTAGCACCAGATCTTTTGCAAAAATTAATTTTATATTCACATGTCTGCACAATCAAATAAATTTAAGGAAAATTTTTCTTTAATTTATTTTGTTAGCAATCATTGCGATATATGCTCAACATAACTTAAAATTTTCCAATGTCTTTTTAATAATACTTGCGCTTACTATCCTATTGGTTTCAGTAATGTTTAATGTATTCTTTGTTGTTATAAAGCTAAATCTCTCGGGTGCATTTTCCATTATGTCACCGGTCTCTGTGACATAATTACAGCAAAGGGATTATGTAGATTTCACGCACCTGTCAACCGGTGCACATGTATGGAAATTGTATTGCTATATTATTAGTATAGCGCTTGGAATTAGTGAAAAGTAATTTTTGAAATTGTTAAGAGATGTACAGTAACACACTGAAAATCATGTCTAGAGGTTGGACAAGTAGAATGTTGTTTTGCTTTGCCGAACAAAATATTTACATGTCAAAATCAATCGGATAATTGTTTATGTCGCGCCCTGACTCGCGTCAGAGGCAAATACTCCATATCGCCTCTCTTAAAACTAGTGTGGCGCTCGGAAGTGTTGAAAGTAATTTTTGAAATTGTTATAGATGTACAGTAGCACACTGAAATTTTTTTCTACAGATCGGACAAATAGAATGTTGTTTAACTTTGCCGAACAAAATGTTTACTTGTCAAAATCAATTGGATACTTATTTAAGTCCCGCCCTGACTCTCGTCAGGGCCAAACATTTCTGCACAGCATTTGTTCTAACATGTTTTTGTCTTTATTTCATAAGAACTCACTGCCACATATCCTCACCATGACTTACAAATTTCTGTTTTATTAATGTGCTTACTATCCTGGTTGTTTCAATTCACTTCTCACATGTACTTTACATTGTTGCACCGGTCTTTGTGACATCAAAGCAGTGAAGTGATTATGTTAGTTTCACGCACTTGTCAATCGGCCCACGTGTATTTAAATTTTATATGCGTTTAATTATTATTGTGCACAGAAATAGTGAAAGCGAAAGTAAACTTTGAAACAATTAAGCAATGTAAGCTTACACACTGAAGATTTTCTAGACAGAAAGGACAAGTTGAATTTTTATTTACTCTGCCAAACAAAATTTTTACTTGTAAATTTTTTAATTCGTCATTATATCTCTTGTTGCTGTTTATGCAACATTATCTTTTTATTTCAATCGTACACAATGAAATCAATCTTTAAATGTATAGTGAATATGGTCTTCCCTGACTTGTCTGCCTGGGTAGCTAAGTTGGCCAAGTACCAGACTCCAGAGCATGGGTTCTATGTCAGCTGACTGCAGCATTTGTTGAAATTGTCTCATGTGTGTATACTCATGAAAGTTGCACCATTTTTTTTTAACCATGATTGTTGTGACAAATTTTTGTGATATTTACATAGATTATGTGTTTATGGCATAAAGAAACCCACAATATTTGCAACATTTCAGTTTCTTTGATGTAAAAATTAAAAAATGACCAAGTCTTTGCTTTAGGTACTTTTAAAAAAACACCCACAAAACAATCTAGTTAAAAACCCGTCAACAAAATGCCGTTATTAAAGTTTGAAGAACAAAAATGAAAAGATGAGTTGATTGTGCAAAATCGAAAAGAAGATTTAAAAGTGATACAAAACATTGGTTTCATGTCCCCGTGCTGTCAACACTAATTATTTTTTACCTGATCCTATAATGATGGCATCATATGATGACTTCAGCACAGATTTGTTTATTTCTTTGGAATACAGCCTTCGGCTAACAGTCAAGAGATTCTTCTGCTTTGAGATCTTAAAGAGGGACATCGTGTATAATTATCAGCGACTGTTCATTACCATCTAGTGAATTGCTTAAGAAGGTATAATATATAGTACATCTATATATTTAAAAAACAACAAGCGTGCTATACTCCATGTTTGTATCATGTGATATGTCACGTGATCAACATTTAATCGGAAGTCATCAAGGTGCACAGGCGATCTTGATTTTCTACGTCTGAAAGCGTCTGCAAGACTGGCAATTATCATATGATTTTGTTCACTTCCGGTTGCATATGTCGAAGTGATTGAAGCCAAAGAAAATGGCAGAACGTGCCAACTTAGCCCTCCTGATAGCTTCTGCCTTTTGGGGATTTATTGGTATCATATGCCCCATATTTGTGCAGTTTTGCATGATGAGATCCCCGAATAAAGGGTGAGTACTGTTGTTTTATATTGTAACATCTTAGCCAGTCTGAGGTTCAACATGCCAGAATTTATTTTATTTCTTGTGACAACAGACAGTACAACACAGTTTGAATAGTGATTATGCTCTCCACAGAGCAGAAAATGTCAAATTACTCTGAATTTATTTTTGTAATTATCTAAAGCCTTTAGAAGAAAACAACAGTGTTTCCACAATTGTGTGTGTTCTGTGTATTTGATTCAACAAATTGACATTTGACATAGTCAGAAAAGCATATTGCATTTTTAAAGACGCAACTTAATGCCTAAGTTAAATCAGCCATTTGTGCAACTAAACTATTTATTTCAGTCTATGAAACTTTTAACTGTAATTTAAACTTTCAGAGCACTTTGGGCATTGTTACAAGTGTGAATTGCGGCTATCATTATTGCTTACATTTTTGTTAATTTGGTCCACGAATTGAGTGTTCTGCCCAGGGCTTGATTTTGTGACAATATTGCTGTAGTGCATATAGGCATTTCCAACGTCCTTGCTGTAACCCTTTACTTAGCGACGTGCCTGAGTGTCAGCGGTAAGGGAACAGCAGGCTGTGACATTTGTAAAATCGATCTTAATTGGCTCATTGGCAAGCATTCGATGTGGGATTGTTGTTCTCGATCAATAGTGTTGAATGATACAACCGCCAAGGTTTATAGTTGGTTATCTGCATACAAAAAAATTGCCTCGCTGGTAACAATTATTCGAAAGTTAAGTTGAAATTAGTCACAAGAATGTGACTTTGTTCAGGGTGAAGGAACAGGATCCATTTTGTAGAAGGCCAATGAGATCAATGTTTGATATGTTTAGAGGCTTAAATTTTCTATGTCCCCTTGATTTTGAAAATGTACCCTACTTTCTATACATTGTCCCCTGGTTTCAAAATCCTTGGCAAAACACTGCACACATTATACTTGTGCCCTTAAACAGTGTAGACTTGTTCAGGGTGTATGGTTGACCTGAGCTCCTGAGTTTTGACGCATTGAAAATTCAGAAGTACCCCTGACGCACATCAACAAAGCGACGGGGGTCATTTTGACCTCTTACAATTTCTACCCGTGCTCCGGTCAAAATCGCATACATCTTCATAAGAAGCGAGAAATGATGACAATGGGCGGAGTCTGCATATTAATGAGAACAGATTCCCCACACACAAGCATCGATTAGGAGAATCTGCTAGGAGAAAAACAATACAGTAGCCGGAGCCTGCATAATTACCGTATTCACTCGTGTAATGGTCGCACCCGTGTAATAGCCGCACCCCCAAAATGACCGCAAAATTTGAAGAAAAAATCCTAATTCATTGTAATGGCCGCACCCCCAAAATGACCGCAAAATTTGAAGAAAAAAATATGAAGGCTGCACAGTTTATACAGCGGTGCGAAACATATCACATAAACTCGTTAGCAGATATGCAATGACCCGACAAGCATTTATCGACCGCCTATAACTTACCTTTATTGAACTTTGATTTCTGTCGGTCAACGATTAACTGTCTCACATACATTTCCCTTTGTTCTGCATGAAACACAGCTTATTATCCGTCAGTAAACACTTGAACAATCAACTTCAGTCTGCTAAATACACCAAGCTGTAGTTTCTTTTTCTGTGTAGACTTGCCTCATTACACAGGTCAAGTGACTGACTCTGAGATAAGCTGTTGTCAAGGTGATATCGATCGGAGCAGTTTGACAGTGAGGGAGTGAACGATGTGTTTTTATAAGCAGCTGCCGATTACATATCTCCATGCACTGTTCCCCGATATTCATGTACTGTCATACCAGACTTGGTGACGTAGATCAAAGAAATAAATTTCATGCCGCCACGAGCTACAGGATAGCAGTGCGACTGAGACTAGATACATTCGCAACGTGTCAAAAATACAGTCACAGTTAACCAATTAACCCTTTTGTTGAGACAGCATGACTGGTCGACGCTCCTGTTCATTTTTCACCTCGTCAAGGAGATTGTCGCCTCGTATCAAAGCTGTGTTGTTTTATTGGCTATACTATGAAATCCTTTGATCTGCATGGTAGTGTGCACATGACAGCTGGGTGAAATTGTTTGATGATGCAAACATTCAGAAATATGATACAAGAGATAAAGCTAGGAAGTCATTTATAAATTATGGAATATGTTCACATTGGTTAGACAAAAGCATAGAACGGCGCTATCTCGTTTATATCGTCCGTCAACCTCCTACTTAGAGAGCTCATCTAGACGCATGGCGTCCCAAAAATCGGCAGAATCAGTTCTAGAAAAAATGTCCCAAGGCCTTACACCTATAGAATGGCCGCACCCCCAACTTCTTAACGATAAAATCGGGTAAAAAAGTGCGGCGATTACACGAGTGAATACGGTAATAAGAAACAGGTGCTCTAATTCTGCCAATCGACACCTTTGCTTGTGTGCGTGGCTAATTTCAATATGACGTTATGACAGAGGTGTACAAAAGAAATAAGTCTTAATTGATCGGCATCTGTTTACTCGTTAAACAGGTCTGTAGCATCCCGATGCATCGGAAGCAATTGAGTACGACTGTAGGCATTGAATAATTACTTGATTGGGCCACCTAAATGTGTGATTTCTGAAAATGTGCAAAGTGGTGTGTCCGAGTATAATGTAATATGACAGCGATTAAGAACTATGCACGCTAAAATGCCAAATCAATTGATCGTATCTACGAAATAAGTACTTGTTACTTGAATGGTGGAAATTATGGCTAAAAATGCTTGTTCCACGTTTTGATATTTCAAAATTGGTTTTGGGCACAGACTATAGTTTGAAAACCAGGTTCTTGTACAAAGTAAGCCCCATAAATTCGGAGGTGGCAGGAACACTGTATTATGTGTAATCTCATTCAAAATTGTTCGTAGTAACCAATGATAAATGGGTCAACTTCTGTATAATACTGTTTGTGATCTTAGTTGTTAAGTTTCATTAAGGGCTGTCACAACAATATACACTGTTGTTACATTATAAAAAAAAATGCAGTTGGTCTGGTCCCAGCAGCCAATTTACTGTATAATGGAATTTGATACGTTCTTTTGTTTTTCAGGATAGTTCAGATTATGTTCATGATGACCGGATTTAGCTGTTATTTATTGTAAGTACAAGATGTATTGTATTAACTTTTTCTAAGTTTTCCTAATGTAAAAAAATATTTACCATCATTATGTTTAAACATGAATCAGAACATAGTTGATGATACATGAGCACAGCAATTAAAAAGATCCCTTGGTCTTTATTGTGTTATCCTTAGCGGTAGGAATTATTTCATGGCTTTTACTGTTTTTTTTACGTCATCTGAGCTTATGCTCAGGGTGAGCTATTGTTACCGCCCATGGTCCGCTGTCCAGCATCAACATTTTTAAACAACATCTCCTCTGATACCGCTGTGCCAAATTTAGACCACCTTTCTCAGAGACTTAGTTTGACAGTAAGAAACAAATAATATGGTCCATTCTGATATTTCTACCATGCCTAAATTTCTCTAAACTGCGCATGTGCCGGAGTGCTATTTTTAATCACATGTGCCGAAATACCCATCTGGTGTTTAATGATAAATATTCTGAGGCTTAAAACACCATATCTAAGGTAATGAGACATTGTCAGTATATTTCCAGTGGTTTGTCTTCATAATGGTCCTATAATTGATCATTGATACTTGTTCGCACTTGGAGAAAAAAAGAATGGCCAGCAGTGTCGTCTTTTAATTACACCGCATATTTGGGTATATGTATACCAACTGGTGTCTCCCAATTACTTACAAGGAATGAATAAACATTACCTTTTTAAGATAAAATTTTACTATATACATGGGCCAATCTCTAACATATATATGTCTACATACACATTTACTTAAGATGGAAATATAAGCCACTCTGTATGCAGGCTGATGTTTTTTTCAGGCCAGTCTGTCTATCTTCATGTATACCCAGGATATTTTTCGTTTACTTAATGTGCCTGGATGGAAATCTAAGTTCATCTATACATGGAATGATGTTTCTTTCAGGCCAACGTTTCCATCTGTAACATATGCACGTGATATTACCGTGGGTTTTAAAAATTACATTTTATTAATTAAAATAAATTATGTATGTGTGTGCATGTGTAGGTGTATGTGCTGGTGTGTGTGCGATAGACAGGTTTATCAAATATAATTAAATCATGTATAATATAATACATATGGATAGTGCTACATTATACTACATTAGAAAAATATAAGCCCAGAAGGAAACCATCTATATACAGGGCCAGAGGCTCATGTTTCTATCTAAATTTTGCAAATTCACATTGGGGCGTCTAATAAATATAAGCATAATAGAAATATCAGACTGCAATGCCAGTTAAAAAACATGGCTGCCAGGGATGTGGCCATTTTCTATATATGCCTCTAAGGAAAACTTAGAAAATCTTGTCAGAAACTACAAGAGCTTAAGCCTTGATATTTAGTAAACATGTTTCTTGAATGGCCCCATATGAAAACTGTTCAAAGAATTGTAACCATCAAAAAACATAATAAACATAATTACAAAAGTCTTCTTGTCAGAAACTGCAAAAGCTAGAGCTGTGATATTTGGTATATATGTTCTTAAGTTGGCCCTGAATCAAGATTTTTAAAATAATTCTGGCCCATCAAAAACTTAGCTGCCAGGGGTGTGGCCATATTCCATATAAGGCTCTACAGTAAAACTTGGAAAATCTTCATGTCAGAACTACATGAACTTGAGCCTTCATATTTGAAAGACATGTTCTTTGGGTAGCCCTGTGTCAAGATTATCCAAATAATTCTGATCCATCTAAAAACATGGCCGCCAGGGGTGTGGCCATTTTTCATATGGCTATATAGGAAAACTTTGAAAATCTTTTTGTCAGAAACAAGAACTAGAGCCTTGATATTTGATATACATGTTTCCTGGGTATCTTTTGTCTCTGATATTTGGTTAATGTATTCCTTTGATGGCCTTGTATCAAGATAGTTCAAAATCTGTTGATCTGTCAAAAAGCATAGCCACAATGGCTAAACGTCTGTGCCACTCAGGTGAGTGATATAGGGCCATCATATCCCTCTTGTCTTTATTCATGTATGAGTTAAATACATTTTGATCTTTCTGTATTAACTCTGGTCATTTTATTGTTATTTTTGTCAAATCCAACAATCGATTGTATGAGTCTAGATTTTAACTAACTTTTCCATCTGTCTTTTTTCATGAACAGCTGGCTGTGTACTTTCCTCTTCCAACTGAACCCTCTGATTGGTCCCCAGTTGGAGTCCAGCCTCATCCGAGTGATGCAGTATGAGTGGGAGGGCCAGGACCCATACCATATCTACACAGGGGAAAAGCATTAGGTACAGGTTTTTTAAGTCCCATAGCAGCCATTGATTGATGGTATAAATATACCAGGCAGATTCATGATCATTGTTTTTTTTAAATGTTTGCCACAAGTTAAACTGTAAAACAACAAGGCAAAGGGACACATGCATTTAAGCAGACCCTGGAGGAAAAACATTTGGCAACATGATGTTAAAAGCAGTGGGCTCTCAAATTCTTTTTTTCCCTTTAGTTTTATACATTGGTCATAACATCACATAGTCCTATTTCCCATTCTTTATATTTTATTTACATTTTACAAATAATTTCTAGCTAATAATTCCTGGCATTGATGCTCCTTCTGAAGCATTTCTCTTTGTGAATGTTACTTTTATTCAGCCCATCTAGAAAAAACAGTTGCATCAATTCATGAATGCCAACATTCTAGTTTTATCTCTCCGATATTGATATATATTAATTTGCTATACATTACCATTTTAATGAAAACATCCCCGCAACATTAAAGCCATAATATCTTACAAATGCAATATAATTCATATAATTTACCATACAGTTTAAACAAGTGTATATGGCACATAACACTAACCAAACTAGTATCACTTGACCCCTCAACGGGCCTGACTTTCATCCATATGAACTGATAACCACCGGCTGAGGCCTGTTAAAATCATAACATGGTTTTATTTAAATTACAAATATGGTAAACATTGTGTCGGTCAATATGCATTTTAAAACTAAATAAAACATACTTGCTAGACTTGCTGACACAATCAGTAAGATACTGGACTGTCATATACGAGGTCCCAGGTTAGAATTCTAGGAAAAAAATGAGCATTTTTTTATTTTGGGTTGTATTTAATTTTCTTTCAGACATATACCAGAAGTTGGCTTCTAATGAAGAACAGGTGATGGTGGAGAATTCCTAACATTGGATGTGAACAATAAAATCATTCCTTTTTTAAAAGGACTCACAAATAAAAAAAAAGTTAGCAGTTATCATTGAATTGTGTTTTACTGCATTAAAAAAAAGGATAAAATATCATTAAATGCAAAACTGCACCATTATAATGTTAAATTGTAAAAACAAATAGTAAAACGGTAACTTTTTATTTATGGTCAGCTTGAAATCCATTTAGATTAATATAAAAGGATATTGTGAAAAAAAGACCACATTAGTACTGCATTCCACAAACATGTTGTACTTTATATTGTAATAATCATTTTCATTACGTTAAGTTAGGATGTATGACAAAATGTTGAAAAAGTTCAAATTAGAAAGCTGCTAGAAATATTACTAACCCACATATTTTTAAGTCGCTGCCTTTCAAGCCTAATACACATTTCCTTTTTAAAATGCAAAAATTAAAAAAAAAGAGAAATACATTACAGTTAGGCACATGCATTTGGTATCATTTTGTTTTGTATCCTAACTTGCAAATCATACTTTGTTTATGTTGTGATATTGATGGATGTGTGTGAGAGCACTGGGAACAGAAACTGAATGAGTGTATGTATGAGTGAGTATCTAGTAAAGGGGAACCATGTCATTTCACCAGTTTTACTTTCAATTAATGTCCATGTATACTTATGCTTAGTCCTTTGTGTTATGTATCATAGAGATTATATTAAACAAGATAAAAACCGTATCTGTCGCTTATTTCTATTTTCAACATGTTAAGCTCCACTTTTTAACGATAATAAAATTGAACCATAGTCTTTACCCTCTCATCGATATAAAGTTCCGTTATTCAAAAATTAGTCTTCAAGATATTCTCTTCTATCTTGAAATACTTTAAATATGCAGGATCCACATCACTAATATAATTCTAGTGAAAAAACAGACCTTAGTGTTATATTTGATTAATAATTCGAAGACTATTATTGGGTTTGGCCTGAGTACTAAAGTTACCAGCCTGAGGGTGAATATTTTTAATACAGTGTTACTGGGTCGCCATTAAAATTGTTCTACCCAGTGTTGGAATCTCCCAATTATATTTGTGTGTATTTAACATAAAGTACAACAGGTTGAAGCATTTTTCTTGTGAAATGAACAGGAAAATGTGAATACTACTGGATAGACTTCAGTTAAAACAAACAAGAAACGTACCAATTTTAGCCTATGAGTTTGTTTTTTAACAAAAATATATAGATAAATGGAGGAAATGACCACACTCTTCTGCTAAATGAATATGTCTGACAATATCACAGACCTTTGTACCATTTAAGTGAAATTTTATTACTTGTACATTATATAACATGACATTTTACTATTGAAATACAAGTGATATTTGAACTTTATTCTTTAAAAGCATATTTACATGGGAAAATAATTATACATCATTCAAGTCCACATTGATAACAGCACAAATAGTTCCCTTAGCAGAAGTGCACCTGTCGGCGTACTGGTGATTTATAACTCCTCTGATTACTTAGTCCCCCACGCATGGGTTCAAGTCCTGTTTAGAGCTTTAGGAAAGTCTTCCTGCTGTGCACTTGTACACCTAGACATTTATCTGGGGTCTTCCTCCACCAAACAGCTAGACGTTGCTATAATGTTCAGAATTGGTCACTGTGATGTATCTCATAAACAGAATCAAAACAGTTTCCCTAAGCAAGTAGGAATACAATATTCAATTGCTGTACCTAACTAAGGTGATATTAAATGTTCCAACAGCTATTTTTAGTAATATTTTGATATTTCCATATTATAGCCAGTATATCGTGATAGTTTGAAATAATTTTTACCCAGTCAGAGAGGAAATTATGCTGTTAGTACAAAAAAGTCATACCATGATTGCTTATTCTTTATATTGTTTTGATCAAACAATGATTGTCAGGTTTATCAGAACACAGGTTTCTCTCTTTCACTATGTGGTGCCACATCAGTCAAACCAGTCACTATGTAAGTGTCCATCTTCATGATAACTTTGACTGCTTCCAGAGCAGTTCTCCAGGCAGCCATCTTAGTTATGTAATCATCATAGACACAGTCTATTGTGGCACAGCTTTCAGTATCCATAACAACTTGGAGATTATTCTGCACTGTGTCTGTGTAAGTCAGGAAGGCTTGTTTCATTGCGTTATAAACAAGTACCTTGTCTTGGAAAGATTCATCTTCAGAAGTTTCTTTATCGTTTAGTAGCCTTTCTGGAAATGTAGAATAATTGACAGAATTTTACACACAAATATATTTTTACATAAAGGCAAACATTTCATCTTCTTAAACTGGATCAAAAGTGTAAAGCTAGCCATGATATGCTAAACCACCTACATTAATCAAGTATCAACTGATACAACTATTTCTGATATGTTGAATAGTCATAGAAAGTTTTAATAATGTCATGAACTGATTAAAATGCATATTTACACTTGTAAAATTGTCATCTGTAACTTAGACATATAACTTGAATAAATTACTGAACAGTCATAATGCTTCATACAAGTAATAATTTTTATAAATTAGTTTAATGATACAAATCTAAAACAAATTAGTCCAAATAACAACACCAATAAATCCAATTACTGGACACAGTTGGCTGTACTGTGGTTTACATAATTTAAAATGATACTTATGAAGTTATGTACTTTAAATAATAATTATTTACCTGCAGTCAGGCAACACAATGCTGATAACTGTCATTTACATTTTTATCAGTTGAAGTTTTCTGGTTAACATGCTGAAGTGATATTTAATTATATTGGTTGTACTGGGATGATTTTCAAACAGACAAAATTAGCAGAAACTACAGGTATACTAACTACACTTTCTGTTCACTGAATAAACCTACCAGCAGACTGGCGACAGAATGATGCACATGCTTCCTCAGTCTGACCTCTGCCAGGGGTCATACAATCAGAATGGAGGCTGGAGTCAACAGTATGGATACACCTCCACATCTCTTGCTTCCTGAGATCTGACAGTACTGGACTGACTTCCCTCAATACGATTGTCTGGAAAAGTAACCAAGGTCCTATATATTATATTGACAAAAAGAAAATAATTCTTGGATAAACCCTTAAATAAGGCAATATATTAGTTTTGTACAGCTTAAGAATTCTTTTCTGAAACAGACTTAACGTTTATTTAAATACAGACTGGTGAACAATCAATTTTCAAGTGATAAAACATTCTACCATGACAACCATATAAAGAATGTATCAGTTCCTCTGTTAAATGATGTAAAAGTGAGGAGTACAGGCAATTGCAAGGAACAAACCTGTCCTCTTCCACTCAAGTCTTACTCTAACATTCAGAATAGTGTAACCCTTAGCTTGCCAGATACATGTTTATGAGGCATAAGCAAATAGCATAGTTTCAGATCCGACAATTTCCTACTTAGAGCTGGTTGATTAGGATCTGCTCTATTTGATACTGAATCTCCAGCAATAAGGGATAGGACCTGTCATGAGGTTTTAAGGCAATCAGTTAGAATTTAGAACGGGTTATTAAGAAATGTAGCAGGTTAATAATGAATTTTTCTTGACACAAATAAATGCACTTAAATCTTTAACAGTAATTTCTGTAAAAAACAAAGTCTGCAAATGATCATACAAATAAAAATGTATTGCTCGAGAGGCTCTGACCAAGAATATATTTATTATAATAAACTGAAGTTAGAGCAGAAAATTTCACTTTATTTTTAAGTAAACATTCAGAATGACATCACAGTTATCACAAGCCAATTTAAATTGAAGAAATCGAAACTACTTCAAGTCTTCTTCAATTGGTAATTAGGACAGCAAAGAATATCTCTAGCTGGATTGTTGGATCATTGGGTATGTGTGAGGTGTTCTGATAGCTTGACTGCTCTTCAAAGGCTCTCAGCAGGTTCTTTTAAGCAAGTCACATATCTGACTCAGGAAGTCTGCAAGATTCGTTCATGGGCTTATTTTAAGCTTTCTTTGTTACAATCCATTGTAACATTCCTTTCATTGTGTATTATGGTTTTTGCTGAAAGCAATTGTACCTTTAGATGTATATTCCTTATTGAGATAATGACTTCACACTCCTTTCTCCCTGATTGGTTGAATATGTTAACATCTGTCCAATCGAAATGCATTGGAGATATAGTTACATTGTCCACAACATTGGTCTGGAAAAAAAGAGTTTATTTCTTGATTAACATAAGTTCTGAAGAGGAAAGTATATGAATTCTGAATTTTTGTATTTTTTTAAATGTATTTTGAAGGTGATATCAGCCAACCAACCAAACAAATAAAACAAAATAATATTGTTCACTGAAAGTTCTGAGAAAAAGTCTTTATTGCTATCCTGCAAGTATGTGAAAAGGGATGCATAAGACCATACTTGGCATAACAAACATGTGATGCTGCACAGTTTGCTATTTACCAAAAAACAAAATCATGTAATACTTTAGTAGTACATGATGGGGGTTCTGGCCCAGTTCTTTTTAGGCCTCCTTTTCCCAATTTAACCCGATGGCGGGGTTTCTACCTTACATGGTAGGGGCCGCCAGATTGGTTCTATCCCACTACCCTTTAAGACATGAAAAGGTTTAACAGAGTAGTACAAATAATGGGGTAAAAAGGTAGTTTTTGTACCCACCCCTGTTTAAGGCTCAAAAGATCCCAAGATAGCTCCCAGCACCCTTTCAGGCACCCTTTCAGGAGGTCAACTATCTTTTTAAGATGCGGTATCCCCCACAAAAAATGAGCTATAATAAGGTGAAAAGATACTGGGAGCTTTCTTTATATCTTCTGAATCTTAAAAAGGATACTAGGGTGGGTACCTATGTCTCCAGGAAGGGTGTTGGGAGCTTTCTTGGGATCTTTTGAGCCTTAAAAAGAAGGTGGGTACACAATCTACCTTTTTACCCCATCATGTATACTAGGGGCTTTCTTGGTATCTTTTGGATCTTAAAAAGATGGTTGTTCTCGTACCCTGGCACTTTCTCAGGAAAAAATGCTGGAAACTTTCTTGGTATCTTTTGGATCCTAAAAAGGTGGTTGTGCTAGCGCCATGTGCCAGTTGTTCTAGCAGGGAAAAGATGCTGGGAGCTTTCTTGGGTATATTTTGGACCTTAAAAAGATAGTTGTGCGGAAAAGATGCTAGGATCTTTCTTGGGTATCTTTTGGATTTTAAAAGGATGGTTGTTAGTGGGTACATAACCTCCAGACTCCGAAAAATGTGTAGGAAAGTGCTGGGAGCTTTCTTGGGATGTTTTAAGCCTTTAAATGATAGTTGGCCTCCTGAAATGGTGCCAGAAATAGTGTTGGGAGCTTTCTTGGGATCTTCTAAGCCTTAAAAAGGAAGTGGGTACAAAAACTACTTTTTTACCCCATCATGTATACTACTCCTTTTAACACTATTTCACATCTTAAAAGGGTAGTGGGATAGAACCGACCTGGCGGCCCCTATCGTGTTAGGTAGAAACTCTGCCATCGGGTTAGATTGGGAAAAGGAGGCCTAAAAAGATAACTGGGCCAGAACCCCCATCATGTGTACTACTTACTGTACTTTTACTTAAAGCTCACATTAAACACCATGAGAGTTATTGGCTATTTTTAGATGAAATCCCCATCATGCTTTTTTATAGATTTGGAAATTAACATTAAGAGTTACATACTTGACGACTTGTAATGTCTACCAATTGAAGCAGTGTTCAAAATTGTTTTTATTAAGACTTAAGTATAAGTTAATGCAGGAATTATGTCCAAATTTGCTCAAAACAGAGGTAAGATACTGTTACATGTATTTGATATTCCCCAGTAGACAAACTATCGGATACTACCTTTTTAAAATAAGTTTGTACATGTACATGTTCTCCAAATGTGAGTAAAAATATCAGACATATGTCGTCATGTATGTCTTTACAAATCCTCTGTTGCATACCTCTGAAGCTAGCTGGATGTAAGTAAGCATGTCTCTTTGGCAGCATCAGACATCTTTTTCATGTAATGGTAAGGGAATGGTCTCCATGGCAACTATGTTGAGCTGGTGACACATATCCTTGAACTCTGGGGATATATGTACCTTTCGCCAGGACAACATTAATCTGAAGCTAAACACAAAACATATCAATACACTGTTTTGGTAAAACTACACAGTATGGTATGAATATATTAAGGACTAACATATTTTTCCCCTGTAAAATGTGTGATACAAAGAGAAAATTTTACATTGAAGATACAAGTAGCTGTGACAATTTTGGACCTGCAGAAAAAAAAAGTTAAACATCTTTCTATTCTAAATCTTATTTGGATTTAATTTAGTCTGGTCATTAGTGTAAAAAGCTCCAAACAATTTGTACCTGCGTGATACTGCCTAGGTCTGTGTCAGCCAAGCTTGTACCTGTGTGAATACTGTCTGGGCCTGTGTTAGTCAAGTTTGTACCTGTGTGAGAACAGCCTGGGCCTGTGTCAGCCATGTCTGTACCTGTGTGAGTACTGTCTGGGAATGTGTCAGCCAAGTATGTACCTGTGCGAGAACTGCCTGGGTCTGTGTCAGTCAAGTTTGTACCTGTGTGAGTACTGTCTGGGCCTGTGTCAGCCATATCTGTACCGTGTGATACTGCTTGGGCCTGTGTTAGCCAAGTTTGTACCTGTGTGAGAACTGTCTGGGCCTGTGTCAGCCATGTCTGTACCTGTGTCAGCCATGTCTGTACCTGTGAGAACTGTCTGGGCCCATGTCAGGCAAGTCTTTACCTGTGTGAGTACTGTATAGGCCTGTGTCAGTCAAGTTTATTCCTGTGTGAGAACTGTCTCGGCCTATGTCAGCCAAGTTTGTACTTGTGTGAGTACTGTCTGGGCCTGTGTCAGCCAAGTTTGTACCTGTGTGAGAATGGTCTGGACCTGTGTAAGCTAAGTTTGTACCTGTGTGAGTACTACCTAGGTCTGTGTCAGCCAAGTTTGTACTTGTGTGAGTACTACTTAGGTCTGTGTCAGCTAAGTTTGTACCTGTGTGAGAATGGTCTGGACCTGTGTCAGCCAAGTTTGTACCTGTGTGAGAATGGTCTGGACCTGTGTCAGCCAAGTTTGTACCTGTGTGAGTACTACCTAGGTCTGTGTCAGCCAAGTTTGTACCTATGTGAGAATGGTCTGGACCTGTGTCAGCCAAGTTTGTACTTGTGTGAGTACTACCTAGGTCTGTGTCAACCAAGTTTGTACCTATGTGAGAATGGTCTGGACCTGTGTCAGCCAAGTTTGTACCTGTGTGAGTACTACCTAGGTCTGTGTCAGCAAAGTTTGTACCTGTGTGAGAATGGTCTGGACCTGTGTCAGCCAAGTTTGTACCTGTGTGAGTACTACCTAGGCCTGTGTCAGCCAAGTCTGTACCTGTGTGAGAACTGTCTGGGCCTGTGTCAGCCAAGTCTGTACCTGTGTGAGTATTGTCTGGGCCTGTGTCAGCCAAGTTTGTACCTGTGTGAGAATGGTCTGGACCTGTGTCAGCCAAGTTTGTACCTGTGTGAGTACTACCTAGGTCTGTGTCAGCCAAGTTTGTACCTATGTGAGAATGGTCTGGACCTGTGTCAGCCAAGTTTGTACCTGTGTGAGTACTACCTAGGTCTGTGTCAGCCAAGTTTGTACCTATGTGAGAATGGTCTGGACCTGTGTCAGCCAAGTTTGTACCTGTGTGAGTACTACCTAGGTCTGTGTCAACCAAGTTTGTACCTATGTGAGAATGGTCTGGACCTGTGTCAGCCAAGTTTGTACCTGTGTGAGTACTACCTAGGTCTGTGTCAGCCAAGTTTGTACCTGTGTGAGAATGGTCTGGACCTGTGTCAGCCAAGTTTGTACCTGTGTGAGAATGGTCTGGGCCTGTGTCAGCCAAGTTTGTACCTGTGTGAGAATGGTCTGGACCTGTGTAAGCTAAGTTTGTACCTGTGTGAGTACTACCTAGGTCTGTGTCAGCCAAGTTTGTACCTATGTGAGTGCTGCCTAGGTCTGTGTCAGCCAAGTTTTTACCTGTGTGAGAACTGTCTGGGCCTGTGTCAGCCAAGTCTGTACCTGTGTGAGTATCAGTATTATTTGGGCCTGTGTCAGCCAAGTCTGTACCTGTGTGAGAACTGTCTGGGCCTGTGTCAGCCAAGTCTGTTCCTGTGTGAGTATTGTCTGGGCCTGTGTCAGCCAAGTCTGTACCTGTGTGAGTACTGTCTGGGCCTGTGTCAGCTAAGTCTGTACCTGTGTGAGAACTGTATGAGCCTGTGTCAGCCAAGTTTGTACCTGTGTGAGTACTGTATGGGCCTGTGTCAGCCAAGTTTGTACTTGTGTGAGTACTGTCTGGACCTGTGTCAGCCAAGTTTGTACCTGTTTGAGAATGGTCTGGACCTGAGTCATCCAAGTTTGTACCTGTGTGAGCTGTCTGGGCCTGTGTCAGCCATGTCTGTACCTGTGTGAGTACTGTCTGGGCCTGTGTCAGCCAAGTTTGTACCTGTGTGAGTACTGTCTGTGCCTGTGTCAGCCAAGTTTGTACCTGTTTGAGAACTGTCTGGGCCTGTGTTAGCCAAGGTTTTCCCTCGATGGCTTGCTGCAACAGTTGCTCCACTGACAACAAGTTGGTGCTGTTCACAGGTTTGTAGCCCTTATGGCGATAGGTTGGTTTGATGTCCCCATTCACCATCTGTAGTAGGAAGATTTCATTAAGATTTTGTCTGTACAGGTATATAAACAAAATGTTAACATTTAGCCAAAATGTTCAGTTGACTGATTGTTTGCAGAATAAACTTATATAATCATAATAACTTATATTCTGTCATATCTTAGGCCTTTATTAACAATTGTTTGCAATTTGATAAGGTTGTCTAATTATCAAATGTATTAGATAGTAATACAGCAATCACTCTATTCTGTGTAGCATACACTCAATCCTTATTATATACACACTCAAATCGTAATACACACACACTCCTCCATAAAACACACTCCATCCTTAATACACACACACTCCATTAATAATACACACATTCCATTCAGAATACACACACATTCTATCCTTAATACACATACACCGAATCCTTAATACACACACACACCATCCATAATACACACACACTCCATCTATAATACACACATTCCATTCAGAATACACACACATTCTATCCTTAATACACATACACTGAATCCTTAATACACACACACACTCCATCCGGAAGACACACACACACAGCAGAAGACACATACACCCAGCCATGACACGGGCGCCGAAGACACCCACGCCAGAATAGACACAAAACGCCAGCCACAAGCACACACGCCGGCCAGAAGACACAGACACGCCAGCCAGAAGACACAGACGCCAGCCAGGACACAGGCGCCTGAAGACACACACGCCAGCCAGAAGACCACGCACGCCAGACGGACACGAACACACACGCCAGCAGACGAGACGCAGGCCAGCCAGAAGACAAACACACGCCAGCCGGAGACCACACACACACGCCTGCCAGAAGACACACACACGACAGCCAGAAGACACAGACGCCAGCCAGGACACTATCCGGAAGACACACAGTCCATCCAGAATACACACGCACGCCAGGGACTAGACACACACCAGCGATAAGACACGCAGGCCATCCAAGACACACACACGCCAGCCAGAAACACAACAGGCCAGCCAGAATACAAACACACCATCCAAACACACACATACACACTCCTTCCATAATACACACACACTACATCCATAATACACATACTCCATCCATTACACATTCTCTATCCTTAATACACTGATTCCATCCATAATACACACTCACTCCATCCTTACTATACACACACTCCATCCATGATACACTCATTCCATCCATAATACACACACACTCCATCCATAATACACACACATTCCATCCAAAACACACACACATTCCATCCATAATACACATACACTCCATCCATAATGCACACACATTCCATCCATAATACACACATTCCATCCATAATACACATACATTCCATCCATAATACACACACACTCCATCCATAATACACACACACTCCATCCATAACACACACACATTCCATCCATAATACACATACTCCATCCATAATGCATACACAATCCATCCTTTATACCGGTACATACACATTCCATCCATAATACACAATACACTTCATCCATAATGCACACACATTCCATCCTTTGTACACACACATTCCATCCATAATACACACACACTCCATCCATAATACACACACATTCCATCCATAATACACATACACTCCATCCATAATATACACAAACTCCATCCTTAATACACACACACACACCATCCATAATACACATACTCCATCCATGACACATTCTCTATCCTTAATACACCCATTCCATCCATAATACACACTCACTCCATTGTTACTATACACACACTCCATCCATAAAACACACACACTCCATCCATAACACACACACATTCCATCCTTAATACACATGTACTCCATCCATAATGCACACACAATCCATCCTCTATACCGGTACATACACATTCCATCCATAATACACATACATTCCATCCATAATGCACACACATTCCATCCATAATACACACATTCCATCCATAATACACATACATTCCATCCATAATACACACACACTCCATCCATAATACACACACACTCCATCCATAACACACACACATTCCATCCATAATACACATATACTCCATCCATAATGCACACACATTCCATCCTTTATACATACACATTCCATCCATAATACACATACACTTCATCCATAATGCACACACATTCCATCCTTTGTACACACACATTCCATCCATAATACACACACACTCCATCCATAATACACACACATTCCATCCATAATACACATACACTCCATCCATAATATACACAAACTCCATCCTTAATACACACACTCTATCCATAATACACACACACACACACATTCCATCCATAATACACACACACTCCATCCTTAATACACTCATTCCATCCATAATACACACACATTCCATCCTTTCTACACACACACTCACTAGGCAGAGTTACTGTGTTCCTGGTATGTAATCAAGGCCCGACAAATGCGCAAGTCTTACTTCAATTTTTATGATTTTGGTTTAAATTTATTGGCCCAGATTGGATGTCTATCATTGCTAGACTTTTGTCTGATTAAGCTTTATTATGATATCAATAAAAGAAATCCACTAAGGTTGAAAAGCAGTATGCTACATCCTTTCCCTTTACAGACCTGATGATTTTTTTGTATCTGTTACCCAAAGATATAATTTGTTTTCATACCAGCAGTCTACATGTGTTGTCAGCTTCTTGCTGGAATGTAACTATGTTGTCCAGACTGGTCAGTACCACCAGTCCATCCACCATCTGAACACTGCTGGGAGCTCCAACACAGCTGTACACTTCTACAAACCACCCAACTTGACTGGAGAATGAGACACGGTGATTTATTCCACAAATGTATAATGAATGTACTGCAAGCACTGTGGAATTCACTGCTTAAAAAAAGCATAGTAAAAGCCACTGCATAACAATATAGTCACAGCTGCTGGAGATAAACAGTCATGAATACTTTTCATATCAGGAGAACCATGAACCATTTTAAAATAAAAAACTTGGCTGTCATCATAGTGGACCACTTAAGATAGATTTCTGCTAATGGATTTATTTAAAATAATCATTTAAGTTATTCTGGGGATATCTCTTAAATGAAAACTTCTCTTTTTTTAAAACTTAAAACTAATTATAAATTTGCAATATGTCTTACCTTTCTTGGTTGTCAATTTTTTGCTGCAGAAGGTCTGTGACAACACTGATGGTGTCAGGACGTGCCCCTGGATTAAGTCTGGCAACCATCTCGCGTAGCTTATGTCGGTTTGCTTCTGTTGGTGACCTAACAACAGCATCTAGTAAGCCGTGACTGCATCTCTGTGGAACTTCCTTTAATGGTTCTGGTCTTGTCTCCAAGGCTGACACTATATCCTGGTAATGTGGATGTGGTAAACTGTCTTCACCCTCACTATCAGGAGAGGGATTTAATGTGCTACCATGGACACTAGAACTTAACTTTATTTTGGCATTAGCATATGAAGAAGATATATCCTTATTTTCGGAGCTCACATCATCACAAATAGCAGCCTTTGCTTCTGGTTATATCATGTAAAGATAGAAAATACCTACTTCTTATATGAACAGGTTTCTTTGTCAACAAATCAGATCCACTAATATTTCTACCTTTATGTATAGAACTTAACATTTCATTAAGCTTATTTATTCCAGGATGACTTGTCTTGTTATCAACAGGACTACTCATATTCATTCCTCCATTGCCAGGCTGACCACTTTGTTGATATTTCTCCAGTAGATGCCTACCATCATCTTTGTCAACAATAGTCTTCAAAGGTGCTGTGCCACTTTCTTCACAGACCCAATCATTCAAGAAAACATTCGCTTTGCTCATACCTAAATTTTTGACACTACTAGATGGACTTATGTTAAGCTGTTGGTCAGTAGAATGATGGCAACAATTATCTACCTCCATCTGTTTAGATTTGTCAAAGTTTAAATGTAAATGGTTAGGTTTATCAATATCTGGTATGGATTTCTGATCTTGTTTGACAATGTCATCAGGTTCTGGATAACTTGTAACTTTACTACAATCCTCAGATGTTGTCCTGAAATGTCTGCTATATGTTCTGCCTTGCACATTTGATATTTTCCCAGGTTCTCTAAGATTGCATAATAATATATTCATCTTCTGTAAGTCATTTAGATAAGATAGATCCATTAGATCTAAGATTCTAGTTTGGTTGAATTTAGGAATCCCAATATTTGGTTGTTCGGACTTATTTGTCTCAGTTCTTACAATGTTCAATGGCTGCAGAGATGGTAACTTCACTTCATTGCTAACAGACAAATAGTTATTGCCTTAACTCAATGCGGGACCTTAAACTTTGGACCATTCTCTGTGTTAAGTACTTCTTCGCAATCAACTTGTTTGTTCCTTTCTGATTCCTATTTCCTTGGATTCATTTACATTTCCTTCCTGCCTCATCAATGCAAAATCGTTTTCTATTGGCAATAATCTTTCTTCTTGTTTGCGTTTACTGTAGCAATTCTCAGAAAATGTGATCTGGATGGTTCTGAACTTATCACCATGCTCTGGTTTCCCTTAATATTGTCAAACTCATAATTAAATTCATCATCTGAGTCTGTGAACCAGCCAAAGTCTGGAGATCTCCTATGAGTGTGTGCCAGTTTGGCCTGTGTGGCTCTCTCAGACTGCTTTAACATCTGTCTTTTCTGACAATTCTTCACCTGTTCAATATCTTTTATGATGTCTTGCTTCAGAGTGTCCACTTCTGCAGTAATATCACTGTCCCCAGTTGAATCCTCACAATAAGATGTGGCTTCAGGTTGACCAATGATAATTTTATCAACTTCAACAGTCTTGGTTTCATCTGTGTTGGCCTCATCAACAATGTTATTTGACAATATTTGTTTAACACCTACATCCTCACTATTTTCAAAGAACCAATTAAAATCATCCTCTATCTGTGGTTCTAAAGGTTTCATTTTTAAATGAATCATTTCAATGCCATCATTTATGTCTTGATTTGGTTCTTCATTTTTCAGATCTTCAATCTCATTTGGTTTTGAGGTCTTTGAAAATAAACTGACAATGCCACTTGTTTCTTCATCACTACTAAACTTTCCTGATTTGACACAATTGGATAAATTTGTCTTCATCTTAGTATTTTTTTCATCAATGATGTCTCTGTCTTCGATAGGCTTTTTAAGCTTGGTGGTTTTGAAGAGATTACCATAAATAGCCAGATCATCTTCCAACTGTGCTGTCATTTTATCATGTTTATGACAGCATGGCTGTCTTTCTGCTGTCATTTGATCATCCTTATGAATATCTGCTGCCATTTGATTATCTTTCTGAAGGAATGGCTGTATTTCTGCTGTCATTTGATCATCTTTCTGAAAGAATGGACTTTATTTCTAAATGTTTGCTTTTTCTGTCAACTGAATTCTCACTGACATTTACATACAAAGACTGGCGTAACAAACCCTTCTGACAAATCACAGTATGGTGTTAGTGTAGAGTGTGATATAACATCATGACTAGTGTTGTGGATTGGTAGTTACTGTAGGAAAATCTGCAGATCTTGTCTGTGGTTGAGGTATCTTTGAGAACCACTGGTCAGTCAATTTGATTGTCAATGTATTTACCCTGTTGTATACACTCTTCTAGGACAGAGTCCATCAAACTCATAGCACATTCACTGGCCACACCCTGGAAGAAAGCAATGATATAAGTTTTGATGCCTTAACATACTACCAAAAAATTATTTGCTAGATAAATATTGTAAATTGTATTACATGTGTAGATTGGCCTTACTTTTTGTAAATTCAAACACAAACCTGGCACAGAACAAAACATTTATCAATTCAACCATAGATGTTTTCACTTACCACACCAAACAATAACATAATCTATTTTGTAACTTAAATCAAGTCAATTAGATGTTTTAGAATTGGCAAGGTAAATATCAAATTTTCGAATCAAATGGTAAAGATTAAAAACCTGATGCATATCTGATAACCTGATGTGTATCAATTATGTTTTTTATACATATTGTTTGTATAGGTAAAAATAATTGTAAATCTTAATTTCTGTTGAAAATATAGATGAGACCTTTAATTATAATTGATTTATTATCAATATAAAAAAATACCCTAGATGTGATAGATCCTCACCAAGTGTGTAAGGTCAGTGTAGGTTCTGATCCAGAGGTGCATGTAATACAGCAGAACATCATCGCTTGTGTGGTAGTGGTCTCGGAAACCTTGGGCCACACTGACCATGTACTGGCCAACTGGATGCTGTGGAGCAGAGTCTTAACATATTGGTTGCTTCAATTAAATGTTATAAACCTAAACCATGCAGATGTTGGAATACTTCCTTCTTATTTGCACAATACTTATAACATAAATTACACACAGTGTACAAGATGTTTTATTATATTGTTCAATCAACACAATCTTCAGTCATAATGGAACTATGAAGTTGAAATAGTGCTGCCATATATAAAAGTAGACCAAGTCTCATAATCCACATAAGGGATAAACCAGACCCGACAAAATCCTCACAAGGTGACCAGATGTAAGGCATGTTATGTAAAATGTGTAACAACAATGACCCCTGTAAATGAAAAAAATAAGTAAATAATGACAATAATTCCCACTAAATAAAATTCAATAAGTGTTGTCTAACTTGTATGCACAAATTAACATCTCTATTAGTCATCCTAGGGAGCATGGGATGGGAACCCGTCTGGTCCAATATACTGACAGAGATGAGTCAGGTGTAATGATGTCCCCTTAGCTCCGCGAGTTAAGGAGGGAAGCCATTGCTACCAACTTTAAAGTCTTTGGTTTGAACCTGCATCCTTCCTAACTGCAAGCCTACGCTCTACCGCTTGAGCTATTGTGACCGATTGGAAGCATGGAGAACTTCTCATGAATAATTGAGGAGATATTTTATACATAAGGTTTTTCAAGCAAGAAGGAAAGGGCAATAACACTGAAATGAAAAACGAAAATATGTGTTATCTCACCTTCATGCACAACAAACATCTGTATCAATCACTCATGCCAACAGGATGAACTTCCAATGAGTAGTAAAGGAGCAATTGTTCACACAAAGAAACTGTTAACTGACAGATATATGGTTACTTTAAAAATCTAAAGGTCTGGTGCTGTACACATTAGAAAAAATAGGGGAGTTTGTGGAGGGGGTCATTACAGCTACACTTTCTGAAGCAGTGATAAGTTGTGTTTATTTGCAGAACTGATTTGCCAGTAGTGAGAAAACCCAAGCAAACAATCATAAACCATAATAATATATGTTATCATTTCATTTAAAAAACATCATACACAGTGAAAAAAAGTCTGTAGTACCTTAATTTCAAGATTGTTGATCAAGAGTCCTGCATCCCTGAAATATGCCACATCTACCCCATCACATGACGACAGCACCTTTACACTGGAATAGCAATGAGATACCATGCATATAAGCATGTATACATACTGAATGAAAAACAAGTTGAGGCATGTGACTTAGGACTTATACATTTAAACAACTGTGTGCTACCAGTTAGAACACATACACCAGTCATTTGTTTTGAGAAATAAACAAAATCTGAAATTAAAAAGATCTGTCCATAGAGAACATATTCCCCTTTTCTTATTGCTGGGTATTTTATGACAATTTTAAGTTGAAAATTGGGGATGACTCTGCCAAAAGTAATTTTAGAGTTACCTGCCCTGTTGAAATAGTGTTCACTGTTGATGATAAAAAAAAGTGCAAATGAATATAATTATATATGTGTTCATGTAATTATGAATGTATGCATGAATTATTAAGTATGGAAAACAGGGGTACTGGTTGCAGTTAACTGTAACTTTTCTTCTTATATTGGTTCATTGT
The DNA here is from genome assembly GCA_007844125.1 of Sinonovacula constricta. NCBI lineage: Eukaryota > Metazoa > Mollusca > Bivalvia > Cardiida > Solecurtidae > Sinonovacula > Sinonovacula constricta. The sequence goes on from CM017569.1 coordinate 12,323,640, forward strand.
TCTTCAAGTGAATACCAGCTTTAAAATTGCTAACACAATTCACTGACTTGTCTTTAAAATAAACACATGATGTGACATCATTATGAAAGAAAACATGTAGTCAAAATATATCATATCAATACAACAAATATTACAATTATATTAAAAAGACATTGATTTTAAAAGTCAAGCACTGTCAAGGCATGGAAATATTCATTCATCAGACATTACTCACCAGCCAGCATGTCCAATCATGGGCTTGATAAGTTGACCTAAAAAACACATTTAAAAACTCATTTTATATAAATAATAAAATGGTGTTTTGATAATTACAATGTGTTTTACAATTTGAAAAACAGATACTTATATATGAATCAATCAATATTCTAAAATGCAATATAACAGTTTTCATGATCATAATATATCATCTGACATCACAGGGTTGTCATTAGGAGGCGGCTGGCGGCTGATTTGACCGCCTCAAATGAAAATCGCGCCGCCTCAAATTTGAAGAACAAACAAAGAAAATCGGTCAAGAGCATGCCCCCGGACCTCCCTAGCAGTGCTTCTCGCCTTCGGCGCTCGCATAGCCTAGCCTCCTCAAAAGTTATTTGAGCCTGCTCAAAATATTTCTAGTGACAACCCTGCATCATAATACCACTTGTCCTTTTCATTACTTTTTCATAAATTGGCTGCACATCCTAACGGAACAGCATCTACTTGCAGATTGGGAGTTCCCACAATCAGTAACATTAAATTAATTCAATATGACCAGAGTCCATGTTCACGTAAAAACCTCAAGTTTAAATTCACCTCTATTCAAGATGATACTCAAATCAGACATAAGTTCCATTTTCAGACTCAACTCAGTTTGTGACTTGAGTCATGTTCACCAAACCAAAGTCTTTAAATTGGCATGTTTTAGTAATGGCTTCACCATTGATACACGGAATTTAAGGTTTAGCATTATGATTAGTTTGTGAGTATCATGATAATGTGGCCAGATGGGTTTAGTCCTTGGTGCACTCCATACAACGCACCTGCCTACAGTGCTCTTCAGAAGTGTTGGAAGTAAAGGAAGATTTAATTGAATAAAGATTGGAAAAGTATCCATATGTTTTAGGACCATTTCAAGCATTTTTTAGCATTTTTGGTAAATAAACCTAAACTGCAATCATAAACTACTTCAGTTTTAACTATAACTAAACGTGATGGTGGCTAATATACTAACATATGCATGACGAAACCTCGTATACACTACCAAGTTTCTGTAAGTCTGACATTGTGCTTCATTTTAAATTATAACAGCATTCACGTTTGAGCAAAACATATCAATTTGAGTAACGTTTGTTTACAAAAGGGACATAATCCATCACGGATGAATGCTGGACAACTCGCGCCAAACCAACTCGCGCCAGGTAAACTCGCTCCTAATATTGGTCAACTCGCGCCACATATAGACTTACAGTATACAATAGACTGCAACTTACCGATGTTCGCGCTTACCTAATTACATAATTACATAAACTGTATAACAATACACTATTTCATATTATTTCTTTGTGTTTGTTTTTCAGGTCAGGTGCCAACTGTACGAGACACACTTTTTATCATGTACGCGCGGGATGTGCATTGTATATTGCTTGAAATAAATAATAAAAAAATGATTTGGTTTTAGCTCTTTATTGATGAAAATATTATTTTGTTAACCATGGAAAATGATGTGGAAAAAATGTTTGATTAAATTCTAAAGAACCTCACGAAGCTATCGTGTATAGATAATGAGTATGAACGCATGAATAATTAAAGAAATGACAATATGACTACCTGTACCAGAAAATGTACTTTGGATAAATATACATCAACATAATATGTAATCGATAAATTTATCTAATTTATTTGTATTCCAAATACCAATATACAATACAATACAAATTTTTATTGCATTAAAACATACATGTTTTATAGCAAGGCATTATAAACATACATGTAATTGTGACAAATGATAGGATACATGGGTTAGAGACATTAGTTTATCTGAAGAGCAACATAAAGATATTAGTTTCTCAAATTGTTTGCAAAGTATATATATTTTGCAACGTTAATAATAATATTTTTTGATCTTGTTTTCATTAATAAAGCAAATTTCTGTTTAGTTGGCCATGTATAATAGTATCTTTTCAAGTAAAGGGGGCGTAGTTGAGAAAATTTTGGACAAATTAGTAAAAAGTGGTATTCTGTTTCGATTTGGTTCATATTACAATTTCTACATAATCGTTCACTTCTAGCTGTATTACTATGACGACGCTTTTCTATTGCAAGTTGATGCGACGAAACTCTAAACTATGTTAACGCAACTCTATATCTTGGTTCGATTATTTCATCTAAATATGTTTCATAGGTTAACGTTGTTTTGAATAGACTGTATGGATGTGGATAATTTGGAACACCTCGGATATTTTCCAAAAGTGGGGAATCAAAACACTGCCTGTTAGAACAAACTTTTGACTTTATATCAAGGAAAGTATAGCCTTGAATCAGGAAGGTAACTAATTGACACAAGTTTTTTTCCGGTGTTTTCCGACCCTATTATCGCCCATTTCTTGGACATTTTTTTTGTTAAAACAGAAAACTACTATAACATGCAGTATTGAGTGCAAAAACACATATTAAACCACATAAACTATTTGCAATCTTTGTCAAAATAGGGGGAAAATCCGTTTATATCTTATTTCCCCCCCGGTACGCTCATTTGTTCAAATTTCAAACAAAATATATAAATATTAAATTAAATATATGCGCAACATACAAATCCATCATCCACACATGAATATTCTATCACTGGAAACCAAAGACCGGAATAAAAAGACGATAACATTACTGCATGCTACAATACAAAAGCTAATAATTAAATTCAACGTACAAATGTCCAATCGGAAAAAATATGCAAAAATATTATGAGGAACACTATGTGATGCAACACAAACTCCGTATAAAAATGTCATAGTCTCTGGCGGATAAATGGTGTATCATATATAAATGGCATATATATTCGTATTGTATCGTGACCCTGGGGAAAATGTCGTAGCATATTTTTCTCCGCACGTTTTATAGGCCAGTCAGATAAAATGTCTGAAGAACGTTTAAGAGTGTCATATTCTCTTCCAAATTCACAGATGCCATGTCTGTCTGCCATATACCTGTCGCAAAGGTGTTGTTTTTTACCCGGTACTGTTTTGTAAAAACTTGTCTGGCACTTCACAGCTACCAGCTAGGCGTCCCTTACGAGTAGTCTCAATACTGTAACCTGCCCTGCTGTCCGTGCCCACCTGGTAACTAACCGGTAGTCTCAACATTGTAACCTGTCCTGCTGTCCCTGCCCACCTGGTAACTAACCGGTAGTCTCAACACTGTAACCTGTCCGGCTGTCCCTGCCCACCTGGTAACTAACCGGTAGTCTCAACACTGTAACCTGTCCGGCTGTCCCAGCCCACCTGGTAACTAACCGGTAGTCTCAACACTGTAACCTGCCCTGCTGTCCCTGCCCACCTGGTAACTAACCAGTAGTCTCAACACTGTAACCTGTCCGGCTGTCCCTGCCCACCTGGTAACTAACCGGTAGTCTCAACACTGTAACCTGTCCGGCTGTCCCTGCCCACCTGGTAACTAACCGGTAGTCTCAACATTGTAACCTGTCCGGCTGTCCCAGCCCACCCAGTAACTTACCGGTAGTCTCAACACTGTAACCTGCCCTGCAGTCCCTGCCCACCCAGTAACTTACCTGTAGTCTCAACACTGTAACCTGCCCTGCTGTCCCTGCCCACCCAGTAACTTACCTGTAGTCTCAAAACTGTAACCTGCCCAGCTGTCCCTGTTCACCCAGTAACTTACCTGTAGTCTCAACACTGTAACCTGCCCTGCTGCCCCTGCCCACCTAATAACTTACCGGTAGTCTCAACACTGTAACCTGCCCTGCTGTCCCTGCCCACCCAGTAACTTACCGGTTGTCTCAACACTGAAACCTGCCCTGCTGTCCCTGCCCACCCAGTAACTTACCTGTAGTCTCAACACTGTAACCTGCCCTGCTGTCCCTGCCCACCCAGTAACTTACCGGAAGTCTCAATACTGTAACCTGCCCTGCTGTCCGTGCCCACCTAATAACTTACCGGTAGTCTCAACACTGTAACCTGCCCTGCTGTCCCTGCCCACCCAGTAACTTACCTGTAGTCTCAACACTGTAACCTGCCCTGCTGTCCCTGCCCCACCTAATAACTTACCGGTAGTCTCAACACTGTAACCTGCCCTGCTGTCCCTGCCCACCCAGTAACTTACCGGTAGTCTCAACACTGAAACCTGCCCTGCTGTCCCTGCCCACCCAGTAACTTACCAGTAGTCTCAACACTGTAACCTGCCCTGCTGTCCCTGCCCACCCAGTAACTTACCTGTAGTCTCAACACTGAAACCTGCCCTGCTGTCCCTGCCCACCCAGTAACCTACCAGTAGTCTCAACACTTTAACCTGCCCTGCTGTCCCTGCCCACCCAGTAACCTACCAGTAGTCTCAACACTGTAACCTGCCCTGCTGTCCCAGCCCACCCAGTAACCTACCAGTAGTCTCAACACTGTAACCTGCCCTGCTGTCCCTGTTCACCCAGTAACTTACCTGTAGTCTCAACACTGTAACTTGCCCTGCTGTCCCTGTCCACCCAGTAACTTACCTGTAGTCTCAACACTGTAACCTGCCCTCAGGGGCGGATCCAGGGTTTCAGAATAGGGGGGGGGGGGGCGAGGGAGTAACATTCGGCCACAGACCGGAGTTGATCGCGCCGCAGGCGCGAAATTGTCGGCGGGGGGTCTGGAGTGGGCTCCTCCAGAAAATTTTGAATTCTAGATGCGCTGAGATGCGATTTCCAAGCATCTGTGGGGCATAATTTCCTTATCTATTTGCTCACTTTTAAGGGCAAAATATCCACTGACTTGGACATCTTACGGTTACTGAAAAGAAACCTATTATCGTAAGAACACTACAATAACCAAGACACTGCCAGTGTAGCCTATAGTAAAATGAACGTCCTGAATGTGAATAACTATCACTTTATCTGTAAATAAAGATAAATGCAAGTAAAGGCCATCGTTTCCATCAGAGAATTTTTGCAAAAAGACTAGAGCTATGTTCAAGAAAACATTTAACATGACAACAGAAGTAGGCTCGTCGATGCAGAAATATGCGTGACAAAGCTCTAGTGGAAACGGGCCTTAAGAGGCGTAGCCCTTTAGTCCTTCGCGTTAAAAAACTAAAAAATTAACACTTTTTTTTTGTTGGTCGTCGAAAAATAGGGGGGGGGGGGCGGCCCCTTCGGCCCCCCTCTGGATCCGTCCCTGGCCCTGCTGTCCCTGTTCACCCAGTAACTTACCAGTAGTCTCAACACTGTAACCTGCCCTGCTGTCCCTGTTCACCCAGTAACTTACCTGTAATCTCAACACTGTAACCTGCCCTGCTGTCCCTGTCCACCCAGTAACTTACCAGTACTCTCAACACTGTAACCTGCCCTGCTGTCCCTGTTCACCCAGTAACTTACCTGTAGTCTCAATACTGTAACCTGTCCTGCTGTCCCAGCCCACCCAGTAACTTACCAGTAGTCTCAACACTGTAACCTGCCCTGCTGTCCCTGTTCACCCAGTAACTTACCTGTAGTCTCAACACTGTAACGTGCCCTGATGTCCCTGTCCACCCAGTAACTTACCTGTAGTCTCAACACCGTAACCTGCCCTGCTGTCCCTGTCCACCCAGTAACTTACCTGTAGTCTCAACACTGTAACCTGCTCTGCTGATCCTGTCCACCCAGTTACTTACCTGTAGTCTCAACACTGTAACCTACCCTGATGTCCCTGTCCACCCAGTTACTTACCGGTAGTCTCAACACTGTAACCTGCCCTGCTGTCCCTGCCCACCTAATAACTTACCAGTAGTCTCAACACTGTAACCTGCCCTGCTGTCCCTGCCCACCCAGTAACTTACCTGTAGTCTCAACACTGTAACCTGCCCTGCTGTCCCTGTTCACCCAGTAACTTACCGGTAGTCTCAACACTGTAACCTGCCCTGCTGTCCCTGTCCACCCAGTAACTTACCTGTAGTCTCAACACTGTAACCTGCCCTGCTGTCCCTGTCCACCCAGTAACTTACCAGTAGTCTCAACACTGTAACCTGCCCTGCTGTCCCTGTCCACCCAGTAACTTACCTGTAGTCTCAACACTGTAACCTGCCTCGCTGTCCCTGTCCACCCAGTAACTTACCTGTAGTCTCAACACTGTAACTTGCCCTGCTGTCCCTGTCCACCCAGTAACTTACCTGTAGTCTCAACACTGTAACCTGCCCTGCTGTCCCTGTTCACCCAGTAACTTACCAGTAGTCTCAACACTGTAACCTGCCCTGCTGTCCCTGTTCACCCAGTAACTTACCTGTAGTCTCAACACTGTAACCTGCCCTGCTGTCCCTGTCCACCCAGTAACTTACCAGTACTCTCAACACTGTAACCTGCCCTGCTGTCCCTGCCCACCCAGTAACTTACCTGTAGTCTCAACACTGAAACATGCCCTGCTGTCCCTGCCCACCTAATAACTTACCGGTAGTCTCAACACTGTAACCTGCCCTGCTGTTCCTGTCCACCCAGTAACTTACCTGTAGTCTCAACACTGTAACCTGCCCTGCTGTCCCTGTCCACCTAATAACTTACCGGTAGTCTCAACACTGTAACCTGCCCCTGCTGTCCCTGTCCACCCAGTAACTTACCTGTAGTCTCAACACTGTAACCTGCCCTGCTGTCCCTGCCCACCTAATAACTTACCGGTAGTCTCAACACTGTAACCTGCCCTGCTGTTCCTGCCCACCCAGTAACTTACCAGTAGTCTCAACACTGTAACCTGCCCTGCTGTCCCTGCCCACCTAATAACTTACCGGTAGTCTCAACACTGTAACCTGCCCTGCTGTTCCTGTCCACCCAGTTACTTACCTGTAGTCTCAACACTGTAACCTGCCCTGCTGTCCCTGCCCACCTAATAACTTACCGGTAGTCTCAACACTGTAACCTGCCCTGCTGTCCCTGTCCACCCAGTAACTTACCTGTAGTCTCAACACTGAAACCTGCCCTGCTGTCCCTGCCCACCTAATAACTTACCGGTAGTCTCAACACTGTAACCTGCCCTGCTGTCCCTGCCCACCCAGTAACTTACCTGTAGTCTCAACACTGTAACCTGCCCTGCTGTCCCTGTCCACCCAGTAACTTACCGGTAGTCTCAACACTGTAACCTGCCCCGCTGTCCCTGCCCACCCAGTAACTTACCTGTAGTCTCAACACTGTAACCTGCCCTGCTGTCCCTGTCCACCCAGTAACTTACCTGTAGTCTCAACACTGTAACCTGCCCTGCTGTCCCTGTCCACCCAGTAACTTACCGGTAGTCTCAACACTGTAACCTGCCCTGCTGTCCCTGCCCACCCAGTAACTTACCTGTAGTCTCAACACTGTAACCTGCCCTGCTGTCCCTGCCCACCCAGTAACTTACTTGTAGTCTCAACACGGTAACCTGCCTTGCTGTCCCTGTCCACCCAGTAACTTACCTGTAGTCTCAACACTGTAACCTGCCCTGCTGTCCCTGTCCACCAAGTAACTTACTTGTAGTCTCAACACTGTAACCTGCCTTGCTGTCCCTGTCCACCCAGTAACTTACCTGTAGTATCAACAGTCCACCTGGTAACTTACCGGTAGCCTGATTTCAATAAACTTGTTTTATGGACGAGCATATGGGCAGATGTACAGATAAAGTAATGTTCAATGACACTTAATATCGTAAATGAAAACAATTATTAAACGCTAATTTCCCAAGGAAATAAATTACTCCAAATTTATTTGCTTTTTAAGTTTGACAGATACATATACCTACTTCATTCCATTTAATAAACAATAACTATTTGTGAACGTCCATTATTACCATTTATTATTTGGTTTATTATTATAACATTTTCTTAATCAACACTAAATGTGATTGCAAAATCTTCTATTCATTTATACTTAGTTCATACATTTGATGCCATAGATAATGCTAAAAATCCCCCTTTTAGCGACATGGAAGGTAATGTTAAAATATATATGTCTATATCTATAATTATTTCCCAAGCATTAGATTTGTATGAAATTAATATTCTATACTCAAATATTTCATGTCAATTTATTTGGTTTTGTAAGCTGTCATTCTAAACGTGTGAATACAGCATAAATACTTTCAAAAACAAAAAATAGCATTGTCCTTTAAACGTTCCATTTTATTTCCAACACTTATTATGATGTAAATCACGTACAAAAACACAACAAAAAACGTTTTTACGTCGAAAATCTATCGTGCATTGTTTGTTAATAAAAAACTATTCATGGAGTTATGTATATCGACACAAATATGTTTTCATAACAGTAATTCGTTTATTTAGCCAAAATGATTAAATTTTTTAGTTAGACACACAATAATACATAAATTAACTTAGACCATACACATATTAATGTAATTAAAAAGATACAGCAACTAAATATTAAGGAAATATAAAAATAATAACATTTGCATATAATATTATGCAACAACGATCAACTTGGTACTCAAACAAAATAGTAACAAACATGTACATATCACAACACACATGGGCCTTTTTGACCCCCCTTATATGTGGTCCGTTCGGGTACCCTTAAAAAGAGGGCAGTTTTAGACCGGGTCGTCCTGGAAGTGGGCCTTTTTGACCCCCTTCCCCCACCACACACACACACTCCCTGCTCACTTGCCTCAAGTAAGTGGTACATTCCTACTCTGTGTCAGAAATTGATTCTACATCTATTTGAATCTTTAATGGATTAGTGGAAGTAGGAGACATTTTTCTTTCAGAATATGTAAAGATGGATGTGTGCGTATTGGTCCTAATCAATATGTTTCAAAACGATTGAAAGACTGAACAAAGTTGGAATTAAGGCATTTGCTGCAGGCGGAAAACCTAGGCCATAAGTAACAGAGTCATTAAACCACCGCGTTAACTAAGACATTGTTCACAATTGCCAGTGATTTTATACTACGAGAAACATAATAGAGTTATTTTTCAGAGTAACGACTTTAATATGATGGTCCCATTCCGATATTTTAGTTGTTTACTTAATTCAATATTTACAATGATAGCACAATGACAGACAAAGAACATTCACCACAAAAGATTAGCAATAATTTAAAAGATAAAAAGGAGGCAAAATGTCATTTTTTTCTCAGACAAACATAATGTTGTTGAAGTATTTTTTGACAGAAAACTAAGAACAAAGTGATAAATTAAGAAGTTAAAACAACAGGTATAAAATTGTTATTACTTTACACAAAATATTTTGATCATATTTTACGTCATCACAATGGAAATACGTGTGCATGGATTTTCGCGGATCTGTATAATCGGCCATTTATAACCTCCAAAGTCAACGTAAAACATTGTGTTACAGAAGTAAGCGTTAGCACGCTGTTAAAATTTTAGTGACAAGAAAAGTCATTTCCACTTACAGTGATATTTTCATTTTATACGAACTTTTTTCACACACGTCTTACTAATCAGCTAGTACAATTATAACACAAATTCCGGTACCTGTTATGTTAATTATGCTGGATTCATACACATGCAATATCAGGTCATAAACAAGTGTAGTAAATTTTGATTGTTGTATTCTTAGGGTTTTTTCAGGGCATTTTGGTAGTTTGTTTATTTTTGGAAATTATCAAAATGTATTTTATTCTGCACATTGTAATCGGTCTTAGGGCATAGAAGGAACTTTAGATCGTGTCGCTTGAATTATTTACTTCAATGTCATTTAATATCAATTCAGTTATGCATTCAGTAGAAATCGGAAGAATGGTGTTGTTTCTATACCTCTAGGATTTTGAAAGTTAAATAAATGGGGTCACAGTTGTGTATGTTATTGAATGATAACATTTGCATGTACTAATGTTTTATCCAAGTTGCCTAAAAGGTAATCTAGACCATTACAAGTGTTCTGTTTGGTATGACACTAGCTAGTGGTTGTTTTCAATAAAATGATTTCGGCAACTCAAACTGCTTGTTTTGGTAGAGTTTTAATTAAACCCAATTATATATACATATATATATATATATAATGAAATCAAAATGAGGTATAATAAAGAAAAATGTATTATAAATGTTGTACAGTAATGCGTGCGTGTGTAGCTGAGTATGAAAGTAGTAGAAAAAGTGGATTCTCGCGGCCATTTTAATTGCACTATGGTAGTACTATAGAATATATAGTGTTTTTTGGGTGGTTCACAATAAATCCGTTATTTTGTCTTGGTGGTTCAAGTGGTGGTACTAATGAATATATAGCGTTTCATTGGTGGCACGCTACTATCACGGTAATTGTTGGTGGCTCACTTGGCGGCACGAGTTGATAATAAGTGTTTGATGACAATGTAAGGTAAATAGATTGTGGTATTTGGCGGCACTCTCAACGGCTCAATGATGATAAGTGTGAGGTCATGTTGATTTGAACAGTACGAGGTCATATGACAGTCATTTTGAAAAGTATACCTGAGCTGTTCAGGGCAGCAGAATGTGATAGTTTATAAAAATCGGTCTTGTTTATTACGTTGTCATGGGTTGGTGTTTTCCTATTTAAAGCGAACTGGCATAATAGGGTGTTGACCGAGAGTATAATGTCAAGTAATGGATAATTTATCACACTGTATTCATTCAAACAAACCCACAGCATCATTAGATCTACTCGTGTATGACACAAAACTTCCTAACTTCGAAGGTGGCGGTCATAGCAGTCACGATATGATAAACCCACAAACATAGTAATTTATGTAAGCATCCCATCTTTACTGTGAGGCTTACCACATTTTAAAATATAGATGTTGCTAGAAACATAAGAGACAAATTCAGTTAGTTTCATTCATTTTATTCAAGGGTAAAATACTTTTAGTGGTAGATATAGATACAAATGTGAAGAAAATACTTTAAAGTTGTTGAGGTAGATACTATATATATATGAAGAATAGTATATTCTAAACTTTTATCAAAACTTTACTATGACTAAATTATGGTTTTGAAAACAGAGGTAAAAAAACTTTTGTTAATATCAAATTAGAAAGAAACCAGGTAAAATAACAAAACAAATCACAGTGTATATAGCATTTGGCTTTATAACAACAAGTTGGTTTCATTCCTTTTATTCAATGGCAAAATACAATTGGAGGTAGATATAATAAAAAGAAAATACAAATGTGAAGAAAATACTTCAAAGTTGTTGAGGTAGACACTATAAATATGAAGAATAGTATATTCTAAACTTTTATCAAAACTTTACCATGACTAAAATTATATACATAGCATATGGTTTTATAACAACAAGTTAAATAATATCACCTAAGGTTCATTACGAAATTGAAATATCATTTAAGATTCACCACAAATATATATATTTTTTAAACATCACTAATTTAGTATATAATTTAAACTTTCAATTGTGAAAATAGTTTTTTTCATATGTATTTAACTTTTCTACTTAAAACATAAAGATTATTTTATTGTAAATATCAAAATAGAAAGAAAAATAGCATTGAACAAACATATATTAAAAGTAATATAAAGCATGTTAAATCAATTTCAACAATTATAGAATAAGAATATATGACAAAGTCCTATGAGTATTGCAACATATACCAAACTCCGATAAAGCACAGAACAAAAGTATTTCACATGCAAGCCAAGCGAAAAGTAAGATCAAATTTGTGGTGAGTCATTTAAGGAAAAGAGCAAACCCGACAGTGACCGCCTTGGAACGGTCAGTCGGCAATATGGACCAATGGAAGCCAATGGAATGATTGCAAACAATATATTATCCAAATATACAAAGCATAAATATCACTTAAATGTTGTTTAATTTATCTGTGAGCAATTAACAATGTCTATCTATAGAATACATTTGTATCATATAACGTTAGACTAGATGAAATAAAACTTAAATAAAAGGTTTACATATCATTAAAACGTGTTTGTATTTTCAAAACCCTAAAACTATTTTAATTCTTATAATTTATCTAACAAAAGAAATCATAATATACAAAGCATTTTGGTTATTTCACATCAAAAAGACATAAAACATTTCTAAAATAATTTCGTTTCAAAAGCCAATTGAATGATTAAAATCAATATATACTCGAAATATACAAACATAAATATCACTTTAATGTTTCTGAGGTATATATACATATGAGTAAACAATACTTTTAACTTTTAAAAGCATTACTTTTGAGGTAGACACTTTATCAAATACGAATGTAGATATTTCAGTTAAAATACCTTAAGGTTTATAACATAACATGGTTATAAGATATGATAAAAAGTATCAAAACTTCACCATAGTTTAAATCATGATTTAGAAAACACAGATAAAATTGTCTCTCATCAAAAAGACATAAAACATTTCTAAAAAAAAAATGATCAGATATTAAACCCTCAATACCCTGGAATATTTATTGAACATTTTATTCAGAAATGGTTAGACAATAAAGACGCTTATGCTGTTCAGCGGCAAGTCATAAGGAAATATAAAACACCGCAAGTGCAGGTTGCAGAGCTTAATGATCAAGCTGATATGGATCTCATGTCTGTTGAAAACATTGCAAAGTACAATGATGGTGTAAAGTAATTGCTAATTGTAATAGATATTTTGTCACGGTTTTTAATTGTTCGTCCACTATTGAATGAAAAATCGCAAACAAGTATACAAGCAGTCGAAGAGATTTTAAAAATGCGTAAATTTACAAAAATAAGGACTGACAAAGGTTCAGAATTCATAAATCACGATTTTAAGAACTTTATGAAAGTACAGAGAAACAAATAGTTTTCCAATCTTATAAATTTTCTTTTTTTAATGAAAATATACAACTAGAAAATAATTTGCATTGTACACAATTTCTAAATGAAATTGTTGCTACATATTTATGAAACATTTTTTATTGTAATAAGTACTTTTCGTTGAGATCAAAATTAACAACTATCTGGATTATTTAAGTAATAAAAACAACACAATATATAATCACTGTATACATTTGGCTTATAACATTCAAAATAAAGAATGACTAGAATTTTAAAACAATGTATTTATTAATTTGATCAATCTATTCCATAATAAAATAAGATGTTGGTTTTATCAAAGCGTTTATTTAGAAATTGTGTACAATGCAAAATTATTTTCTAGTTGTATATTTTCATTAAAAAAAGATTGGAAAACTATTTGTCACAAAGTAAACTTTTAAAACTAACTGGTTTATTTTAAACTTAATTCAAAAGTATTGCTGGTTAGAAAAATTATATTTTGAAAACTGAAAAGTTTGATTTTGTTATATGTTTAAAATAAATTCATTCCATAAACATAGTGAGAATTTTTTATCGTATTTTTTTTTAAATATTGTTGAACATGATTATAACTTAAATAATATTTTTATACTTATATATTTCTTTATTTTTTTATTATAATACTTTTGTATAAATATAATGTCTATCTCAAAAACATTTTTAGCTCAGTTATAATGTTTACTTAAAAACAAAACATGATTTCTAAATAATTATAACTTTAATAATAGTTTTGTTATTACAGTTGAAAAGGTATTTTTAATATCATTTTAATAATTTTTTATAACTTGTATATAAAAAGAAAAATACTATATACATTGTGATTATTTCTATGGTTTCTTTCAAAATTTATTTTGATAATGAAATTTGACTTAAACTTTCAATTCTAAAAAGTAATTAATTGTGTTTTTCATATTAGTTTTTCTTCGGAATATTAAAAATTTAATTGAAAGAAACAGTTTGGTAAATGTCTACCTCGAAAACAATAATAAAGGTAAGGAAACTAACTATTGTTTTACTTTGATTATGTTCCAAACAACATCTGTATTTTACTCTTATTATATGCTTCGTAGCAAAGTGGTTACTTTAATCTTACATGAAGCTTTATCACAACAAGACTCCCGTGAAATCAGGTTGCTATACCATTAAGTACTTAACTAACAGCTTAGTGTACTTTATAGAAATAGATCTAGTTGTACCTAATCATGTCATGCATTTGTTCATATGGATACATTGCGATAAGAAGTTATCAATTACTTAACTTAAGCCATTAAATAACAGTCAACACCCCACATTTAAGATAAGGTATGTTATAAATCGTGAAGACTGATCATCGGTGTCATCTGCACAATGGCTGAAAGACTGAATGCTCGTTGCTCTGAATGTGGACAACCATGTTAAAAGATGTAGGTTCTGTATCTGTATTTTTAAAACATTTTGATCAGGAACATGCATGTATCGAACCCGATGAGGTTGATGAAGAGTTCGATGAACCTGAGTATCAATATTGTTTAAGGTGTACTTTTAACATGAAACCATCATTTAAAAAATTCCCCTCTTTCCACCTCACCTTCCAAGACCCTAACACCATACATACACCTGGGCCCTTTTAAGAACCCTCCTTTAAATTCATCACGGTCCCTTTACAAAACCTTCCACCGTCTCACTGCGTTCGAGTCGTATTTGAGACTATGAACTTGCAATGAGATTGTGTTTTTATGTTGGTTCTACGAACCTATTAAAAAGAAATCTATTAAAATTTTCCCAAAAAAGTAGTAAAGAAAAAAGACATATACTGTTTAAACGTATGAATTTTTATATGAAGTGTTATTTTGCAGTCATCACAATAAAATCATAGTTAAATAAACTGTTATGAAACAAAGTAAAACATTATCATTTTAATGTTGCTAATCCAACTTATTTAACAAATACGAACGTGTTGTCGATTAAATTGTTGTTATAAAACCATATGCTATGTATATTGTGATTGTGTTTTGTTATTTTACCTGGTTTCTTTCTAATTTTAAATTAACAAAATTTTACAACTTGAAAAACATATTTACCTCTGTTTTCAAAACCATAATTTAAGTCATGGTAAAGTTTTGATAAAAGTTTAGAATATACTATTCTTCACATTTATAGTTTTCCTATAGTGTCTACCTCAACAACTTTAAAGTATTTTCTTCACATTTGTATTTTCTTTTTACTATATCTACCTCCAAAAGTATTTTGCCATTAAATACAAGGAATGAAACCA
Source organism: Sinonovacula constricta (assembly GCA_007844125.1). Taxonomy (NCBI): domain Eukaryota; kingdom Metazoa; phylum Mollusca; class Bivalvia; order Cardiida; family Solecurtidae; genus Sinonovacula; species Sinonovacula constricta. Next base: position 12,338,815 of record CM017569.1, read on the forward strand.
ACTTGTTGTTACAAAGCCAAATGCTATGTACACTGTGATTTGTTTTGTTATTTTACCTGGTTTCTTTTTAATTTGATATTTACAAAAGTTTTATTTACCTATGTTTTCAAGACCATAATTGAGTCATAGTAAAGTTTTGATAAAAGTTTAGAATATACTATTCTTCATATTAATAGTGTCTACCTCAACAACTTTCAAGTATTTTCTTCACATTTGTATCTATATCTACCACCGAAAGTATTTTACCATTGAATAAAATGAATGAAACCAACTGAATTTGTCTCTTATGTTTCTAGCAACATCGATATTTTAAAATGTGGTAAGCTTCACAGTTAAGATGGGATGCTTACATGAATTACTATGTTTGTGGGTTTATCATATCGTGACTGCTATGACCGCCACGCTCTTATATCATCACCTTCGAAGTTAGGAAGTTTTGTGTCATACACGAGTAGATCTAATGATGCTGTGGGTTTGTTTGAATGATTACAGTGTGATAAGTTATCCATTACTTAACATTATACTCTCGGTCAACACCCTGTTATACCAGTTCGCTTTAAAAAGGAAAACACCAACCCATGACAACGTAATAAACAAGATCGATTTTTAACTATCACATTCTGCCGCCCTGAACAGCTCAGGTATACTTTTCAAAATGACTGTCATATGACCTCGTACTGCTCAAATCAACACGACCTCACACTTATCATCATTGAGCCGTTGAGCGTGCCGCCAAATACCACAATCTATTTACCTTACACTGTCATCAAACACTTATTAAAAATGACCGCTATGATCAACTCGTGCCGCCAAGTGAGCCACCAACAATTACCGTGATAGTAGCGTGCCACCAATGAAACACTATATATTCTATAGAACCACCACTTGAACCACCAAGACAAAATGGCGGATTTATTGTGAACCACACAAAAAACACTATATATTCTATACTACCACCATAGTGCAATCATATTGGCCGCGAGAATCCACTTTTTCTACTACTTATGAACTGTTTTACCTTAATAATGAAAATATGTTTTAAGCGCCTTTAAAGTAATTAAGTATTAACGCGATTTAGATCAGATAAATTTAACAGATTATTATTATGTCTCTTTTAAATATAATTCACACATTAAATGTTTTCTTGGAAAATACTCACCACATACTGCTTCAGTTATATAAAAGACAACCGTTTTTATTTCCTTAAATACCACTGAAAACAAGTGGTTTGTTCTCCGAAGGATTGTTATCTATAACAATCCACAGCAAGTGCCGCAAAGACGTTTCACCGTTAAAATCATTAAAAAAATAGTATTGTTTGTGTCTCATTTTATGATGATGGGAATCACAACACTGTGGTTTCAGCTGAAACTTACTGACAGAAAAAAATTGAAACGATATTTCCATATTTTATAATGATTATATGTGCATGCCCTGTAGTTGTGTGTGATATTTAGACAGTTACTGCTGCCGCAGCATTTCATCCTCATGATAAAGTATGACGAAGAGAGTTAACCAACCTGATTGCCCCACAGCCTTTTTGCTCACTATAAATTAGTTTTATAACATTATTCTGTTCATCTTATGCGCCAATTAATCAATTAATAAAAAAATAAATACAATTTAATACCCCCCTCAAAGAAGTCGACGTCCTCATTAAGACTGTAGGACAACGTCTTACATTAAGTTGATATGGAATGTATATAAATTACGTAACATCGTTGATGTATGTTCATAATGGCAACTCTTACTTGTTTGACAAATTTTGTGAAGAGGTATGGTTGAAATGCGTGCTAAACTTCAATTAATGTTTGTATGTTAAATTATTAATAAATTTCATCAAATACAATATACTAATCTTTAGCAATGTCAACCATTTAGTAGCATAATAATTTAAAAAATAAAAAAATTATATATATATATATATATATATATATATATATATATATATATATATATATATATATATATATATATATATATATATATATATATATATATAACAACGAATGTATTTTTGGCGCCGCTCTTGAGAGGATGCCTCTTATGGAATGCATTTTTATGAGGACGCTAGTGTACAAGTCAATAACACGATGTCACGGTTGTTCTGTGGAATACTTTTCAGAGAAAAGAGCCTCGTGTTCTGTTTATTAACAGTGCAGCATGCAACAGCAATGTGTAGCTAGCAATTATAAAAAAAGTAGCAGGCAATAATAAGAATTCGCAGCCGTTTGGCGTTGTCTTGTTTAACAAACTGAGCATGCCTATGATAGCAATGCAGCGTGTTATTACAGATATAGCAAAGAGCAAAAATAAAAAGCAAAATAGCATATAGACCAGTTCCCATCAGAGTTACGATTCGTTACTATGACATATTTATGTATTGAATCGACAATATGAATAAAGTGTTTAGTCCGCAGGATAACCATCTTCTTGTTTACAGCGCATGCTTTCTACGGCGCTTTGGGTGTCTCACATCTGTGTCCTTTCTTCTAAATAATACAAATGTACCTTTTTGTGTATACATATTTGCAATAATTTAAAATTAAAACGTATACACAGCTCTTGATAACATTGTTGGTAAACTTTATCAGAAAGAAAATCGTACAACCTGAATCAAATGAATAAAAGAACGTTCACACTGTCAGAAATCTGGAAAGCAAGTTGACCATCTGTTTGATTGTTTGCCTTTACTGTGTATAGCGTGTTGTGAACACGTGGCATGACCTTATACCACATTATCCTTACACCTGGCATTCATGTCGTGGACTTTTTTACTTGCATGAGAGTTAGCCAGGGAGCTTCATGTATACCACTACCATTTTAAACAACTTGGATATGTCACGGCCCGAGACTGAACAATGTTCTATCATGTTCTATGAAAAAAAAAGTTTAATCTTTTACAATACCTTTTAATTGAATTATTTTTTAAAGAATTTCTTAATATAGAAGCTGCTATTCGTCTGCACATTACACTACACGCGTGTGCATTTTACTAGCTTTAGCATTAAAATGTAAAAGAAATAAAAATACTTTTAAATTAACCAACCAATATATATATAAGAATGATAAAAATGTAAGCTCGTGAGTTTTAAGTGTGTTAAGTAAACCTATGACGAACAATTAAAAAGTATGCAGATTTACATTTTTGTTATTCGGAAAGAAGGAAGCAAAACAGAGAACAGAAAATCGCGGTGACAAAAATAACAGATGTCGCGGTATTGTATAGAAATAAAATAACAAGTATGAAGTAGAGTGACAAAAACAGAAAGTGATTGCAATTCAAGTTTGTTTGACAGTGATCTAGTTGTGCTTTCCAAAAGTAAGGAAGTTCTGGTGGACTGTTATCAATAAGTATAGCCTTACATAATGTATTTATTACACACTATCCCGACCGAGGCTGGGTAGAGTCAGTGTTACGTAATTGCTGTAGCTAATTGCCGCAGCATTGAACTGACATGTGTGTTTATTGCACTTTGGCAACTGTTTATACAGCTGTATTGTGATGTGGGTGATGTGACTAGGTCTAAGTGGGAGAAGGGGCAGAAAAGGAGCTGTGCGCGTTAAGGTGATTTCATGTTGTTAACCAGGAGACATGACCCACCCCTCTATCTTAGAGCGAGCGCGACCACAAAGCGCTAGCGTCTTAAGTCGCTGGGAGACATTCGATCAACTAAAGAAATGTCTTTTCAATTTTCCTTCGAACTTAACAAAAGGGAAATAAAAATTACAAAAAAATATTCGAATCCCAAAATCTCTATTCGAATACCGACTTGATATTCGAATATTCGAATATTCGTTAACATCCCTACTTTTAATTTGTTTAGTGCGACCTTGCATCTAAATAAAGCACCAACAAATTACAGAAACAGACTTGTATAGGATTACATGTACTAAGATTTCGAAGAAAAATGTACATGTATATCCTTGCCCAAAACAACACCAAAAAAGCACCATTTCGATGAGTCACCGGAAGCCTATTCTAACTTGTGTTTTTCTTTACAGCAAAAGGTAAAAATCTATTTTTTTTGTCAGCAGTGAATAAGGAAACACCATTTGTTGACCGTGTAATATAATAAACAACGGTTTTCTTGAATTTGTTATGTAGTTATTAAACCGTTGTTAAAATATGTATTTTAATTGCAGTTGTTTGTAGACAAGTTGATTGTAGTCTGCCTCTGATTTAAGTTAACTAGTCTTTCGTTGATTTATTGATATATTGTCTTACAGTGATTATACAATGTTTTAGTCTAAATGACACTAATAACTAATAAAAAATGTCGTTGTCTTTGTTGCAAACGCGTGTTTCTTCAGTAAACAGAAGAGAAAAATAAGCTAAATTTCTAGTAAAATGTATTTTGGGACGTATTTCAAGATTACCATTTTTAAACAAGCTATCACAAAAACAGAATACGAAATCTAAACTTGCTGATTTGACAAAGCAAATACATTCATCGTGGTAATTAACGTATGCCCTAAACCACTCGATTGCATTTTTTATGTTTTAAAATCCCATTTTTTTCCACGAACACGTCTATAAGTTTAATGTTTTCATTTTTCTTCTTTGCGCTATATGGGTTTGGCTGTTTAATTTGAGGTTTTTACTCAGAGTGGGTGAGATTTTCCAATAAATCCTATTGTTTATTTAACATTAAAACTGATTATATATTCAAAGCAGTGTTTAAGCCCCATTGATCATATCTAATGACATAATAATGTAAACTGAAATCTTCCTATAAAAGACCTGCACAGTCGGTCGCAAATTGCATCCTCCTTGAGCCTAGCCAAATAACAGGTATGTTCATTTCTAACAGACTTACGAATATTGTTGTTATAGAAAATATTAAAGAGATAGGGAGAGAGAGAGGGAGAGAGAGGAGAGAGAGGGAGAGAGAGAGAGAGAGAGAGAGAGAGAGAGAGAGAGAGAGAGAGAGAGAGAGAGAGAGAGAGAGAGAGAGAGAGAGAGAGAGAGAGAGAGAGAGAGATAGAGAGATTCTGATTCTGAGATTACATATTTGAAAGCAAATCTTGAAAACTTGATTGTTTTGTTTACATTTTAGTACAATCCATAATAGATATGTTTTAAACAGTTTTAGTTTGTTACCAGCCGTTGTAGTTTAAGTATAAACTAAGGTTAAAATGTCATTGAGCGCGTGGTATATTTTTGTATTTGGTTCGAGTGGTTTTGACAGAACATGAAACCTGTTAAAGACCAAGACTGTCAAATTTTAACTAATCTATAACCGGTTATCTTTAACAGGCAACCATGAAGGCATTGCTAGTTTTCTCTCTTCTCATCGCTACCGCGCTGGCCTATAAGAAATATGGCTATGGCGGCGGCTTTGGTGTAGGCGGTTTTGGTGGCGGAGGCTTTGGTGGTGGTGGTGGCTTTGGTGGTGGTGGTGGCTTTGGTGGTGCAGGTTTTGGTGGGTTTGGCGGTGGTGGCGGCTATGGCGGTGGATCGTGCGGAAAGAAAGGCTGCTGGGTTTGGCGCCCGTTCGTTTACTGGCGGAGAATCTGGATCCCACGTGGTGGATTTGGCGGCGGTGTAGGTGGTGGAGGATTCGGTGGCGGTTTCGACGGTGGTTTCGGAGGATTTGGTGGGGGTGGTGGATTCGGAGGATTTGGCGGGGCTGGCGGTTTCGGAGGAGGTGGCGGCTTCGGAGGTGGCGGCTTCGGTGGAGGTGGCGGCTTCGGAGGTGGCGGCTTCGGTGGAGGTGGCGGCTTCGGAGGTGGATTCGGAGGAGTTGGCGGCGGTTACGGCTACGGTGAGTGCGACCTATTATTAATCCGAGTGTTTTATTAGAATTTGTATTAACATCTCATCAAATCCATAAATATACATATACTTTAAGCACTTGTGTATTTTCTTGGTTCCTTTCCGTTTTTGTTTACCAAGCCGACATTAGAGTACTCATATTTTAACTGTACAAACATATTGATCATAATTGATTTGTGAACGTTTGCTTTAACAACGATCCTTTAATAAAACAGGGAGAAAAAGAAAATGACCAATGAAAATTGCTTGGATTGAGATAATAACTGATAACATTCATAGTAACACTTTAACCGCTATCATAATTTATTGTTAACATGTTACATTAATGTATTTTTGTATTTCCACTCTGTTTTAGGCAAAAAGAACTATTATTGATCGTAGACGGATCGGACGGTTTCGGCACCATGGACAACGACTTGTTTTCTTATTTTTGTTCACGAACTATATTTAAATAAATTTATTTGCTGATTAAGACGTGTTGTATTTTTTCCCGATTTTGTTCTTAACAGTTTTTAGATTATTGTGCAACCTTTATTGTTAAGGGTCTGAATAGCAATATGGTCTAAAGCCAGAATAGCCTTATGAAAACTAATATTAGCTTCTTGTTATTGAAAACTGTTTCGTATATTATTTATAAAGTTACTTTATTTAAACCAACCATAAATACTCATAATATTGATGAATCCAAATCTATGTTCCCTATGTTCAGTCAGCTTTCTTAGAATGTGTAAACGGTGGAAGAGCACTTTGCAAAGACGAAAAATATAAAACTACTGAACCAAATGATGAATACATGTGTGCCGGTAAACATGTTTTTTCTTTAAAAGAAGAAAAAGATTTAGATAATTAAATATCCATTTTATACTGCATATCGTAAAGTGAATTAAAAAAGTCGCAAAAATATTATTAAAACCCAATATCTAGCTAAATGTTTGACTAAGATATACAAAACATTGCACTTGCTAACTGACTCTGTGAAACTAAAACATTGTGCCAGATAATAGGGCAGATTCTGATAAGATAGCTCCAATCATGGAGACGGCTGGATTTCTTAATTTGACTAAGCCTGATTGAGTCGTGCCCAAAATGTTTCGAGTTTAAGCCCGAGAATTTATTTTAAGAAAATCGCGAGAATCCTTCATTACTGTACCTTCCTGATTTGCAGTCATCGTCCGGTAAAAACTAGGAGATACGTTCTGAAGTGTATTTGGACAAAAGGTTAATAGATTTTATGGTTTTATTAAACTGACACCGAGTCTGAAAACTTTGAAGAGATACGCCTTTAGCAAAATAACTTTGTTAGTTGTTGAAAACTGGTTCATATTCATCTACAAACAAAAAATATGCCGAAATATGCAAACGCATACTTCTCTTCGCGTTGGATCATAACATGCAGTTAGTTTACATCTGTATTTCCGTTTTCCAATCGATCACCGTTTGCATATATTCAAAAAACAACAACACAATCTTGCTATCATAGCGCAATTTTAAATAAACAAGTATTTCAGAATCGTCGGATATTATGCTTAATAAATACACAATAATATTGGCTGAATTTAGATTGCTGTTGGGTTTTCGAGCATGTATTTTGCATAATTTCGATGTAGAGTATTTATGGAAGTTACAACTATAACCCGTCATATAAAAATACCGAAAATTCCAGTAAAGCCGCAAAGACTTTATTAAATGTTGGACCAGACGAAATACAACTATCAGTAAATATTGTAGAACAAACAAAATATAACTAAGCCTTTTATCAAATTAAGATCTTTCCTCTAAACTATACATTGGAGTTTCGGCACATTGACCAAGTAAAGCGTTTATCAAAACTTGGACCAAAATATAATAGATTGTGCACATATTGTCAAGCTACCATCGTGTTTCAGTTCACTGCTCATTTGGATTTTAAAATATTAAATAAAAAAAATTCGATATAATTTTTTTCCTGTTCATTATAGCAAAGGCTACATTTCCGTAATTTTCCAATGGAGATAAAACCCCTCCTGTAAATTTTCCACATGTTGAAATAATGTTTATTCGGTTTGCACAGTTGTAAATACACTGATCATAGCATTGGATTTTTTTTCCTCGACAATATTCAGACTTCAAGATATATTTTAACTTAATTTATTTACAGGAGAGATTTTGGTCCCTTAGGCCCTTCCCCGGTAAATCCGGGCATGACTGCGAAAGAGTGCTACTGTACTTAAAGATGCACACATGGTTACATACAGATCGTATGAATGACATTTAAATAATTTGAACAATTAAATCACAACAATCACTATTGCGACACGTTTGTTTTCACATAACCACCATACATGTATCATGTTTCATGCTTTTTGTAACTAATTAATATTAATGATCTACAATTAATCAAAATGAACAACCTTAGATGGACTTGCTGGCTAATGAAGTGTTATTTTACAACATCAATTATCCATTTAATGGACAATGTTACTTAACACACAAAGGAAAGGTCGTACATAAATCACAACATTGCAGCGACCTTGGATATAAAATTGCTGACGGTATGGTATTTACAACCTCTTGAAATTATGTGTTAGAACACAGGCATGTCAACAGGCAACACTGAAGTGGCATTCAACGATGAATAGATCAAGCCAGTGAACTGTTTATGCAAACAACACATGACAAGTCCGTAAGCTACGATGTGGGGTCCGGACAATTCTCAGTCCGGACATTTCTCAGTTAGTGAAATTTGCAGGATCGGACAATTCTCAGTTGGTTGATTTGCAGGGCCGGACATTTCTCAGTTACTTGTTTTGCAGGGTCGGACAATTCTCAGTCCGTTAAATAAACCTGTGAACCAAACAAACTATTTATCCTTACAAATTGCATCAATAATTATTTCTATACCCCTTGATTTTTATAACAAACGCTTTGACAAAAGCCTCGAAAATTCTTTAATTGTCCATCCCACTTAAGTGTTATAAAACAACACTGTAATTAAATAATGAAAGACAATCATCAAAAACCAGATAATTTTCTTTGACTGTGAACCAAACAAACTATTTATCCTTTCAAATTGCATCAATAACTATTTCTATACCCCTTAATTTTTATAACAAACGCTTTGACAAAAGCCTCGAAAATTCTTTAATTGTCCATCCCACTTAAGTGTTATAAAACAACTTTGTAATTAAATAATGAAAGACAATCATCAAAAACCAGATAATTTTCTTTGACTGTGAACCAAACAAACTATTTATCCTTTCAAATTGCATCAATAACTATTTCTATACCCCTTGATTTTTATAACAAACGCTTTGACAAAAGCCTCGAAAATTCTTTAATTGTCCATCCCACTTAAGTGTTATAAAACAACACTGTAATTAAATAATGAAAGACAATCATCAAAAACCAGATAATTTTCTTTGACTGTGAACCAAACAAACTATTTATCCTTTCAAATTGCATCAATAACTATTTCTATACCCCTTGATTTTTATAACAAACGCTTTGACAAAAGCCTCGAAAATTCTTTAATTGTCCATCCCACTTAAGTGTTATAAAACAACACTGTAATTAAATAATGAAAGACAATCATCAAAAACCAGATAATTTTCTTTGACTGTGAACCAAACAAACTATTTATCCTTTCAAATTGCATCAATAACTATTTCTATACCCCTTGATTTTTATAACAAACGCTTTGACAAAAGCCTCGAAAATTCTTTAATTGTCCATCCCACTTAAGTGTTATAAAACAACACTGTAATTAAATAATGAAAGACAATCATCAAAAACCAGATAATTTTCTTTGACTGTGAACCAAACAAACTATTTATCCTTTCAAATTGCATCAATAATTATTTCTATACCCCTTGATTTTCATAACAAACGCTTTGACAAAAGCCGCGAAAATCCTTTAATTGGCCATCCCACTGTTCTTTAATAATGACATGCTTTACTCTAATTTCAAACTGAGATGCTTGTTAGAATATAAGTCTCAGCGCAGCCTACGATAATTATTCCAAAAATGGAAATTCTAACAAGTAAGACAGGCTCCAAGAAAAGTTGTAGTTTGTGTTTGTTGTATGACACGCACCTTGTCTTTTTCAATAAAACATTTGATTAGTACCAGTCTTGAATTATCTTCATTAACGCAAAGAGCGATTGATGCGTTTACATCAAATACAATATCTGTGAAATACATGATGCGTTCATATCAAATACAATATCTGCATCTTTTTTAATTATTTCACTATAACGTCAAAATGGATTAACACAACAATTTTATCACAAATATTGCTATACTTTGAAATATATTAACGGAGAAATGTCCGGACTGAGAATTGTCCGACCCTGCAAAACAAGTAACTGAGAAATGTCCGGCCCTGCAAATCAACAAACTGAGAATTGTCCGACCCTGCAAATTTCACTAACTGAGAAATGTCCGGACTGAGAATTGTCCGGCATTCCTACGATGTGTACAAACAAACGTGTCAACCGTGTCTGCATTTCCAAACACAGTAATATAATGGAACTTTACGACGCAAGGTGTCTGCCGACATTGTAATACTCTTATCACAGCTGTACATGTGAAAATCTAGTAATATCACCTTTCGGGTTAACGACAAATTAAATGAGGGAGGTAAGCTTAAAACTGAGAGAACAAGAATATAAAGTACATGTAACAACAATCATCCGTTTTGTAGATTTTGAATCACCTTAAAAGATTGGAACTGTCAGAGCAAGAATATAAAGTCTATGTATTATGAAGCTCTGAAGTCGAACCTAACTTTTGGCCTGATTACAAATGCTGATACCATGTCAACCCAGATGTATATTACATCGACTCGCATTGTTACAAACATGATCATATACACTTAGATATATAGAACGCATAGCCTAAACAAGCCTTACGGTTACTAGATAGTGACAAATTTATTAGTTGCAATCACTCTAAAAAAGATTAGTATAGTTTATATATGAGCTGTAGATTATATAAAAAAAAAAAATAATCAGTGGGTTACCATTGAAATAATCATTTTATTGCCTCATGTGTATGGTTGATGAAAACAACCAATGTTGCCATTTTTAGACATTAACTTTATTATATCATATCAACTATTTTTGTGAAAAAGGGTAAACAAGCCTATATGGCAGTTTCTAACATTCAGCACAAATAAAGCTTTCATTTAAAACCAAACAAGGCTATCCCTGAAGTGATAATTACAAAAATATCTCAACTATCAGAAAATACTTAATTTAGATGCAGAGTTCTTTAAACTTCACATATAGATAGAACTTTTTATTCTGGTTAAAGTTAATACAAAAATACAAATACAAAAAAAATGTATGTGTTGCCATACAAACTGAAGAGCTATGGCTTGTCAAATATTAAAAAAATAATATTTTTTAATTAAAAATATGCATAAAATATCACCTATTTTTTATTTGAGATGCAGTAGTCTTTAAACTTTACACATAGATAGAAATCATTTTGTTGTACATATAAAAACAAAAAAGGTAGATTTTACCTTGTAAAATTTAAGAATTCGAGCTTATAATATGTAAAAAATACGATTTAAAAAAAATGTAAAATATCAATCATACTTTTCTTTTAATGCACCAGTCTGAACACTTAACATATAGGTAGAACACATTTTGCTGAATAACTCAACAACAAAATAGGTAGATCTTTTTGGTAAAAATCAGGATGAAAGCTGGTCAAATATAATATATAGCCTATATATTGCAACAAACACACAAACTATATGATACAGTTCTTCCCAAAACCAGATTCTTGCAAATCTACAAACAAGAAAAGTGGCAGACCCACTATAGAATACCCCTGTGTCCTATTGGACAGAGGGGAGGTGGGGGGGGGGGGGGGGGGGGGGGGGGGTTAAGGACCAGACAGCCTGATATTTCTTCATTCACACAAAACATAACTAACACTAGGGTCTTAACGATCTACCGCAACTACTCATTAAATACCAAGCTTATTAGCTACACAGGTCCCTAAAAAGGTGCACCCCTTCCCCACTATTTCACAATTTCGTTAGGGGAAGAGGTAAGCCGAAAACAGGGAACCTTCTTATGGTGAAAAATAAATAAACAAATACCATAAGAACCTAGTGTCAGGGGAAAGAGCCAAGAATTAGGGAGTGGAATTCACTCAAAACATGCTCAATCCCCTTTAAGTTTCAAAAATTACCAAAATTATACCATTTTCCCAGTAAATGGGTACATAAACTAGGTACCTAATTAGGGCCCACTTTAGGCGATATTTTTCGGAATTTACACATTTAAGCCATGCATGGGCAACATGGCGGGGTCATGAAAAAGCCCTCAACAGGGCGAGTAGACCCTTATTAAACTAGTTCCAACAACAACAACATTTCTTCATTCATATCTGCAAATAGTGTCTAACATTTGTCTTAAGTTTCATTAAAATCCTTTGAGTGGTGTAGGAGAAGTTAACCTAAAAACGAATGTGGACAGTAAGGGGGTGGGGGTGGGGGTGGCTGGTCAGACAGACTGAGAGACGGATCGGAAAATAACTATTCTTGGGTTAAAACTTATTTTAATTTGTATTACCATTTGCATGTTAATATTAATAACATAAAATTACAAATTGTTTTTGTTCTGGTGAGTTTGTTAAGTAGGTCTAGTGTACATAATCAATAAGTGATGTTTAGATGTGAGATTTGCAAGGAAACTTAACTGCTTAAAATAATATATGATTGCAGTATGCTTATAAAGTGTAAGCAGAATTCAAGTGGTAATTGTACGGTGAGCGGACGTGTCGGCACACGGACGTTTTGGCCTAGGACAGTTCGGCCTAGGACATTCGGGACTAGGACAGTTCTGCCTAGGACAGTTCAGCCCACGGACAGTTCAGCCTAGATTTTAAGATTTTACTATTAACACAAAATAAATATGAAGAAAACATTAACATAACTGCCTGGAATGAATATAACTCTAAAGTCACTCACTAATTCACCTTACACGAAATCTAGTTATTAACACCATAATTAAGATCTTCTTCATAAAACCATAAGCACTGATTAGCCATTCTTTATTCTAGAAATAAAAGTTTCCATAGCTCTTTGATCCTTTTCAATGAAGTTGTGTTGTAATTAAATAAAAATGTTAATTGTCATATTGAGCTGCTGAAATTAACAAAATATTGTATTAAAGCTACTTAATTTCCCATCTGAAAATATTGATTAAAGTACCATGGAACTATACAATTCATGGTTACACATCTGATGAACTGATGAGGATGCTAGCAAAGTTGCTGTAATTTTAAATAGTCACATGTGTGATAAATATGTATGTGCTTGAAATGAACTACAATTTATATAATTGTGCTTGAAATGATCTACAACTTGTGTGTATCTGCTTATAATGAACTACAATTAATACAAACTAAAATCATACTGACACTGTTTTATCTATGCTTTGAGTATAAAAGTAAACAATATACATTTAAAAAAAGTTTTATCTATGCCTTGAGTATGAAAAATACATAATAAACATTAATTTACTATAATTTTTAACATTGTCTTGAATTTTAAGGCCCCGTTTCAAATAGGCCGAAACATCCACCTTTACACAGAAATCTTGCGGAACTGTCCTAGTCCGGAATGTCCTGGGCCGAACTGTCCTAGGCCGAAATGTCCGTGGGCCAAAACGTCCGCCATTCAATTTTACAACGTGCTTTGCTACGTTTCTGGTCACACAACTAGCAGTTCTTCATTCTACCCGTTCATATAGGTTTTTAATATATGCGATAATGCGTATGTTGGCCAAAAAGTAGTTGTCCATTTCAAAATAGTTCCGGCGTCTGTCTTGTATTGAGTTCTTAGGCGGGGTGTAGCTTAATGAAAGACACGAAGGGAATGTTCGTTTTAGATATATTTCAATATTGTCAAGATGTGTCTTCTAACATAGGTCTGGTGTGAAGGTGATTCCTGAGGTATACGGCGGCCTAGTTTTTTTTAATTTATTGACAGTGTATGTGGCATTTTCAGGATTTTATATGTCTGATGGTAATAATTTCACTATGGGATTAATAAATGACATAAGGCAGTCAGTGTCCATGAAGTAAAGTTCGACAAAATTCACTAACACCAAACACATGCTTCAAGAACAATAAGAGATTGTTGTTTTGTTTTAAATCCTTCACTTTCCAGAATATTTGCGTTTGCTTTTTACCTCTTTCATATATGAACACTATGGGAATGGTTACTTGTTTCCCGGTTTTGTTGCTCGTCATTTCGGGTCTGGCTCACTAAAATGTCTTCAACATGGTGTCGTCTGCAGCAGGCGAGAATTCCCCGTTGCAGCTCCTGGTTGATGAATCCATACAAGAAGGGATTCACACACGAGTTGCAGTATGCAAACATCAGGGTCCACACTAACACGTGCGACGGTATGGAATTTTTCGCATTAGTGACGTCATATTGTATCAGGCTAAATGTCACAAATAGCGGAAGCCACATCATAAGAAACACAAGAACGAGGAGTGTTAGAGTTTTTACAATGCGCATGTTTCTACGGCTTCTGCTGACAAACGATCGCCTGTCTCTTGCAATGATACCCGGTGCGTTAGCAACGGTTCTCCGCGAAAGCCAGAACCTTTTGAAAATGCGGAAATAGTTTACGATAATTATGATCAGAGGTATGGCAAAATTAATCGTCACAACAGCGCACGTAAATATCAAAGATACGGGTAGATCGCTGTACGTCTTCGGCCAGACGACAGTACAAAAAGATATTGTACCTTTGTGAGTGTCAATTTCTTCCACATGAAAAAATATGGCGACCGGGAGGTACAGAACTCCTGATAATATCCAAATGGTGATTGCTGTAATTAGGACATGTCGAGGCCGCATCCTTTTGGTCGCCGACAGGTTGAGATTTGTGCAAATGTACCTGTCAATACTTATCACAGCCATAGTCCAGATGAGCACAATAGAGCACACAAACATTCCGTAAATAAGGATACTGCACATGGCGTGTCCTAGTCGCCATTTTGGTCCAAACCGGATGTACGCCACAAACGGTGCTGACGCCGCAAAAAGTAAGTCAGCAATAGCAAGGTTGCAAACAAGGTAGTTGGTAATGTTTCTCGAATTCTTAGACTTTATAACAAACCCAATAATGAAAGCATTTCCAACCGCAGAAACCAAGAACAATACAATCATAAGAGATGCTTCGATGTAGGCGGTCCCAGCCCACGGTCTGTTGAACTGAGAAAAAAATGTAAAGTAAGTGAAGTTTCCCCAACCGAATCTATAATCATATCCACAGAAATAGGACATGTTTAGTTGCGATCCTGTCATGTTGTCTTGTACATCGATTGGTATGGTTAATATTGAAATAATACCATAATCAAGATCAATATGTGTGCAGTAAATGTCAGTAACATTCACTTTGGACAAACCTTACCATTATAAATTGAGAAACGTTTATTATGTTCAATGTCTATCTTAAAAGCGACAACAAGTCGTCTATGATAACCTAAACTTAAAACTTGGCACTTCATGAATTGTATCAAAATATAATACACAAACGTAATTTTTTAAACGTGGTAACAGTTTCAAGTTGCATCTGTCCACGAGAAAACACATGAATGGCTGAATTAATACTCCTAAAGGATGACATTGAAGCTTATCTCTGAGTTCGAATGTTTGTGTTTTATCAGACCTTTTCAATAACACCACAACTACTGAGCAATGGGCCCTGAGTTATGCATTAAGCCTCGGCGTAAATCGGTTAGTGTCCACAGAAGCTCTCGTGTCAAGTGGTTAAAATGCTTCCTCACAGGCTGCCATTTAAAACGAGGATCGTATGTTGACAGTTCCTAACAACTAGAACGTTGATGACGTAAAGATCTGCTGACGAAATGCAGTCAATTGGTCATACACTTGTCCATATTTGTTCAATAATCCATTAGGAGGCATTCGGTAAAATTACGAGGAAGCATCTTTCAGATAAAGCTATATACCGCGTAAATTTCCAGTTATAGAGTGTTGCCTAAAGGTTTTAATCAATATTCGGGGACTTAGTTTAAAACCAATGACAATTTTAGCTGACTTGGTTGTTTATTGCTTTTCCCCTCTCGTAGATATATACTGGTTTTAGAGCTGGACATGTTCCATACCATGATTATTTTTAAACCGGAAATCCCCGTATTGCATTGTAGATATTTATCATCCTTTCGGGTTTAAAAATTCAAAATGTTTTATATGAATATCACGGCGAAATGTTAGCACTATAAAATAACATGAGGTGAAATCGCGTAGATGGCGAAGTATTCGCTCTGCAAAACCATGGGAATAAAAGTTGTATCTACAAAATCGCGAAAGGCTTACATGCAAAGGCATGAATTTTTAAAACGCTTATTGTCAGTGGGTTGTAAGAGTGTATCTTAGCTGGTATGCAATGGCGATAGTGCAAAATAAGAAACCACAACTTCCCCCTAGCTGAGTTGCAAAATAGTCAACTTACTTTAGCAGTGTTAACAACATCAACCTCTTTCGGCTGAAACTAGGAATGTTCACGCCTATTTTCAAACGTATTTGGGTCCTTCCCCTAAAATTGATTAGTTAATATTGTTACCAGATTTTCAAAGCCATGCCATAAAATCGCTGATCCTAATCAAGCTTGCTAATAACTTCTGAAAAGTGCTCAACATATGACAATGGCCAACTTCATCTGTGATCTCCATTTCCACGAGTCAAGGGTGAGTTAAGGTGGGCGTAAGGAAATGTCATGGTGTGATAATGGTATTAGAACTGGTTTCGTATCCCAAAGATTAACCCTCATTTAACAACTTTTTCCCGCTGGTGTTCCTGACGTAACAGGTCTGTGCAAACGCTCCGTGTACGAATAATAACCCTTATTTGCTGATTCAAACATAGGCGTTATCACTGATTGTCTCTGGTGGTTCGACCTCCTATGAAACAAATCGTTAAAACAGCTGTCGAAAGAACTGCATTACATCAAGATGTAGTGCACATGTTTTATCCTTTTTGCTTAACGTTCCTTGATTTCGTAGATAAAAAGACCTAAAATGACCTACAAAGTCTAGACTTACTCCAATGGTAAGTGGCATATTTAGAAAATAGTATTACTTCCGTTTCCCATTTACTTGGCAATGGACACGTAGAAGTCATGTATTTTAATTGTTTGCGTACCACTTTCAAAACGGCTAAAAGTCATACACGATTTACACACAGTCCACATTAGTGATGATCAATCAATGTCGATTGGTGCTTCAAGTTTTCACCGAATGTTCTTTAACATATTTATTCCGGAAATATCAGTCCAAGGTTCCCTTTCGACAATTAAAGACCAAGTTGAAAACAGCAACAGCGCTTTTTATGCCTGCGGACAGTGCTTATACGCAAGTGTGCGATGAAGTAATCGAACTATTATAAATTTTATATTTAGGATTAAATATCACCATCTCCGGAAATTAAATATCACATATAACTGTCAAAAAACGTTTGGACCTTAATCAAGTAAATGGAAATTGTACGGACTTTTAAAAATAGATTAGCTTAAACTTAAAAGTATAGTTCCAGTTTTCTGTTTGTTACAGAGATACATTATTGTAACTCGTTTGTTGAATAAATTGTTGTTGTTCGAAGCTTGTTTCTTGTTTTCTCTAGCTGCCATTGAGCTCAAAACTTTTTGAGTAGGCTAGTTCAACTGTGTACGAGCGTCACTTGTTGATAGTTATAATGCACAAGGCTTTCCCCCCGTTACTAACAGTTTGTACCATTATCACTTATCCACATATGACAATCGTACGATGATAACATCCAACGAAATAGTTACATGCTCGCAAGGTAACGGTCAATATGTGTGCGTCGTCGAAGTCTCAGCTTAACCTTTAAGAGCGTCGGTGTCTTGTTTCGAATATTAAGGGGTGTAGTGGTCGATCCGAAAAGTCGTTCTCTGAGGATATTTACGTAATGCAGTTAAATTATTATCTGAAAGGAAAAGTACACCTAATTATAAGAATTTCTCGCGCTCGGAAATGCCAAAACGAGAAAAAAGCATTCAAGGTTATTGTACTTTACCTCCCATAGCAGCTAGATACAAAGATGCCTAGCCTAAAAATAATCAACACTGACTGCGCTAGTCATGCAATTAACCATTTTATTAAAATGAAGATAATTAGACTAAGTACATAGATAATATTGTAATTATTTTTTTCATGGACAATAAAGGATTGTATGCACTCACCTTTTGAATATAAATGACAAATATCTAGTGCGGGCGTTCTACAAACGATAGCGCTACCGTAGATTTGCAGAATAGGGAATTTATCTTCCGAGTTTTTGTATTATGGGCATTAGCCCCTTGGCCCGTTGGCTTTGTAGTATGAATATCTTACCGTGGCATTACAGTGAGAACATTTCACTTTTCGTTGCTGTCCAGGCTTTGCAGTGGTAGCATTTAAAATTCCGGAAATTTTGCAGGGTGGGCAGTTAATTTTTTTTTTTTTTTTTTTTTTTTTTTTTTGGACGTGCATTTCTTTTGACGTGATTTGTTGATTTGTAGTACGGTCATTCCCCCTGTGTGACTTTTAATGTGGTCGTTATATTTTTTTTGGCTCTTCTGTGTGGGAATTAACTTTCTATGGTTTTGCTGTGCGGACATTTAACATTCAATGGCTTTGTAGTGCAGACATAGGTATTAAGCGGGGATAATTTGACATATTATTCCCCATTTCTGCCTAAGCAAAGATTACCCTCCGTGGTTTTCTGGTTCAAAATTTCGTCTCCGGTGGTTTTGTAGGGGTAATTTGCACCTTCGTACATATTGAGTTCCACCTTCCAAGGCATGTAAGCGTTTATTTCGCCTAAGTGGTATTGTAGTGATGATATTTCAGCTTACCTATCTTTGACCAGTGGATATATAAGTTATCGTTTTGCATTGAGCATATTTCAGATTCCATGGTTTTACAGAAGGATACTTTAATTCACATTAATTACAGTGCGAGCATTTTACCTTCAGTAGCTTAGTAATGTGGGTCTTCTTCATTTCGTGGCCTTAAAATGAGGACATTTTACCTTCCGTGGCTTTAATATGCTGGCATATAATCTTGCGTGGCTTTGCAGTTCGGGCATTTGACATTTTGCATTCCGAACACTTTACTTTCCTTGGCTTTGTAGGCAGACATTAGAACTCACGTGATTTGGTAGGTGGAAATTACTTTTTCAGTTGGTTTGTAGATGGACAGTTCATCTGCCAGAATTGTAATTAGACCAAATACAGCTGTGGTTTTGCTGTGTGGATATTTCACCTCTTTTGGTTTTGTTGGTGAAAATGACATGCGGTTTTTCGGCGTGATCAATTAAAAAATAACTGTTGCCCTACTTTCTAAGATTTCTTGCTATATAAAACACATCCTAAACAGTTTTTAAAATCCGATGCTGTTATATTGCGCGTTCCATAGCGTTTTCGAAGTTCTCATAACAAATATGTAAAACTATGTTTTAGCTATTCTAGAATAAAAGGATATACGAGCTGAAGAAGTTTATTACCCATTATCTCAACGAAAGCGCTGCACGGAAAAAAAGTCACAATGAAGAACGGTAGAGATCAACTGTCCTATATTTTTTGTGTTAGATGAATCGACCCTACTCAATCTACAGAACCAAGCTTTCGATGAAGTGGACATGAACAGAGAGTAAGGGGTCCTGATTGGTTGACGCCTTTAACCCCGGGAGAGCAGATAATTTTCATTCTATGCTGGTTACGTCACATGTTTTACTGAGTTTGTATACTGTATTCTTGCGCCTTAGAAAGGTTTATTTATACATTCTTAATTTTTATTTATGCTCACATTTCAATCTTGTTTGTAATGTCTTGACATATTAATGTATACATTTATTAATTATGATTATGTTATTTTATGTGATTTCAAATGTGTAATTTTCCTTTTTTACATCACATCTTGGTGAGTTAGGTAGTTGTTAGGTCGCTTATGTTCATGTCTAAAGGTCATTAATAAATTAAGGGTGTCATACTTCGTTTACCGTAGTTTTGAGGTACTAAAAATAAAGTAAGCGCTTTATTCAATATCAGGTATGTGTTAATGCTTTTAAAAATATTCCATTTTCAACGCAAAAGAATTGATAATGTTTAGCACATACAAATATACTTTTAGTCAAAATGTAACAGATAGAACTAAAAAACTAAAGTGTTTACCGGTGAATGCTTTAAATTTGTTTAATATGCTACATAAATGTACACTCCTTTTGTATTAAGTATTATGTAAACTCACACTTTAAACAAATTAAGTAAAAGTCAATGTAAAAATGAAAGTATATGTATTAACAAAAATAAATATTGATTGATCATGGATGTGTATGCAGTGTGAGAGGTACAATAAATGTGTGTTCTGTGAGCATGTAACATGTGGGTAGCACTAAGTAAATGTATAATTATCAACCTGTAAATCAACAGGCAAATAATAAAAGACATGACTCATAAAAGCATACGTTTACAGTAACTTCCTATTCAGCATGAAAGGTGGTATCCGACAGTTTGGACCAGGTTTGGACATCCATTTAAAATATTATTTCCTAGAAAGATCCTGCGAAATACTGTTTATTAAAGTCCGACATCTATATGAAGGGGGGCATTTCAATTATCATTACATTGAAATATTTCCTATCCGAGCAGCACAGTTAGCTATGTTTAAACTGAGAAAGCAACACGACCACTTACTTTTGAGATCAAGCCATATCATTATCCGGGTAATCCGCTCTGACACCAGCACCAATTTTTTAGCAGACACGTGCTTGCTTACTTGTTAATTCGGAACGAATGAACGTGCAAATAAACATTTAGACTTAATAATACTCGTAATGTTCAAAATGCTCTTTCAGACTAAAGCAGAAATTTATGTAGAAATTGCCAAAAGTCCTCTAAACAGGGTTAGGGTGTTTGATGTGGGCAAACTGTCGTATACCACCTTTCAAAAAGGCTTTCAGAATAAATGCCTCTCATAGTTAAATATTTACTAAACATAAAACAGTTAACAATAATCCAAATGTAACATATGACACTATACCATTTTGCTAATTGGTGGATTTGTTGTGTTCACAGGACATGGCACAGCGAAGCCGAGGACGAATGGCGAATACAGTGACAGTGACATTATACTTTATTGATACTCTAGTGCTATGCCTTATTTCTTATGTAGTGCAATGCTTTATTGATACTGTAGCTATGCTCTATTGATACTGTAGTGCCATGCTTTATTGATACTGTAGTGCCATGCTTTATTGATACTGTAGTGCTGTGCTTTATTTATACTGTAGTGCTATGCTTTATTGATACTGTAGTGCTTTGCTTTATTGATACTGTAGTGCTATGCTTTATTGATACTGTAGTGCTATGCTTTATTGATACTGTAGTGCTATGCTTTATTGATACTGTAGTGCTATGCTTTATTGATACTGTAGTGTCATGCTTTATTGATACTGTAGCTATGCTTTATTGATACTGTAGTGCTATGCTTTATTGATACTATAGTGCTATGCTTTATTGATACTGTGTTGCTGTGCTTTATTGGTACTGTAGCTATGCTTTATTGATACTGTAGTGCTATGCTTTATTGATACTGTAGTGCTATGCTTTATTGATACTGTAGTGCTGTGCTTTATTGATACTGTAGTGCTGTGCTTTATTGATACTGTAGTGCTATGCTTTATTGATACTGTAGCTATGCTTTATTGATACTGTAGCTATGCTTTATTGATAATGTAGTGTTATGCTTTATTGATACTGTAGCTATGCTTTATTGATACTGTAGTGCTATGCTTTATTGATACTGTAGTGCTGTGCTTTATTGATACTGTAATGCCATGCCTTATTGATACTGTAGTGATGTGCTTTATTAATACTGTAGTGCTATGCGTTATTGATACTGTAGTTTTTTGCTTTATTGATACTGTAGTGCCATGCTTTATTGATACTGTAGCTATGCTTTATTGATACTGTAGTGCTGTGCTTTATTGATACTGTAATGCCATGCTTTATTGATACTGTAGTGCCATGCTTTATTGATACTGTAGTGCCATGCTTTATTTATACTGTAGTGTCATGCTTTATTGATACTGTAGTACTGTGCTTTATTGATACTGTAGCTATGCTTTATTGATACTGTAGTGCTGTGCTTTATTAATACTGTAGTGCTATGCGTTATTGATACTGTAGTGCTGTGCTTTATTGATACTGTAGTTTTTTGCTTTATTGATACTGTAGTGCCATGCTTTATTGATACTGTAGCTATGCTTTATTGATACTGTAGTGCCATGCTTTATTTATACTGTAGTGTCATGCTTTATTGATACTGTAGTACTGTGCTTTATTGATACTGTAATGCCATGCTTTATTGATACTGTAGTGCCATGCTTTATTGATACTGTAGTGCCATGCTTTATTGATACTGTAGTGCCATGCTTTATTGATACTGTAGTGTCATGCTTTATTGATACTGTAGTACTGTGCTTTATTGATACTGTAGCTATGCTTTATTAATACTGTAGTGCTATGCGTTATTGATACTGTAGTTTTTTGCTTTATTGATACTGTAGTGCCATGCTTTATTGATACTGTAGCTATGCTTTATTGATACTGTAGTGCTGTGGTTTATTGATACTGTAATGCCATGCTTTATTGATACTGTAGTGCCATGCTTTATTGATACTGTAGTGCCATGCTTTATTTATACTGTAGTGTCATGCTTTATTGATACTGTAGTACTGTGCTTTATTGATACTGTAGCTATGCTTTATTGATACTGTAGTGCTGTGCTTTATTAATACTGTAGTGCTATGCGTTATTGATACTGTAGTGCTGTGCTTTATTAATACTGTAGTGCTATGCGTTATTGATACTGTAATGCCATGCTTTATTGATACTGTAGTGCCATGCTTTATTGATACTGTAGTGCCATGCTTTATTTATACTGTAGTGTCATGCTTTATTGATACTGTAGTACTGTGCTTTATTGATACTGTAGCTATGCTTTATTGATACTGTAGTGCTGTGCTTTATTAATACTGTAGTGCCATGCTTTATTGATACTGTAGCTATGCTTTATTGATACCGAGCTATGCTTTATTGATACTGTAGTGCTATGCTTTATTGATACTGTAGTGCTGTGCTTTATTGATACTGTAGTGATGTGCTTTATTGATACTGTAGTGCTGTGCTTTATTGATACTGTAGTGTCATGCTTTATTGATACTGTAGTGCTGTGCTTTATTAATACTGTAGCTATGCTTTATTGATACTGTAGTACTGTGCTTTATTGATACTGTAGTGTCATGCTTTATTGATACTGTAGTACTGTGCTTTATTGATACTGTAGCTATGCTTTATTGATACTGTAGTGCTGTGCTTTATTAATACTGTAGTGCCATGCTTTATTGATACTGTAGCTATGCTTTATTGATACCGAGCTATGCTTTATTGATACTGTAGTGCTATGCTTTATTGATACTGTAGTGCTGTGCTTTATTGATACTGTAGTGCTGTGCTTTATTGATACTGTAGTGATGTGCTTTATTGATACTGTAGTGCTGTGCTTTATTGATACTGTAGTGTCATGCTTTATTGATACTGTAGTGCTGTGCTTTATTAATACTGTAGCTATGCTTTATTGATACTGTAGTGCTGTGCTTTATTGATACTGTAGTGCTGTGCTTTATTGATACTGTAGTGATGTGCTTTATTGATACTGTAGTGCTGTGCTTTATTGATACTGTAGTGTCATGCTTTATTGATACTGTAGTGCTGTGCTTTATTAATACTGTAGCTATGCTTTATTGATACTGTAGTACTGTGCTTTATTGATACTGTAGTGCTGTGCTTTATTAATACTGTAGTGCTATGCTTTATTAATACTGTAGTGCCATGCTTTATTGATACTGCAGCTATGCTTTATTGATACCGAGCTATGCTTTATTGATACTGTAGTGCTATGCTTTATTGATACTGTAGTGCTGTGCTTTATTGATACTTAGTGCTGTGCTTTATTGATACTGTAATGCCATGCTTTATTGATACCGAGCTATGCTTTATTGATACTGTAGTGCTATGCTTTATTGATACTGTAGTGTCATGCTTTATTGATACTGTAGTACTGTGCTTTATTGATACTGTAGTGCTGTGCTTTATTGATACTGTAGTGCTATGCTTTATTGATACCGAGCTATGCTTTATTGATACTGTAGTGCTATGCTTTATTGATACTGTAGTGCTGTGCTTTATTGATACTGTAGTGCTGTGCTTTATTGATACTGTAGTGCTGTGCTTTATTGATACTGTAGTGCTGTGCTTTATTGATACTGTAGTGCTGTGCTTTATTGATACTGTAGTGCTATGCTTTATTAATACTGTAGTGCCATGCTTTATTGATACTGTAGTGCCATGCTTTATTGATACTGTTGTGCTATGCTTTATTAATACTGTAGTGCCATGCTTTATTAATACTGTAGTGCCATGCTTTATTGATACTGTAGTGCCATGCTTTATTTATACTGTAGTGTCATGCTTTATTGATACTGTAGTGCTGTGCTTTATTGATACTGTAGTGCTGTGCTTTATTAATACTGTAGTGCTATGCTTTATTAATACTGTAGTGCCATGCTTTATTGATACTGCAGCTATGCTTTATTGATACCGAGCTATGCTTTATTGATACTGTAGTGCTATGCTTTATTGATACTGTAGTGCTGTGCTTTATTGATACTGTAGTGCTGTGCTTTATTGATACTGTAATGCCATGCTTTATTGATACTGTAGTGCCATGCTTTATTGATACTGTAGTGCCATGCTTTATTTATACTGTAGTGTCATGCTTTATTTATACTGTAGTGTCATGCTTTATTGATACTGTAGTGCTGTGCTTTATTGATACTGTAGTGCTATGCTTTATTGATACCGAGCTATGCTTTATTGATACTGTAGTGCTATGCTTTATTGATACTGTAGTGCTGTGCTTTATTGATACTGTAGTGCTGTGCTTTATTAATACTGTAGTGCCTTGCTTTATTAATACTGTAGTGCCATGCTTTATTGATACTGCAGCTATGCTTTATTGATACCGAGCTATGCTTTATTGATACTGTAGTGCTATGCTTTATTGATACTGCAGCTATGCTTTATTGATACTGCAGCTATGCTTTATTGATACCGAGCTATGCTTTATTAATACTGTAGTGCCTTGCTTTATTAATACTGTAGTGCCATGCTTTATTGATACTGCAGCTATGCTTTATTGATACCGAGCTATGCTTTATTAATACTGTAGTGCCTTGCTTTATTAATACTGTAGTGCCATGCTTTATTGATACTGCAGCTATGCTTTATTGATACCGAGCTATGCTTTATTGATACTGTAGTGCTATGCTTTATTGATACTGTAGTGCTGTGCTTTATTGATACTGTAGTGCTGTGCTTTATTGATACTGTAATGCCATGCTTTATTGATACTGTAGTGCCATGCTTTATTGATACTGTAGTGCCATGCTTTATTTATACTGTAGTGTCATGCTTTATTGATACTGTAGTACTGTGCTTTATTGATACTGTAGCTATGCTTTATTGATACTGTAGTGCTGTGCTTTATTGATACTGTAGCTATGCTTTATTGATACTGTAGCTATGCTTTATTG
Source organism: Sinonovacula constricta (assembly GCA_007844125.1). NCBI lineage: Eukaryota > Metazoa > Mollusca > Bivalvia > Cardiida > Solecurtidae > Sinonovacula > Sinonovacula constricta. Next base: position 12,364,285 of record CM017569.1, read on the forward strand.
ATACTGTAGTGCCATGCTTTATTGATACTGTAGTGCTATGCTTTATTGATACTGTAGTGCCATGCTTTATTATACTGTAGTGCTTTATTGATACTGTAGTGCCATGCTTTATTGATACTGTAGCCATGCTTTATCGATACTGTAGTGCTATGCTTTATTGATACTGTAGAGCAATGCTTTATTGATACTGTAGTGCCATGCTTTATTGATACTGTAGTGCTATGCTGTATTGATACTGTAGTGCCATGCTTTATTGATACTGTAGTGCTATGCTTTATTGATACTGTAGTGCTATGCTTTATTGATACTGTAGTGCCATGCTTTATTGATATTGTAGTGCTATACTTTCTTGATTCTGTAGTGATGTGCTTTATTGATACTTTAGTGCCATGCTTAATTGATACTGTAGTGCCATGCTTTATTGATACTGTACTGCTGTGCTTTATTGATACTGTAGTGCTGTGCTTTATTGATACTGTAGTGCTGTTCTTTGTTGATACTGTAGCTATGCTTTATTGATACTGTAGCTATGCTTTATTGATACTGTAGTTATGCTTTATTGATACTGTAGTGCCATGCTTTATTGATACTGTAGCTATGCTTTATTGATACTATAGTGCCATGCTTTATTTCTTATGTAGTGCTATGCTTTATTGATACTGTAGTGCGTTGCTTTATTTATAATTTAGTGCTATGCTTTATTGATACTGTAGTGCCTTGCTGTATTGATACTGTAGCTATGCTTTATTGATACTATAGTGCCATGCTTTATTTCTTATGTAGTGCTATGCTTTATTGATACTGTAGTGCCTTGCTGTATTGTTACTCTAGTGCTATGCTTTATTGATACCGTAGTGCCATGCTTTATTTCTTATGTAGTGCTATGCTTTATTGATACTGTAGTGCCTTGCTGTATTGATACTGTAGTGCTATGCTTTATTTATACCGTAGTGCCATGCTTTATTTCTTCTGTAGTGCCATGCTTTAATGAGACTGTAGTGCTATGCTTTAACAAGAATATTTTATGACAAAACTATGCATCTCTTGGTTTTTAACTTTGTCTCCATCTATTAAGCATAACATCATTATTTGTTGGAATTTTATTATATGGATACACATGATTGTTGCATATTTTATATAAATATACAGCGGATAAATTAGGACAGAGAATACATTAAAAGATGTCCTATATAAATACACAGCGAACCTTAAGCACAACTTAAAATTTGTCACGTTTACCTCTGTTTTTTAATAGCCATGCTACTTGAGCGTTATAAATGTCACAATTCTATCTGAGTGAGTGCTTTATGTGTTGTTTGTCCCTTAACATGTGAAGAACAGAAATTATAAAAAATAAATTGCTGATAAGATTGTTGTTAAGATGGTGTTGTTTTATTTATTAATCAAACAAAAGCTGCCACACTTTTCAAGAACATCATAGTTATCTTTTAGGTCATTTGTTGTTTTTGTTTACAATGTACCAACTAAATAATGGGCATCATGGCGATGTCCTGCTAGTTATTGATGGAAGCAAGCCCCTGGCATATAACTGGACCACCACAGGTCCCTGGCATATAACTGGACCACCACAGGTCCCTGGCATATAACTGGACCACCACAGGTCAAGTGAAAGATTTTCTCACAAGAAAGTTCTGACCCTTACAGGTCGACTTCGATGATGAGGAGTTTCACGTCAATGACAATGAATGGTCAGCCATGGGCTCTCTATATAAATGTAATGTAAGCTAGAGAGTTGTTTAACCTGAGTGCTATGGATATGATACTGACGTCAACTTTGATTCACTCGTGATTAGAAATACTCTGTTTCTTCACAGAACATTCAAGCTAAAATGCTGTTTTGTATTTCATTTATACTTTGTATAATGTAGTGGCCTGTATCCAGAAAGTAACGTCCGGAAAATATGCTACTTTTAAATAAAATCTTACCTTTCAGGGTAATATAGAAACTCATCATTACTGCTATGTCTATGTTATTCATTGTTCTTTTGAATACACTGTAATGTTGTTTTTGGAGTTGGTAAGCTTGATCATTACGTGCAGATGAAGTTTGTTTTTATCACGTTTTTGAATGAAGGTCGCCATTTGTATTTTTAAGGAAACATCACTGTGTGGCACTAATTATAGGAAATTGTTAAATATGTGTTATTTTGATGCTATCAATGTCACAGTTGTTTGTTATTAATAAGATATAAGTATGAGTTTTTTGCGTGTGTTATGAAATCGTCATATATTTGCAATGCTGCATTGGAACTATTTTCTTGCGGAGTGCTGGCCCTTTGCTGCGTTAAGTATTTATATATACTATGAGAATAAAAGGTAGCTACCGTACAAATTGTAACTGATATAAGTTCTAAATTGAGTAAATGTAGTTAATGTAATATGTAATATTTTTGTAAGTTCGGTATAATAATTAGTTCATTTAAGGTAGTCAAATTTTGACCGAATAATTGTAATAAAGAAAAGTGCAGCCAGTATCAGCTGCACTTTTTTTGATTGGTTACATCATCAGCGGAATTATTTTCATTAGCTGCAGCAATGTATACATGCATCTGTTTATTGCATTTTTATTAATAATATTGCAATTTATTGCATTTATTGTTCATACGATGTTTCCATTGATTAACAATTGTATAAATGACCTTTACATCTGAATTATATTGAATAAAAACTGTAAGAAATCAGACTTAAGAGAGTTATGTGATGTTGGTAAAATGCCAATGTGGCGATCCTTATTACTTGAAATAATACTTTAAGAGACCAGAAGATCAGAATAAAGAAAGTTTTGTGCTGTTGGTGACATGTCAATGTAGCAATAATTTGTCAGTCAGCATCCACCAGTATCTTGAGACGGGCCAGGTAGTATTCACACTGTCGGGACAAATTGGGGCTGAGGCTTCTCAGGTGTACCTTCAACCTGTCCACATGGTCCCTGAAGTCGCGTCGTTCCGTCATATTCCACATGCCAGAGGAAGTCCTGGGCTCACGTAGGCGAAGTGGTTTCTCATAGTTACCTAGAGACAATAGAACAAGCTATTACCATATCATAGTTTTATCTTTTGAACCACTTTAACACAAATTAAATTCTGTTTATATTTGTTTAAGCCTGTCACTTTCCATTATTATCAGCTTTATGATTTTCTTAGCCCACTATTACTGTGTGATTGATTTATTTGTACATTTTAAGTCTCCAAAACGCCAAGCGAACTTTGGCTTTAAGGTGGTATCTGACAGCTTGGATTATTTTCCTCAAACAACCAAATAAATTATTGTTACATGGAATGATTAAATGTTTATTGGTGCCCTACAACCCTGTAAAAATTAAAGCACAACACGAATAACACCACACTTCTCTTAACAACAATACAATTCTCATGGAACTTATTTATATTTGTGGGAATAATTAACATTTAAAGCGATATATTTCACAATTTTGTACTGTCTAACAATTGAGGTAAAAGTATAAACATCCTTTCATAAAACATAAATTCATGTTTATAATGTTAATGCAGCAATTATGCACATATCCGCCGAACAGGGGTAAGATGTGGCCACATGTATTTGATACAGGCACACTGTGAGATACTACATTTAACCACTTTATGACATGAGAACATTACATATGTGTAATATAACTAATATTAAACACTCTAGTGAATGCATGGCTACCTTTAGCAACTTGCAGGAAACTGGTCACACAAGTCAAAATGATGTAACAGAGCTCCTCAGTGTCCTTCTGGGCCTCCTTCTTCTCCTCTTCATAACTGCTGTCGGACTCAGCGGGCATTGGGGTCTTTATGGGAACAGCCTGTGTGATGGTGGTAACAAGAACTATTAGTCTAAGTAAACATCAGCCTGCATTGATTCTTTGTTTAAGTTGATATGGTTGCACCATATGCAATTCTTCCACGTTTCTTCCGGCACTTTTCAGATCATTCTGATGAAAGATTAGCCTCATAGTGGTTCTTTGTCCTTGTTTTGGCCAGTCATCTTTCAGTCATAGCTTTATGTTCAGCTTGTAAATGGTGAAATAAGAGAAAAGTCTCCTTAGAATGCCCTAGAATGGTTATAAACTCAAGCCTAACATGTGTATAACGTTTGGCCATCTACCATGTGCCTTAACATATAAATATTTGTTTAAAAAGTCATTCAGTAGTTTTTTCTGATAAGAATACAAAAAGGGGGTCATGATGGTCCTTAATCGCTCCCCTGAAGACATTGGATTTCAGCAGGCGCATGTCTGGCATCAAGTGTTAAAAGTTCTTTACTTTAGAAATCTTTAGTGAAGATTGGGCCATAAGTGTGTCCTCTAAAGTTTTTATATCTAAAAATCCGACTTAATGACCCACTTTTTGACCCCACGTGACTCGGTTACGAACTAATCAGAGATGTTAGTTATGCATGTAAACATTCTGGCCAAGTTCAAGTTTGCGTCATAAAAGTGGCCTCTAGCACGCTTACAGTTCAATTTCTAATATCTGACGTAGTGACATTGTGTTTTTGAACCCACTTGACCTAGTCACGAACTCACCAAAGACTTCTAGGCAGGCAAACATTCTGACCAAGTTGGGTGAAGATTGGATTAAAACTGTAGCCTCTAGAGTGTTCACAATCAAATTGTTGACAACTCACGACACACGATGGACGAAGGAGTCTCAGAAAAGCTCATTTTTTAATCCCTATTCACATTGTGCTCAGTTGAGCTAAAAACAGCACTGTTATCCCAAATGGTAATTAAGATTTGTTTACCTGGAAGTAAGCCCGCCTGATTTCAGCAAGACTATTTGGCAGACCTAGTGTGTCAACGGCTCTGGTGTCAGTATACTGGGTCTCAAGAAGCAACTGACACAGCTTGAGGCTCAATAGAGGGCTGGAAATGGAACTCAGCAGAAGGGACCTCCCGCTATCACCAGCAGGCAGATGAGTGTAAAGCAACTTCAGCTCTTGTGAAAGTCCGTTGGTGCAGTCCACACAGCTGCTGCTAACCTCAACACACAGTGTAAGCAAAGTCTGAAAGAACAGAATAAATAAAGTAAACACGATAATAGGACAAGATGCTATTAGAATATCAACATCAAAGGTTGAAACAGCCACATTGGCGTCGCGCAATAGAACTACCTAAACGTGTGTCAAAAGCTGAACATGATGGTATAATGACTAATAAGGCAGACCCTAGTGATAAAAGACCTGTACTTCTGTACCTGTAATTCGAACTTTAAGGGTGTCACTTTTGCAATCGATATTCCGGATAATGTAGACAGGTTTACCAAGAAAGGACATACACCTGGGCAGTAATAATAATATTTATATTTCCTGTATGTTTACAGTCCTAAATAACATTTTACTTTTGATCATTTTAAATGATAAGAAAGTGTGTCGAAAATAAGCTGTTTTTCCGTTTTCGTGAAAAGCAGCAATATTTCCACATTGACAACATGTCTTTTACTGAAATGGAATCATTATAAAACTAGGTCAGACGCATTTGACCATTTCCTCGTTTCTTTTTGTAATCACTAGCAATCAGAAATGACAGAGGCAATGATCAGTTGTATTTCGTGTTAAAGATTCCTTCTTTATACCACATCAATGTAGGCTATAGATTAAACTGTATATTTTACATTTCCAGCCTGCTTTGGATTCGTCAAATGACTTCCTTTTCCCCCCGCCTTTCCTGTTCGCTACAGTCAGCTTAATGAGTTTCTAGTGATATTTTATAAGTGAACGATTCCATTAGGGCTCGTTTTATTATTCTTGCTTGAACCTGGGTATCACAGTTTCGTTCTTTAACCATTTCCACTATCTCTTCGCTAAGGTATTTCAACAGGCACATAGATTACCTTGAAAAACGAAGATATTTCACTACATGTTTTCCAGCGTACGTCTGCTGCAATACCTACAACCTCTAATATATGTTAGGTCTATTCCTTCATTAAAGCCATTCTGTCATAAATGCTACTGTCTTCTTCCGCGTTGAAATAATGTGAACGTTTAGCATACGTTTCATTTGTACATCATTTTACAGCAACAATCACCATCATTTATACTAAAGAGGTTATGATCAGAAAAACATAAATAATTATTGCAGCTTCGATAACAATTAATCCGCCTTCGAACCCTTCATGCTGCGTTGTAAAGGCGTTGTTCGGTGGTACAAAAGGTAAACACGGCATGATCCTTTTATACTCCCGAGCTTCTATAATATAATAAATGAAGGATTTGAACAAGCACGTGACAGAGGATATACACATGGAAGCTTAATTGTAAACTCCAAAGGAAAGAAATCATGTTTAAAGACAAAAGAGTCCAAGCAGTGGCATATAAACAGACCTAAGTAAATGGCATATTATGAAATAACAATGAGTGAAGTCATTTGAAAGAAAGATTTCCAATCTGTATTGCATTAGGTGGTTTGGTGTTGTTGTTAGGCTATAACTTGGGTAAAACAAGCAGTTGATTATCTCCAATATGTATGCTATTAAAGGTTATTTCAATTAAAAAAGAAGTGTCGCACTCAACTTAAACAAGGAACCGGTAGAACCTTGTTACGCTTCGCGAAGTGATGATGTACACAGGAATACATGATACTAAAACCCTAAGATATAGTAGTTGAGTACTGCATGTAAAGTCAACGCGCTCAGAAACGCTCAGAAGCGCTGTTTGGGAGGCGTAAGTTTGACACTGTATTCGATGACAAGTGTGCAGACAATGGTAAAATATATTCCACAGTAAATCAAATGAAATTGGAAAGCAGTCTAGTCTTCAGCTGCAAATAAACACTTCTTCTGAAATACAGATTATATATTGGGATGAAACTTACATCAGAGTCACAACACAATAGAAACATTTCTATTAAACATTCTATACTTTCAATATGATTTTGATGTTTAAAATATGTTAGATCATGTGTGGCTGGACTTGACAAATACTTATGGCTCAATACCACACCATCAGATCATGGAGACACTCTAACACTAACATGTACCAGAACAAGTCTAGTCACTGATCAAGAACTACTGCGATGGGTTCAAGCTCCGCTTCATTGTAGGCATTGAGACAACATGTTAGCAAGCGCTGTCAAAAGGCATTGTCACTCGGTGCACGATTGCCGTCATCCTCTTCATCTTAGGCATGAACCTTATCATTAGTGCAGCAGAAAGGGAAACAAAGGGCCGTAGACAAAATGTGGAACTTGCACCAAACAGAGGGTTCATTGACAACTTGACCATCAAAAATCCAAGAGAAAGTCATCCCATCCATAATTAACATTCCCAACAAGCCTTGGAAAGTGGTTTGACGGCAGCTTCAACGACTATGACAACATCGAGAAGCTTCAACAGGTCCACGAGCGGCTAAAAGCCATTGACAGAACAGATCTACATGAAAAATACAAGGCATGGATGCATCAACACGGTCTACTTCCAAGACTCATCTGGTCATTGACTCTGAATGAGATTACTACAACCTCGGTAGAAGAACCGAAACGTACAGTCAACAAGTATCTCCGAAGTTAGAATGCCAGGGGCATGGACAAGATGGGTTGTCCCCGAGAAGTTATCTTGGACAGACATGTGGAAATGTGAACCACTCCACTTAGAGTATTTGGTTTGGTCAGTGATTGACATTTTTGCCCACATCAGCCAACCTTTGTCTCTGGCACTTGGTTGACAGGACTGACTGTCCACTGTGCGGTAAAAGGGGGACACTAGAACCCTCTCAGCCTGCAACACAGCCCTGACACAGGAAAGGTATCGATTGATGTATCCTTAAGCTGACAAGGAAGAGGAAGCACCAGATTCCCAAAACAGGCTCACAATAGATACGCTTCATGCAAGAAGGCTTCAATACAAGTGCATTGAAAGCAGCTTTAGAACTGGATTACTGCTACAAGCCAACGCTTTGATTATGGCAGTCAATCTTTGCAAAGAATTGTCATTTCCACCAGTGGTCCGGAGACAATACTAACACCAGACATCCAAGCGATCCATTTTTCTGCATCATGATCGAGTTGACAGTTCCATGGGAGGAGAGATGCCGAACTGCTCACGAACTGAAGATATACAAATACACTGATTTGCAGCGACTGTACAAAGAACGTGGGTGGCAGACCTGGCTCTTTCCAGTTAAAGTTGGATGCAGAGGTTTACCTGCTAGCTCTGTATGGACAATGTTAAACTCTTTGGACATTATAAGGAAAGGAAAGAAGAGCTGCCATGAAAGAGCTCGGAAAGACTGCTAAAACTGTCGGGTTGGTTATGGTGCAAGCCTGCACAGGAAGAGCTGGTACCATCCACTGAGGACCAGATGCATGATCCTAGATTAGCACTATTATTCCACTGTCCCGAGATTTCATGGGCTTAAAGGAATGAAACACTCGTCGACGGACGGAAGCCAGCTGATGACCTCATGTGGATGTGCAGCTTTATGGCTGAATTCCCATATCGTATTAAATGATAGTAGGTTGAGTTATGGTTCTTTTGCAGTGCACTTCTACTAGTCATCAAGTACCTTTAAAAGGTTTTTAGTGAATCCATCAAGTAGTTTGTTATTATATTTATTACTTCTTAGCATAAATATTTATCCAAACTCCAAGTTTGAACTCAAGATCGTTTTTTTATAAATTTGCTCCTTGCAAAATTATGACAAATGAATGCACAGACAGATGGGAATAGACGGACAGACAGAGCGGCAACAACAATTATAGAAATACACGACTAGAAGCCGTTTTCTGAATCTTTTCTGAATCTTAACCTCAGAACACTTTTTCATTCTCATTTTTGTTTTTGGACAAATAAAACTTTGGTAGTAATAACTTAGTTCATGACACAAACATTAGGAGGATCAACTGCCTCAATAATAGCACCTACCTGAATCAAGTGTACGACCTTTTTCTTTATGTTGTCATCAGTAAAGTACTCATCCTGTAGACATTTTCCCAGAAAATGAATGAGTTCTGTTCTGTTACTATTAGCAACACTGTAAGCCAACAGTTTGTATGCTTGTGTAGTAGGCATATGGGCAATGTTTGAGAGATGTCCACGTAGATCAGCCTTGATAATATTTACTAGAAACTCCAGCAACCTTAGTTTTCTCTGTCTTCCATCTTTGAAGGACTGAGGAGAAGTCAACCGTTTACAGCATTCACTTACAACACTCCAGCTCAGGTCAACACTGCCTGGAGTCCTCGCACACACTTCCTGCAACATTTGACATGACCTGTTAAAATTTATCACAGTCACGTTGGGATCCAGAATGCCATAATTAAGCAAAAGTCCTGTCACACGTTGTGGTATGGAATATTTAATGTTTTCCAAGATGAGTAATGCTACGCCCAGATCAAAATGTCCTTCTTCTTCTAGACTCTCAATAAATGTCTGATCAGAATCTGGTAAGTGGGGTAGGTTTTGTACCTCTGGAGGGATGTTTGTGTCATTTAAAACAGGACACAGTCGTTGTATATATTCAGAAGCTTTCTCCTTGCTAGATGAAACATTCTCAATTTGATTAGGTGTTGGGTGACGTATTCTTCTCTTGCAACCTCTTACTAGAAAGTTATTATATGTCAAGTCTTTAGGAAGACTATCCATATCCAAATGTGAGGTAAGAAAAGATTCATTGAGATCAGCTGGAGAAGATGTAACATTGTTGAAAGAGTTGCCGAATGGTGTTAAACAGTTATTCAGTGAATCAGCATGTGATTCCTCTATAGTTGGTGCTATTGCAAACAACGTTTTTTCACTCCCATCTGTGCTATATTTTGCCTCTTCTTCTATCCGCGAGTACGAGTTACTATGTACAACATCCATGCCCTTACAACGACTTTTTTCATCTGATATATCACTATATATGACATCATGACCATGCTGCTCTCTTCCATCAAATAAAAAATTCAGACCGTCTGTAAAATCGATTTTTCTTGAAATATCAACTCCACTTGAAAAACTTTCTTCACTACTACGTTCCCTGTGTTCAGAGTTTCCTTCCATATAAGGTATAGTTTCATCGTCATTGTGACAAATCAAAGGCATTTTTCCGATCTTAGAACTTGTACTATCACAGTTTTCTTCAACAAAAGGTACAGTTTCATCTTCACTGTCGCAACTTAGAGGCTTTTTTCTTACTTTGAAACTTGAACTGTCAGATATGGTATGGAAGTACCTTTTATTATCTGAATCACCATCACTGGTAGAGGTTTGAGCTGGCAATGAAGACTCACCGGTTTCTTCATCAGATTTGGCTTCCCCGCAGACACTTTCTTTAATGTTAATGTAAGGACTTATATCACTTAAATCCTTCCCGCGTGGCTTTAATCTTGCTATGTCTTTCGCTTTGGCTACAGTCCTAATCAGGTCTCTTTTTATTAATCTTCTATCTTGCTCTTTTGGAATCTCCGGAGAAAGATCATTTTTTAAAGTTGATGACCATAACGTATCATGCTTATCAGCTATATCTTTAATGTTGTCTGTTGCTGAATGTTCATGCTCTGTCTTTTCACTTCTGACACGTTTTACTTGTGGATTGATTGAGATAGGTTCAGAGAACAAGTCACCAAGATATGACTGAGACCTTTGTCTATGCAATGCAACATCGTGCTTATGGCTTCTTTTTGTTGTTGTTTTTTTATTCATGTCTGGAATTAGAAAGAAAAATCATAATCTAAAAGGCAGTTTCTATTCAAGAGCTGAACACAATTTATATTCGATCTGGTATTCACGCCTAACTTTGTACAGTTACAAATCTTCATTTGAAATCACTAGTTATTTTAGACAAGGAGGCAGGTAAAATATATTTACGTACTCATCCTTGATATGAGGTGGCTTTCATCATACAAAATATACTACCCATGCTTTAAGACCTCATGTATAAACAGTACCAACACAAATGGCATTTCATGAAAATCAAATACAATAATAAAGGGGTTGATTTTATCGACTTACCTAGTATCTTTCGGGACCAATATATCATCAATAAAATCCCCAATTACTTCGAAAACAAAGAAACCCCAATTATTAGTTATAAGTACAAAACAAGACGGCCATGATGGCCCTTACTCGCTTACCTGATGACAAAGGCTTTGAGTAGGCTCACATCTGGCATCAAGTAATTAAGAGTCATTTACTAAAGCAATGTTTGGTGAAGATTGGACCATTAGTGTGGCCACTGTGTTGATAACAATTTCTAGAATTTTACCAAGTAACCTACTGAATCCACATGACCCGACTTCAGTAAAATTTCCTACTGGCAAACACTTTGGCCATTTTTGGTGAAGATTGGGCCATCAATATGGCCTCTAAGTGTTTTCTCAAGTTTTTTTTACAATGTGACCTAGTGACCTACTTTTGACCCCACGTGACCCAGTTATGAACTCATCCCAGATTTAACCCCATGAAGGCAAACATTTTGATTAAGTTTGTTGAAGATTGGGCCATAAATGGGGTCTCTAGTGTGTTCACAAGCTTTTGCTAAGATTTGACCTAGTGACTAATTTTTGTACCCACGCGACCCAATAACGAACTCCAAGATTTCAAGCAGACAAACCAATATTGATGAAGTTTGGGCTAAATATGTGGTCTCTAGTGTGTTTACAAGCTTTTCTAAGATTTGACCTACTGACCTACTTATAAACCCCACGTAACCCAGTTATGAACTCATTCAAGATTTCACACAGGCAAACATTCCGATTAATTTTGGTGAAGATTGGGCCATAAATGTGGCCTCTAGTGTGTTCACAAGCTTTTTCTAAAAATTGATCTAGTGACCTACGTTTTGACCCCACGTGACCCAATAATAGAATCTTCCAATATTTTCTGATCAAGTTTTATAAAGATTGGATAAAAAACAACAAAGCTTCAAACAACATATTTTTGTCTGACGACTATATTACAAAATGTACTGAGTGCTGAGTTATCCACCACCAGTTCTTACACTAGCACCAACCTTGACTTTTAGACACTCATTGACAAACAGAAAACAGATATTGCATAACTTCAACATCAAGATAGAATCAAAGTAAGGAAATCTTCCTTCAATGTACTGGATTCCTAAGATTCACAAAACACCATACAAGTCACGATTCATAGCTAATGCCAGCTTTAGGACCACCACTCTATCTAAACTACTTATTTCTTGCCTTACAGCTGTTCATAATCCCGTTGTTAAATTTTGAAAAAGTGCATGAAAATTCAGGAGCAAACATTTTTTTTTGTTATATAAAAAATTCTTCAGAAGTCTTAGACAAGTTTCGTACTTTAAACTTTCATTGCTCTGCAGTAAATGCTTACGATGTCTCTACGCTTTACACTTCTTTACCTCATTATTTAATTAAGACCAAATTGATTGCTGTTTTTGAGAAAACATTTGCTCGAGAGCAACGTCTATACATTGCATGTCATGAAAGTAATGCATGTGTTCGATTGCTCTTTTTGAGAAAACATTTGCTCGAGAGCAACGTCTATACATTGCATGTCATGAAAGTATGCAATTGTTACCAAACTTTTTTTTCGACAAGTTTACTATGTGGACTTGCACGGATGTTTGTGAAGCTCTATGTTTTCTATTAGACAATATTTACATAAAATGCTGGGACACTTTATTTAGAAGTAATTTGTATTCCTAGGGGAACCAACTGAGCACCAATTATTGCAGATTTGTTTTTATACTGTTTTGAACGTGATTTCAAGTTAACTTTATCCCCTTCTAACCAAAGCCACATTATAGAGAACTTCAATTTAACGTCACGCTACCTTGACGGTATTCTAACTATAGACATAATCCTTTCTTTTCTCAAATGATCCTTAATAAAGCAATTAACTGATATTTAAATGCAGCATTTCTAGACATTGAGATCGCTATTTCCAATGACAATAGACTCTACTAAAGTCTATGCCAAGAGAGATTTGTACTGAAGTAGAAGATTTCAATGCTCGAAACCGGTTTATTTCTTCTAAACTGTTACAGCAAGGCTTTCGAAAGGTGTTTTCGAAATTATTTCACCGCAATGACTTTATTGCTTCTAAGTATAATAGCAGTATGAAAACACTTATGCAGAAAGACATAAGCCATCCTGTATTTTATTGAATTGTTTTATACAAGTTTAAGAAAATCAAGGGGCTCAATAACTTTTCTGACCACCTTACAAAACGTATCAGAAAATGTATTGCTGACGGTTACAACCCGGGAATCCTTCGTTGTACTGCATTGCTTGCAACTGACCATTTTACAGTCAAGAACTTACATTGCTTATAAATTACACATGACCGGATAGGTCGGTTGAGACTATATGAAGACAGTGACTTGAAGCCACAATTGGACAGTCAGTAATAGATTTCTTGCCTCTTTATCTCTTCAGCCGTGCTATATATAGGTGAAACAACTTGAACAGTCTCCACGCCATTAATGTGAGATTGCACAGTGAGTTTAACAACGGGATTTTTGTACCTTTATTATAATGTATGCCGACTGCGGATAAATCCTCGGTTTTTTAATGATATTATATATTAACTCCTAACAATACTACATTTTATTTTGTTGGTTTGGGTTGTTTTCTAAAATTTGATGATTTTTGTGTGTGTATTGTTTACATTCACTTTTGACACTTTTGTCATATGACGTCATGGCATTGTATGATGTCATTAAATGCCTCTTATTAGGTGGTGTTCACATGGGTCCGCACACGTCATCCGCTTCCGCACACGTCATCCGCTTCCGCACACGTTATCCGCGTCCAGAGATTAAAAAAACAACAAACGCTCTAATTACTTTTTATAGAAGTGTTTAGATGTATACGAACACGCCATCCGCCATCCGCACACATCATCCGAGTCCGCTTTTGAATCGCTCACTGCTCGATTTTTTGACGTGTGCGGACAGACGCGGATAGCAGATTGACACAACAACATGTCGAAGCAAAAGCTTATTTCGGATGAAGTTAGCGAGAAAATAATAGAATCGGTGCGTCAACGTGATTACTTTTACAACCCAAACTTACCAGAGTACAAAGACGCCGATATAACAAAACATACTTCGGAGTCAATTGCGGAAACAATTGATACCAGCAATATTGCATCAGCAATACAATGCAAAACGTATTCAAATTGTTGCTTTGTTAACCTAAAGTACATTGGAAATTCTTCTTCGCATAATTAAAGTTCATTCACTAAATGGTAGTATAAACCAAATTGTTCTTGTTTTTTAATTATATCTCGTATCCAAAAGCGACGTTTCCTTTTCTCGTTTCTTTTAATCGCTACAAAAAAAACCCCGAAAGTAAGTAAATGTTCAAATTGCAATTCATATAGCCTCGTACTAAGAGACATCCTTATTGGTGTACTCCAGAGTATCAGGACGTGCGCAGATGACCTGTGCGGATGTGCGGACGCGTGCACATGTGAATACCGCCTTATACGTCAGCGCTTGGGCTATTTTATTACAATAAGTAAATAAGAAAAGGTTTTATCAAAATTTTCACAGATATTTAAATTGTATCTACCAGTAGACAAAGGCAAACAAGGTAAATGCAAATGTGACAAAAACACAGAGACGAGACATAACACACATAAAGAAAAACCATTAGTTGTCTAGCGTTAGAATATCTGTAGAAATTTTGATAGGACCTTTTCTTATTTATATATTCTGTCTTTGTGCCCTGTCATGGCTGGGACTTAGGCTTTTATTTTACTACTCACTGTATCATTAGACTTGTTAGGAGCATGTTTGATTGTATGCGCCTGGTTATGTCATGTTGTTATTACGGATGATTAAAAAAATATCAACAGCAGTCATAAAAAAGAAAAGCACAATTATTCAAAAGTAGTATTTTTTTGTGCACTTGTCATATTGTTGTTCACTTTTTTAATGTTTTTTTTTTGTATATTTGTGTCTGGTTTATATACGTTTGTCTGCAAACAAAGAAGATGGTTAATTTGTGTGTAGCACTGACACAGTGACGTTCTTATTGGCAACAACCAGTTACTTACTGCTGGAGGAAGACCTCTGTGTCTTTGTCTGTCTGGATGTCACTTTGTCTGGATGTCACTTTTTCTGTCTAGATGTCATTGTGTCTACATGTCACTGTGTCTGTCTGGATGTCACTTTGTCTGTCTGGATGTCACTTTGTCTGTCTAGATGTCACTGCGTCTAGATGTCACTGTGTCTGTATAGATGTCATTGTGTCTACATGTCACTGTGTCTGTCTGGATGTCACTGTGTCTGTCTGGATGTCACTGTGTCTAGATGTCACTTTGTCTGTCTCGATGTCACTTTGTCTGTCTGGATGTCATTATGTCTACATGTCGATGTGTCTGTCTGGATGTCACTTTGTCTGTCTAGATGTCACTGCGTCTGGATGTCACTGTGTCTGGATGTCACTGTGTCTGGATGTCACTGTGCCTGGATGTCACTGTGTCTGGATATCACTGTGCCTGGATGTCAGTGTGCCTGGATGTCAGTGTGTCTGGATGTCACTGTGCCTGGATGTCACTGTGCCTGTGTGTCACTGTGCCTGGATGTCACTGTGTTTGGATGTCACTGTGTGTTGATGTCATTGTGTCTAGATGTCACTGTGTCTTGGTTTCACTTGTCTGGATGTCACTGTGTCTGTCTGGATGTCACTGCGTCTAGATGTCACTCTGTCTGTCTGCATGTCATTTTTTCTGGATGTCACTGTGTCTGGATATCACTGTGCCTGGATGTCAGTGTGCCTGGATGTCAGTGTGTCTGGATGTCACTGTGCCTGGATGTCACTGTGTCTGGATGTCACTGTGCCTGAATGTCACTGTGTCTGGATGTCACTGTGCCTGGATGTCACTGTGCCTGGAGGTCAGTGTGTCTGGATGTCAGTGTGTCTGGATGTCACTGTGCCTGGATGTCACTGTGTCTGGATGTCACTGTGCCTGAATGTCACTGTGTCCGGATGTCACTGTGCCTGGATGTCACTGTGTCTGGAGGTCAGTGTGCCTGGATGTCACTGTGTCTGTCTGGATGTCACTGTGTCTGGATGTCACTGTGCCTGGATGTCACTGTGTCTGGAGGACAGTGTGTCTGGATGTCACTGTGTCTGGATGTCACTGTGCCTGGATGTCACTGTGCCTGGATGTCAGTGTGCCTGGATGTCACTGTGTCTGGTTGTCGCTGTGTCTGGATGACACTGTCTGGATGTCAATGTCTGGATTTCACGGTACCTAGATGTCACTGTGCCTGGGTGTCATTGCATGGATGTCACTGTGTCTGGATGTCGTTGTGCCTGGATGTCATTGCATGGATGTCACTGTGTCTGGATGTCAATGTGCCTGTGTGTCACTGTGCCTGGATGTTACTGTGTCCGGATGTCACTGTGTCTGGATGTCACTGTCTGGATGCCACTGTGCCTGGATGTCACTGTACCTTGATGTCACTGTGCCTGTATATCACTGTGTCTGGATATCACTGGGTCTGTATGTCACTGTATCAGAATGTCACTGTGTCTGGATGTCACACTATCTGGATGTCACTGTCTGGATGTCAATGTGCCTGGATGTCACTGTCTGGATGTCACTGTGCCTGGATGTCACTGTGCCTGTATGCAGGCGCGTTTCTGCCATTACGCACTTTACGCACGTGCGTAAACTCCGTTCGAAAAATCAGAAATCTAAAAGTACCAAAAACACTAAGAAAGTCGATGCCTAACCCGGGTTAGTAATGATATGTCTTTTTTTCGTAGTTTCTATGTTATAAAATCTTATTACGACAACAATCAAGTTGAAAAGGTTTAAAATGATTAAAATTATACACGTCAGGATTTTAGTCGTTGCATATTTTCGTTAAATTCCTCGCATGTCCGCATTTTACCTGTTATTCATTAAAAAAGAACCGAATATATTAAAAATTAGTACTTCAAAGGTTATTTCCCTTGTATTTGTGCGTAAGTTCAAAGACGGCCCAGATACGCGCCTGCCTGAATGTCACTGTATCTGGATGTCACTGTGTCTGGATATCGCTATGTCTGGATGTCATTGTGCCTGGGTGTCACTGTGTCTCGATGTGACTGTGTCAAGATGTCACTGTGTCTGAATGTCACTGTGGCTAGATGTCACTTTGTCTGGATGTCACTGTAGCTAGATGTGACTGTGTCAAGATGTCACTGTGTCTGGATGTCACTGTGGCTAGATGTCACTGTGTCTGGATGTCACTGTGGCTAGATGTCACCGTGTCTGGGTGTCACTGTAGCTAGATATGATTGTGTCAAGATGTCACTGTGTCTCGATGTGACTGTGTCAAGATGCCACTGTGTCTGGATGTCACTGTGTCTGGATGTCACTGTGTCTGGATGTCACTGTGTCTGGATGTCACTGTGTCTGGATATCACTGTGGCTAGATGTCACTGTGTCTGGATGTCATTGTGTCTGGATGTCGCTGTGGCTAGATGTCACTGTGTCTAGATGTCACTGTGTCTGGATGTCACTGTGTCTGGTTGTCACTGTGTCTAGATGTCACTGTGTCAAGATGTCACTGTGTCTAGATGTGACTGTGTCTAGATGTGACTGTGTCTGGATGTCACTGTGTCTAGATGTCACTGGGTCAAGATGTCACTGTGTATGGATGTCACTGTGGCTAGATGTCACTGTGTCTGGATGTCATTGTGTATGGATGTCACTGTGGCTAGATGTCACTGTGTCTGGATGTCACTGTGGCTAGATGTCATTGTGTCTGGATGTTACTGTGTCTAGATGTCACTGTATCTAGATGTCACTGTGTCTGGATGTCACTGTGTCTAGATGTCACTGTGTCAAGATGTCACTGTGTCTAGATGTCACTGTGTCTAGATGTCACTGTGTCTGGATGTCACTGTGGCTAGATGTCACTGTGTCTAGATGTCACTCTATCTGGATGTCACTGTGGCTAGATGTCACTGTGTCTGGATGTCACTGTGTCTGGATGTCACTCTATCTGGATGTCACTGTGTCTAGATGTCACTGTGTCTGGATGTCACTGTGTCTAGATGTCACTGTGTCAAGATGTCACTGTGTCTAGATGTCACTGTGTCTAGATGTCACTGTGTCTGAATGTCACTGTGTCTGGATGTCACTGTGTCTAGATGTCACTGTATCTAGATGTCACTGAGGCTAGATGTCACTGTGTCTAGATGTCACTGTGTCTGGATGTCACTGTGTCTGAATGTCAATGTGTCTGAATGCCACTGTGGCTAGATGTCACTATGTCTAGATGTCACTGTGTCTAGATGTCACTGTGTCTGAATGCCACTGTGGCTAGATGTCACTCTGTCTAGATGTCACTGTGTCAAGATGTCACTGTGTCTAGATGTCACTGTGTCTAGATGTCACTGTGTCTGAATGTCACTGTGTCTGGATGTCACTGTGTCTAGATGTCACTGTATCTAGATGTCACTGAGGCTAGATGTCACTGTGTCTAGATGTCACTGTGTCTGGATGTCACTGTGTCTGAATGTCAATGTGTCTGAATGCCACTGTGGCTAGATGTCACTATGTCTAGATGTCACTGTGTCTAGATGTCACTGTGTCTGAATGCCACTGTGGCTAGATGTCACTCTGTCTAGATGTCACTGTGTCTAGATGTTATTGTGGCTAGATGTCACTGTGTCTAGATGTCACTGTGCCTAGATGTTACTGTGGCTAGATGTCACTCTGTCTAGATGTTACTGTGGCTAGATGTCACTGTGTCTAGATGTGACTGTGTCTGGATGTCACTGTGTCTGGCTTTCCATGCGTTTGGATGTCAGTGTTTCTTGATGTCAATATATCTAGATGTCACTGTGTCCGGATGTAACTGTGTCTCCATATCTCTGTGTCTTGCTCTCACTTTTTCTTGATGTCTGTGTGTCACTGTGCCTAGATATACTACTTTGTATGTTACTGTGTCTGCGTGTTATTTGTGTAGATAAATGATAAATTGTTAATGTTTACGCTTAGTACAGGGCATTTTTATATTTTTTTCTTACCAAGAACTCTGGGTCGAACCATCAGCACACACATCATTGGTTAGCTGGAAAAAGTCCCTACAAGAAAGTTCCCCACCTGGAATCGAACCCATGTAGTGAAGGGCTGAGGAGCAACAACTAGGGCGACTCTTACCGCTAGGCCATAAATTATTTGAAGGTTGAATAACGAGAAATATAGATGTTATTGTAGACATTACTTCTTGTTATCCTACAAAAGAGTATAAAAATAACATAACAGAGATAAAGCCTATATATACTTAAGTATTTAAGTTTATGTCACCACAAGTTTACTTAAAAGTGTAGATCCTGGTTTATCGATATTTTTCTTTTAGGGGTTCTACGTATAATCTCTGTCTTTGGTATTACAAAGTTGGAGGGCTTCAAGTTGTTTTTCAGCTTTCTTTACCATTCCATTTAGTTTGTTTGAACAAGGTTTAAACATATTTTCGTCAGAAAAACATCCCTGACTTTAAAGTTACAACATGAGACATAATTCTACCAGAAATATTTGGTCTGTTCTTGATGTTAGCGATGACAATTCAATATATTTATTCTTCTAACGTAGAGGAAATCCGCGTTTAATACTTTGTCCATAATTTTTTACCACATGAATGCGTCAAAATGACACACAGGTTTGAGGAGGAAATATGTTGTTTGTTTGTGTTGTTTTTTTGTGGTTTTTTTTTTTTTTGTTATTTTTTTTTTTTTTTTTTTGGGGGGGGGGGGGGGGGGGGGGGGGTATTAAAAAGTTCGTTAAAATATTCGAAACAAACATATACAATTAATAATGAAGGCACTATATAGATAGTTCCCACATCAGTGAAGATCCGTTATCTTGGCAGTCATATTTGATGGCAACTTCAAGGGATTTTCAGATGAAGTGTATGGAAGCGTAAATTTTATTTTCTTGCAATTTCCTTATTTGGGGACCAAAAGTTAAAAGCTATGCACTATTGGAAATTTCTTAAAATGAATATTTTTAGAAAACAATATTTTTAAAAGTGATGAATGCACAAAGAATTAATACACACTGATGAACTAGACCAATACTATAATTTCAATGAAGCAATTTATAATTATGTGTACATGTCATTTTATTAAACCTCCAGTGAATTTGCGTTATAAAACTGTAATATAGCCTACATGCCATTATTGTCGCCTGTGGATAAAAATAGAACGCTGGTTTTCCACGATCTAGTAATAAAGAGAGATAACTGCGCAATACATACAGTCTGCAATGAGCGCCTATTTAAATGTGTGCGTTTCATCCATTCCGACGCTTGCATTGTTTATCAAACGACACTGTGTTGCTCCAGCAGTATGGGTCCTATATTTCACGTTGTTAGAATAAAATGTTTTGTGGATTTGATTTTGATGTTCTATATAATAACATACATACAACATCCCACCGAAGGTGATAGACCGAAATAATCACCCTTGACAAGTTTATGTCAACCTAGGTTGACAATACTTTTCTCGGTAAACATTTTGTTCTATCACCCTATCTGGAATGCGATATTTATATAATACTCCACATTTAAAGCTAACCGAAACGGTTTTTATTACAAGCATTTGACCAAAAATATTTCTGAATTAAAGCGATATCATTTTATTTTGTTCAGTTATAGATGCACTATGTTTTAGACTGCTACAAATTCTTAACCCACAAATGACCAAAAACTGACATTGCTGATAAGAGAAAATGAGTTAAATACTTTTACACGACGCATGCTGACAAACCAAAAACAACTAGACAATGACGTTTTGTTTAAATTACGTTATTAAATTATGTCATTACTATATATAGACATAGAAAATACCAACATGTGACCAATATATTCAGAAATAGCAACATTATCGGAATTACCCACACCAATTTAACGTTAAATGTTTCTGCTCAATTTTTCTTTACTTTTTAACACATTTACTTATTCAACATATATTTAATCTAGAATAAACTATATTTATATGAAAATTAATCGAGAGATTAATTCCTCATGAGAACGTGTTTGTTTGTGGCAGGCAATGAAAATGAAACTATCTATAAGAGAAAATAGATTCTGTTTCTATATAGTTATTGTTACATCAATACATCAATAACATCTTTTTGACGGTATAATAATGAGTCAAAATACGTAAAACTGTATCACTAACAATTTAACTATCAAAACATTTTGCCAAACATTCTGTCAAGTATGTCCAACAGTTCTGATAACTTACAAAGAACCTTTAGCTTTTATCTTTATCTGTAATAACTTGTCAAGTGGCAGTAAACTCACTTCTGTTTAATTGGGCCAGTATTCTGTAGAAGGCATACAATGCTGTTGGCTACCATTGACAGCTTCCGAAAACACTTTACTTTAAGAAGTGGTGATATTGTGTACATAAGTAGATCATGTTGAGTTGATAAACAATTGTAAAAAGGAATGAAATAGAATGAAAATGACCGTTTACCTATGTTTTTGTTCCGTCTATAGTCCACCATGTATCTAAATCAAACCTCCCGCACGATAGCGTTGTGCTGCCGAAATGTTGACGCTATAATGCAGACAATTGTAATAGTCTAAAAAGTAGTATGACTAACGTGCGGAAAGGGGTTAAATAGCGAAAAAGAGTTTTGCGGGCATGGTAAATTTTATTGCTGTGCTTGCAAACTTGGACATATTATTATATTGCTGATATAATTATGTTACATTAATCCAATTCATTTGTGCTGACTTGAAAATAAAGTAATATTTAATGCGATCCTTGCGTATTCCAGAAAAGATAAACTCCAGTTCGCATTTTCCCGGCGGGCGAAAAGGAGTAGTAGCGACGGAATAAACTTTATTTACATAATGTTTCAAGACTTAATTTTGGCAACATCGCGTAAATAAATAACTATTTATATACATGATGCGTGCTACAAAATGTTTACACGAAACCCATTGTTGAAGCGCTATATTTAAAAAAATTAACAACACAACAAATTAAAACAAACAACAACAATAAAACAGACAACCCCCCTCCCTTAAAACAACAACGTTGACGCTCTCTTCGTAGATGACAAAAAAAGGGCCGTCTAAATAAAACATGACTGAAATGTAATGTTTTTAGGGAATAATTTCACCCTTTATTCATCTATCAATAAAACTAAGCCTTATCCGTGATAGATCAGAATAGATCAAAACAAAATATAAAAAGGCAGCGATTTTTATTACCCAATACAGCTCCTTTTCGATTTTGCCGTTGAGCGAAAAGGAGCCGCGGAAATGGAATACACTTGGTATACATAAAAAGAAATTCGACATACGCTCTGGTGGTTGGGTGCGGCGGAGGGGGATATCTTGATGTAAATTTGTTATATTCTCTTTATTCAGATGCTATGATTATAATGGTTAAACTTGGATATCATTCACAGTTCATGAGGAATAACTACTTTTAAGTTGTTTATGTAATAACCCGTGGAACAAAAATATTACAGGTATTTATGGAGCTTTTAAAAATATTCATAAAAGACAGTTTTGTCATTCCAGAAAGAAAGTCCATATAAACCTTATGTTTGATACTAATTATATTTCCATGATCATTGTTTTATTTTTAGAAGGCCAATGTACACTGTAAGCGTCATGATGCTTATCATTTAGTATTTTTGATAAAGTTAAATATATTTCACTTGTTTTTCTACCTCAAAATAATGTATTTTTACTAAAACATTTTACGTTTTTTCTATTAAAACAGTTACTTTGAAATAATTTATAAGATTGTTGAAAAAAAAGAACATTATATCGTATTAATAGAGTTCAAAGCAAATTAAAACAAATAACCATAGTCTTTCTTCTTTTAGACTTTTTTGTATTTAACTGCAAAAAGTTTCAAATTAATGCTTAGTCTTTGTATTTTTCGTTACATGCAACATTGTTTTTGATAATACCTTAATATTTAAGAATGTAAGCTTTGTGTTTTTTTTTGTTGTTGACAAAGACTAAGTTTTAACACGATAAAAATTCAACTTTATTTACTTATTCTTTTTCTAATAAAACAATGATTTTGACGTTAATTTTAACATTTTTGAAAAGTTAAACATAACATCCTATAAGTACTATGCAGTATAATACTTGTAATATTTTAATAGGAAAAGAAATATTACAAACCCCAGTTTTAATGCTTATGATTTGTGTATTTTTGTCTGCTCATATCTTACATTAAGACAACCAAATGCTATATACACAGTGATTTTTATTCTTATGTTGTTTATCAAGTAGTAGGTTTGATTACAACAAAATCATTTACACAAAGTATCAACGGGTGCTCAGTGAGGACCGAATCGCTTTTATATAATTATGCTTAATAATAAACAACTGCCACAGTTATAATTGGAAAAAAGTCCAAACAACAGCCTTTCAGTTGTGATCGGCCTTAACAGTCGCAAGCAAAAATGTCGTGTAACTCAATAATATATTATTGTATTTCGTGGTGATACTGTATAAAGAAAGGTTGTGGAACAACTGAATCTAGTCATTTCTCCATCAAAATGAATGAAGAAGGTTGACATGGGTTTAACGTGGTGTGGCTTGCCGCGTTCAATGTAAAAGGAGTGCGTATACATTTTGCAAGAGCGGAGGCAACTGCATTACACCTTGTGTAATAGTAAACACTCGTCACCACCAAAACGGTCCTTTTCAGGATCACAGTACATCTATAACGGTCAATATGTGCCTCAATGGATTATCCATTCTCCACGCAGTTATTCACTATGACCCAAAAGATTTGCCGCAACAATCATGCTTTTACCATACTCTTGTTCTCGAAAATGGTTTATATTGGGTAATATTTAGGTATACAAGTACTGTTTATTTGTTTGTTTATTGGGTTTAGCGTCCCACCAACAGTATTTCAGTTATCTAGAGACAGTGTCCACTTGAAGCCGATTTAGTGCTGCCTTTACTGTGTATAGCATGCCTGTGAACACCTGGCATGATACCACACCCAGTCACATTATCATGACACAGGGCCAACCAGTCGTAGAACTACCCTTATATTTGCTTGAAGCGTTAACAAGGGAGCTATGCCACTACCATTTTTAACAAGTACTGTAGTAATTATTCGGTACATTGGCCTAAATAGGAGCACATTGAAATTCCTTTAAAATCCACCTTTGCTATATGTTACAATGCTTATAGGACTGTCATATTTCCCTGCAACTCATGTTTTCTATTCGAATGCAATAAAAACAAAAATGGCCAGCCTCGAGCCTTACAAGGATATTATCAGATTTGTATTATAAAACATCGTTTTGGCTATTAGTTGGCCTGTTCTTCTACATTAGGATGGAATTGATCGTATAGTTAATTGTAAGTGCCTCAGATTTTTTAAATTTTATTTTAGAAATATACCGTTATTTGATTAGAATCCAATTAAATATTAATATTCCAGACACGTAAAATATCGAAACTAAACAATTTGGGCATATTAATTTAATTGGTATTTTATGTCTTCAATCTGCTTTTAACCGGACTTATGGGAAGCAGTCTGGGATTGAATTCCGAAAAGAAATCGAAAACGATCAAGGAATTTCACGGCTTTGGACATGAGTTTTTAAAGTGGAGGTTATTGTGTTTCGAAAAAAAGTTTTCATTACAAATATGTTAAACTATGTTTTGGTTACTCTGGAATAAAAGGATACACGAGATCGGTATTAAAGGGGTAAAAGAGTGTATAATCCCTTATCTCAACGAAAGCGCTGTGGCATTCACTGCTTCGGAAAGAAGTCAGAATGAAAAACGGTTGAGATAAACTGTTCTACATATTTTAGTGTTAGATTAATCGCCCCTTGTTAATCTACACACCCAAGCTTTAGATAAAGTGGTTATCAGCAGAAACCCCCTTTACCACAGGAGGGTAGATAATTTTCGTCCTATGCTGGTTACGTCACACGTTTTACTGAGTCTGTATACTGTATTCTTGCGCGCTGTGGGTTTTTTTTATTTATATATTCGTAATTATACTTATGCTCACATTTTAATCTTGTTTGAAATATACGGACATATTAATGTGGACATTTGGTAATAATGATTATGTTCTTTTATATGATTATGAAAGTTGTTTTATTTGATTATAATTGTGTGATTTCCCCTTGTTTACATCAAATCTTGGGATTAAGTGAAACTAGTTGTTAGGTCGGTAACTTTCTGTGTAAAACAGTAACTCTGCATTCACTGCAAAGGTGTGAGTGATTGAGAAATTTAGGGGGTCATACTTTGTTTACTGTGGTTTTGATGCACAAAAATAAAGGAAGAGCCCTTTAAATATCAATTATTTTTAATACTTTTAAACATATTCTATTTTCAACACAAACTTTAAGTCAAAATGTAAAAGACAGAACTAAGAATCTTACTGACAAAAACTAAAACGTTTACCAATTAATACTTTATATTGTTCAATATGCTACATACATGTACATTCCTTTTGTATTAAGTATTATGTAAACTAACAACTTAAAAAATACGTAAAAATAAATGTAAACATGAAAAGTATAGGTATTAACAAGAATAAATATTGATTATGTTCAAATGTATGTGTATGCAGTGAGATGTAACATAAATGTATGTTCTGTGAGCACGTTTCATGTGGGTAGCACTAAGTAAATATATGATTGTTCAACACATAAATCAATAGGCACATAATATATGAAATAACTCACAAAAGAATACGTTAACTGTAACCTGCTTATAATTTCAGCATGAATGTTATTGAAATGTGGTATCCGACAGTTTGGACCAAGTTTTTATCAAACAACCATATAAAATATAATTTCCTAGAGAGATACTGCGAAATACTGTTTATTTATATCCTACATCTATATGAAAAGTGGTGCATAATTACATTGAAATATTTCCTATCCGAGCAACACAGTAAGCTATGTTTAAACTAGGAAAATCATACGACCACTTACTTTTGAGATCAAGCCATATCATTATCTGGTAATCATCTCTGACACCAGTATCAATTTTTAGCAGACACAGTGCTTGCTTACTTGTTAATTCGGAACGAATGAACGTGCAAATAAACATTTAGACTTAATAATACTCCTAGTGTTCAAAATTATTAAAACTTACTTTATTAAAACATTTTTATTGTGTCTATAAGTACACTATCTAACTGATTCTATAATTATTATTATTAACGAAGGTTATTTTCCCAGATTTACTCTTGTAATATGGGCATTTAATTAGTTATATAGTTGTATTCAGTGATTAGGTATATGCTGTGGTCTATCCCATCGAGTTGCAAATCTTTCGTCTAAGACTCTGATACTATAGTGCTATGCTTTATTGATACTATAGTGCTATACTTTATTAAAACTATAGTGCTATACTTTATTAAAACTATAGTGCTATGCTTTATTGATACGATAGTGCTAGCTTTATTGTTACTTTAGTGCTATACTTTATTGAAACTATAGTGCTATGCTTTATTGATACAGTAGTGCCATGCTTTGATACTGCAGTGCAATACTTTGACATTGTATTGCTATGCTTTGATACTGTAGTGCTGTGCTTTATTGATGCTGTAGTGCTGTGCTTTATTGATACTGTAGTGCCATGCTTCATTGATACTGTAGTGCTGTGCTTTATTGATACTGTAGTGCTGTGCTTTATTGATACTGTAGTGCTGTGCTTTATTGATACTGTAGTGCTGTGCTTTATTGATACTGTAGTGCTATGTTTTATTGATACTATAGTGCTATGCTTTATTGATACTGTAGTGCTATGCTTTATTGATACTGTAGTGCTATGCTTTATTGATACTGTAGTGCTGTGCGTTATTGATACTACAGTGCCATGCTTTATTGATACTGTAGTGCTATGCTTTGATACTGTAGTTCTGTGCATTATTGATACTGTAGTGCTGTGCTTTATTGATACTGTAGTGCTATGCTTTATTGATACTGTAGTGCTGTGCGTTATTGATACTACAGTGCCATGCTTTATTGATACTGTAGTGCTATGCTTTGATACTGTAGTGCCATGCTTTGATACTGTAGTTCTGTGCATTATTGATACTGTAGTGCTGTGCTTTATTGATACTATAGTGCTGTGCTTTATTGATACTGTAGTGCTATGCTTTATTGATACTATAGTGCTATGCTTTATTGATACTATAGTGCTATGCTTTATTGATACGGTAGTGCTGTGCTTTATTGATACTATAGTGCTGTGCCTTATTGATACTACAGTGCCATGCTTTATTGATACTTTAGTGCTATGCTTTGATACTGTAGTGCCATGCTTTGATACTGTAGTTCTGTGCATTATTGATACTGTAGTGCTGTGCTTTATTGATACTATAGTGCTGTGCTTTATTGATACTATAGTGCTGTGCTTTATTGATACTATAGTGCTATGCTTTATTGATACTGTAGTGCCATGCTTTGATACTGTAGTGCAATGCTTTATTGATACTGTTGTGCTGTGCTTTATTGATACTGTAGTGCTCTGCTTTATTGATAGTGTAGTGATATGTTTTATTTATACGGGCGTGGTATGCTGAGATTAAAGAGAGTTATGTGATGTTGCCAAAATGCGAATGTGGCAAAACTAATTGCTTGAATTATATTTTATAAACATTCTAAGAGATCAGAATAAAGAGAATTTTGTGATGTTGGTGACATGCCAATGTAGCAATAACTTGTCAGTCAGCATCCACCAGTATCTGGAGACGGGCCAGGTAGTATTCACACTGCTGGGACAAATTGGGGCTAAGGCTTCTCAGGTGTACCTCCAACCTGTCCACATGGTCCCTGAAGTCTTGTCGTTCCGTCATATTCCACATGCCAGAGGTAGTCCTGGGCTCACGTAGGCGAAGTGGTTTCTCATAGTTACCTAGAGATTATAGAATAAGCTATTACCATATCATAGTTTTATCGTTTGAACCACTTTAACACAAATCAAATTATGTTTATATCTGTTTAAGCCTGTCACTTTCCATTATTATCAGCTTTATGATTTTCTTAGCCCACTATTACTGTGTGATTGATTTATTTGTACATTTTAGGTGTCCAAAACGCAAAGCGAACTTTGGCTTTAAGATGGTATCTGACAGCTTGGATTATTTTCCTCTCTCTTATACAACCAAATAAATTATTGTTACATGGAATGATTAAATGTTTATTGGTGCCCTACAACCCTGTAAAAATTAAAGCATAACACGAATAACACCTCACTTCTTTTAACAAAAATGTAATTCTCATGGAACTTATTTATATTTGTGGGAATAATTAACATTTAAAGCGATATATTTCACAATTTTGTACTGTCTAACAATTGAGGTAAAGGTATAAACATCCTTTAATAAAACATAAATTTATGTTTATTATGTTTATGCAGCAATTATGCACATATCCGCCGAACAGGGGTAAGATGTGGCCACATGTATTTGATACAGGCACACATGTGAGATACTACATGTAACCACTTTATGACATGAGTACATCATATATGTGTAATATTAAACACTCTAGTGAATGTATGGCTACCTTTAGCAACTTGCAGGAAACTGGTCACACAAGTCAGAATAATGTTACAGAGCTCCTCAGTGTCCCTCTGGGCCTCCTTCTCCTCTTCTTCATAACTGCTGTCGGACTCAGCGGGCATTGGGGTCTTTATGGGAACAGCCTGTGTGATGGTGGTAACAAGAACTATTAGAGTAAGTTAACAATCAGCCTGCATTGATTCTTTGCAAAACATATACCGGTAAATGTTTAAGTTGATATGGATTTACATGGTGCACCATATGCTGATGAAAGACTAGCCCAATAGTGGTTCTTTGTCCTTGTTTTGGCAAGTCATCTTTCAGTCATAGATTTATGGTCATAGTTTGTAGATGTTGAAATAACAGAAAAGTATCAGATGCTTTAGAATGGTCATAAACTTAAGCTTAACATGTGTAAAACCTTTGGCCATCTACCATGTACCTGAAGATATAAATATTTGTTTAAAAAGTCATTTAGTAGTTTTTCTGACAAAATATACAAACAAGAGAGTCATAAGGGTCCTTTATCGCTCCCCTAAAGACATGGGATTTCAGTAGGTTCATATCTGGCATCAGGTGTTGATTATTTACTTTAGAAATTAGGCCATAGGTGTGGCCTCTAAATTTCTCATAAATTTTGTTTTCTAAAATTTGACCTAGTGACCCACTTTTTGAACTCACGTGACCCGGTTACGAACTCATCCGAGATTTTATGCATGCAAACATTCTGGCAAAGTTCAAGATTGGGCCATAAAAGTGGCCTCTAGCGCATTCACTTTTGTTTCTAATATCTAACCAAGTAACTTAGTTTTTGACCCCACTTGACCAAGTTATGAACTCATTCAAGACTTCTTGCAGACAAACAGTCTGATCAAGTTGGGTGAAGATTAGATAAAAACTGTAGCCTCAAGTTTGTTCACCAGCAAATTGTTGACCCATGACACAGATGGACAAAGGAGTCTCAGAAAAGATTACTTTGAACACAATCCTTAAGCACAAATTATTAAGTATTAAGATGTTTACCTGGAAGTAAGCCCGCCTGATTTCAGCAAGACTATCTGGCAGACCTAGTGTGTCAACGGATCTGGTGTCCGTATACTGGGTTTCAAGAAGCAACTGACACAGCTTGAGGCTCAACAGAGGGCTGGAAATGGAACTCAGCAGAAGGGACCTTCCGCTATCACCAGCAGGCAGATGAGTGTAAAGAAACTTAAGCTCTTGTGAAAGTCTGTTGGTGCAGTCCACACAGCTGCTGCTAACCTCAACACACAGTGTTAGCAAAGTCTGAAAGAGCAGAACAAACAAGCATTTGATAGTATTGCGGGCAATACAGTAATCCCCTACCGGTCCCTCAAAAAGTTCTTTATCATACGCTCCTGTTTATTGCCATTATAATTAAATTGAGGTTGAAGTCTGTAGTTGTATAATTATGGCTTAAAAATGAAGTAATAAACAAGGAAATTCAACAGATACATATACAAGTCAGCCTGAGCTAAGGGACACCTGAGAACAGCAGACACCTGCTTTCCATGGACCCATTAGTATTCCCCAAAGGAAAATCGTTCTATAATTGACCTGTAAACAAAGGGCACCTGTCATATGTGGACAACGGACACCCTTTTTACCCTGAACAAAGGACATTTGACTGATTGTCTGTTTCTTTACCTTATCTAGCATCATTTCAATATGCCATGTTTTTATATTATTAACTGATCTTATTGTTTGTCTCCAATGTTTTGAAAACAATGTCAATAGGAGTGAATTTGGTCCTATCATTTGATTATTTGCAATTTTTGACCTTTATTTAAGGTATGAGCACCTTAATGCACTATCATTTAAGGTAATTGCACCTGAATGCGCTATCCAAAACTTCACGATTTTGCTGCAAGGTAATGCTGTGACCTTGATCTTCAAGGTATCGACCCAAATGTTGTGCGCGACACGTCATCTCAATATGGTGATCATTTCTGTGAAATAGTTGTAAAATCCGACTTCAAATAACAAAGTTATGGGCCAGACACGATTTTGCTGCAAGGTCATGCTGTGACCTTGACCTTCAAGGTATCGACTCAAATGTTGTTCATGACACGTCATCTCAATATGGTGATCATTTCTGTGAAATTGTTGTAAAGTTGACTTCAAATAACAAAGTTATGGGGCAGGACACGATTTTGCTGCAAGGTTATGCTGTGACCTTGACCTTCAAGGTATCGACCCAAATGTTGTTCACGACACGTCATCTCAATATGGTGATCATTTCTGTGAAATTGTTGTATAATTTGACTTCAAATAACAAAGTTATGGGGCGGACACAATTTTGCTGCAAGGTCATGCTGTGACCTTGACCTGCAAGGTAGCGACCCAAATCTTGCTCGCGACACGTCATCTCAATATGGTGATCATTTCTGGGAAATAGTTTTAAAATCCGACTTCAAATAAAGAAAGTTACTGGGCCGGACACGATTTTGCTTCAAGGTCATACTGTGACCTTGACCTTCAAGGTAGCGACCCAAATGTTGCACGTGCATATTGTACACATTGCTACCTATTAACATACTAAGTTTCATGCGCCTAGCTTTAATAGTTTTTAAGTTATCAAAGGATCCAGATTTTTAGTGGACAGACAGACTATATAGTCATTCACAGTTAAATAATGATTAAAACACAGAACATAAGAACAACTTAAATACATTTAGTTTTTGTGCAGAAATATTCCTGATGATGATTAATCCTTATTATTTTGATATTACAAAATGAATGTTTCCACTTTCATTGAGTGTACAAAACATGCGGGTAAGAAATTCTAATTAATTTAACATATGCCTTGGGGTCAAAATGTTGGTTTCATCTGAATTTTTGGCTGCATAAGTGTTTGTTTGGTCTAGCTGTTCTTCTGTTTTTGTGAAATGCAACAATATTTCCACAGTGACAACATGTTGCTTACAGAAATATCAACATTATAAATCATCAATAGGTCAGACACATTCTGAAATCACTAGCAATCTATAATGACACAGGCAATGTTCATTTGTTTCATGTTAAAGATTCCTCAATATACCACAACTATGTAGGCTATAGATTAAACTGAAGTTTTTACATTTCCAGCCTGCTTCAGATTCATCAAAATGTCTGCCTCTTTTCCCGTGCTTTCTGTGTTGGTTACAGTCAGCCTTAATGAGTTTTCGATGCCATTTTATAAGCGGATGATTCCATTATGGCGCGCTTTATTATACTTGCTTGAACCCTTTAGAAACAAATTATTCTTGCAGCTATGACACCAATTAATCCGCCTTCGAACTACTTCATGTGGCATTATCACGTCCTTGTTCGGTGCAGAAAGTACACACGGTATAATCACTACATTACCTCCAGATTCGCTCAACACCATAATAAATGAAGATCTGAACTAGCACATGACAGAGGTATATACATGCAAGTTAAATGTAACTTTGACAAAAATGTTGAGATGAAACATTATACTAATAGGAAAATCCAACAGTAAATCTGTAAAGGTCAGTCGGCAAAAAGATTGACCAGGCTGCTGAAACTTGTTTACAAACCAGTAACCTCACGCTTTCTCAAAGGCAAACAGCGTTAAGAAAACAGATAAATTTGAAACAAAAGAGTTCAAGCAATGACTTATAAACAAACCTGAGACATATGATAAAAAAAATTAGGGAAGTCATTTGAAACAATGATTTCCAATTTGTATTCCAGTTAGGTGGTTTGGGGTTGCAGTTATGTTATAATCAGGGTAAAGCAAGTAATTGACTATCTATAATATGTATGAGGAGCAGGATGCTGCTTATTTTTAATCTAAGTTTATTTCAATTAAAAAAAGAAGAGTCGTACTCAACTTCAACAAGGAACTGATAGAACCTTATTATATCCCCGAGGTGATGATGTACACAGGAATACAAGATACTCAAAACCTAAGATATGGTTCTTTTACAATGCATGTAAAATCAAAGTGCTCAGAAGCACATGTTTAGATGGTGTAAGGCTTGACTCTGTATTCGATTACAGGTGTAGCAGACAAAGGATCTTCTGAAATATTGATTATACATTGGGACAAAAGTAACACCAGTCTCAATCATCCGATAACAGAAACCATTTTATGAAACATTCAATATTTTCTGATATGATATGATTTTGCATTTTAACTTAAGTTAGGTCTTAAATAAATGCTCAGACACGCTACCAGATTCGACCAAAATAAACTTATTTCGAAATACTACCTTTTACACCCTTTGATCTGAACCTAAAATCCTGAGTATGCAATTCCTTTTAAAACGATGTGGGGCAGCTTTTTACAGAGATGCTGAGATTGATAGGAATGATCTTTGTCATATCATAATCTGGTTCAGTGCCACAGAAGGCTTTGAGGTCCGTGTGCTGAATACCTGGAAGTAATGCATATTCAGTTCTAATAGCAGTTCATCTTCCCATTACTACCATTTCAACAAGAAATATTTGTGCACGGCATTGTTCACTTCATAAATCTGCATTTCATGTATAAATAGAAATCATTATGTTAGGTCATTGTGAAAGGTCAGATTTCAGGCAACACAGACCTCAAAATTCAAGTCATCCCATCCATAATCAATAATTCCATCAAATGCCTTGGAAAGTGGTTTGATAACTATGACAACATCAAGAATCTTCAACAGCAAGACCACGAGGGGCTGAAAGCCACTTACAGAACTGGCCTGACTGAAAAATTACAAGGCTGTATGGATGTATTAACATGGTCTAATTCCAAGTACTGGTCTAGCCATTGACCCTGTATGAGACTTCAACAGTATATGATCTGGAACTCACAGCCATCAAGTATCTTTGACGTTGGCTAAGAGTACCACCAAGTTTCAAAAGCTTAGGGCTGTAACAGAAAGACCACAGTGTTACAACTACCATTTACTTCTCTGGTAGAAGAATTCAAGTTGGCAAAGACAAGACTAGTTTTGTACTTTGAGAGACTCAAGTGATGAACTAGTGCGGAAGTTGGATTAGGCAGGAAATGGTCAGCCAGCCAAGCTGTGGACCAGGCAGAATCACTGACTTAGGTATAAGTACATTGATGGAACAACCTGCAAGGGTAGGCAGGGGCTTGGATTGACATAAAGCAGTCAGTGGAGTCAAGCAGCAGGGCAACAGCAAAGTGCCATGATCCAACAAGGGATCACGAACTCTGAAGAGGAGGTAAGAAGGGTGAAAGCTGTACAGTTAGGAAGCCATGGGCATGGACAAGATGGGTTGTCCCAGAGAAGTTATCTTGGACAGACATGTGGAAATATGAAACACTCCTCTTTCAGTTGTTGCTTCTGGTCACTGATGATCTTTTGCCCACCCCAACCAACCTTTGTCTCTGGAACTTGCTTGTCAGTCCTGACTGTCCGCTATGCAGTTTAAGTAGAACACACACACCTCTGATTGTGATACAGCCCTGACACAGGAAAGGTATTGTTGGTGCTATGATCGGGTCCTTAGGAAGCATGTTAACATCCTTAAGATGGAAAGGAAGAAGAAACACCAGATACCTAAAATAGGCCAGCAACAAGTAAGCTTCATGAAAGACAGTTCAACGACCAGTGCATCGAAAAGCAGCACTAAAACTGTATTGAGTGCTCTACAAACCAGGTTTAAGCACCCCAGTCGGTCCTTTTGCCGACTGACCGTTCAAGGCGCTAACTGCTGTTTTTTTTGTTTGTGTGTTATGTCTCATCTTCTCTGTGTTTTGTCCCTTTTACATTTACTGTTTGCCTTTTTCTAGAGGTTGTTTAGATTAAAATATCTGTGTTAATTCTTATTGGACCTGTTCTTGTTTACCTATTGTAATAGGCTATAAATAAACTTTAAGAATAATGACTTTATGAGTTTTTGACACAAGCATTAAGATGCTCTATGGCCTCAAAAATAGCACCTACCTGAATCAAGTGTACGACCCTTTTCTTTATGTTGTCATCAGTAAAGCACTCATCCTGTAGACATTTTCCCAGAAAATTGAATGAGTTCTGTTCTGTTACTATTAGCAACACTGTAAGCCAACAGCCGGTATGCTAGTGCAGTAGGCATCTGGGACATGTCTGAGAGATGTCCACGTAGATCAGCCTTGATGATATTTACTAGAAACTCCAGCAGCCTCAGTTGTCTCTGTCTTCCATCTGGGAAGGACTGGGAAGAAGTCAACTGTTGTAAGCATTCACTTACAACATCCCAGTTCAGGTCAACACAGCCTGGAGTCCTCGCACAAATCTCTTGCAACATTTGGCATGACCTGTTAAAATTCACCACAGATACTTTTGGATCCAGAATGCCATTACTCAAGCATCAGTCCTGTTACTAGTTTTGGTAAGGAATAGCTACTGTAATCCAGGAATTGGAAGGCTTGCTCCAGATCAAAGCTCTCTTCTTCTTTTAGACTTTCAATACATGTCTGGTAAGAATCTGGCAAGGGGGGCAACTTTTGTACCTCTGGAAGGATATTTGTGTCATTTAACACCGAACACAGCCGTTGTTTTTGATCAGAAGCTTTCTCCAAACTAGATGAAATGTTCATAACTAGGCTAGAAGTCCTTCTAAAACGTATTCTCCTCTTGCGACCTCTTACTGGAAAGTTATTAAAGATCAAGTCTTTAGAAGGACGGTCCATGTCTAAAAATGAGGGACGAACAAATTCACTGAGATCAACTGGCGAAGATGT
This sequence comes from Sinonovacula constricta, assembly GCA_007844125.1. NCBI lineage: Eukaryota > Metazoa > Mollusca > Bivalvia > Cardiida > Solecurtidae > Sinonovacula > Sinonovacula constricta. The sequence continues at coordinate 12,399,465 of CM017569.1, forward strand.
AACAGTGTTTGATGGTGTAAAAGAGTTATTCAGTCCATCTGCAGGTGATTGCTCAGTAACAATGTTTCTTTCTGAGGTGACTTCTTGAGTAACTGGCAATAGTATTGATGATGATATTGATGCTTTTGTAAATGGAAAATGCTGCTGCTGATGTTACAGATGATGTTGATAATGATATTGATGTTTTTATCAATGATGATGATGTAATGATGCGGATATTTCACCTTGGAATGTAAGTATTTTAGACAAAGTTGAGGTCTGATGGTTGGATATGTCAGATGACAATAAAGGAACTGCTTTTGCTGGCGTAACTATTGAATCAGAAAACGAATTGTTACCATTTATTTCTAATCTAGTATCTGTACACATTGTCTCTTTATTTTGTACTCGGCCATTGGCTTCAGTTTGCGTTTGTGCTTCACAGTCTGAGTCAGACTCGCTTCCACTCATAATTATTGTGCTTAACCGTTTTAGTCTATTAAACACATTTCTAAATGGCTTTTCATTTTGTACAGGGCAAATTGGAAACATCAATGGTAACTGTATTTGCAGATTTATCACCTATGGAATGAAGTACGAAATTTCTAACTTTTTGAGTCATTTGGGTCACTTCTTTCATCTGTTGATGCAAAATCTTGTTTAAGCAACATATTGTCTCTTTTACCTCCATCGATGTAAGTATTGGCTTCATTTTCACTCTCATCTGTATCATCTTTTGGCTCTTCTCTTATATCTTCTGTCCGCCAAGACGAGTAACTATGCACAACATCCATACCATTACAACCACTTTCTTCATCCGATATATCACTATATATGGCATCAAGACCATCTTGCTTTCTTCTATCAGCAAAACAATTCAGACAATCAGCTGTAGAATCTAATTTTCTTGAAAAATCAACTTCACTTGAAAGATTTTCCTCAATACTACATTCCTTGTGTTCAGAATTTTCTGCAGGGTATTGCATAGTTTTATCTTCATTGTCACAACTTAGGGGAATTTTTGAACTTGTACCTATCACAACTGGTAGAGAATATATCAAGAAAGTGCCTATCATTCTTTTCTGAATCACTTCCGTTTGTAGTGGTTTGAGGTGATAATGAAGAATCACTGGTTTCCTCATCAGACTTAGTTTCGTCAGCGACTCTTGCTTTAGCAGAAATGTTAAAACTGACATCATTTAAAACCACTCGGCATGGTTTTACTTTAATTTTAGATGTGAACAGAGCAATATCTAAATGATTTTTCTTGGACTTTTTTATTTCTAAAGCCTGTCGTTTTTGCACCAATTCAGTAATAGCTTTCTTGAACAGTTTCCTTGATCGTTTAGTGTGTTTAAGAGTTGCTTGATTTCTGGTATGTAGTTCTGATTCTTTACATGTTTCCTCGGTACAAACATCAAAGTCATTGCTCCTCCTTTGTGAAGGTCTGTCACAAGCACCATTCTTTTCAGATGACTTATTATTCTGATTAAGTTTATCAAATAAGCTGTCACATGGGGTTAGTTCAGTTTCTGGTATTACGTCACAAAGTTTTTTTATTTCTTCTGGCTTTTCAGGAGGTTCTACATACAGTGTAAGTGGGGTTTCCTTGCAAGGTACTTCATGAGCTTCTTTCAATGAATTATAACTTCTCAATTCAACAAGTTCGGTTTCTCTCTTTTGTTCTTTTGCTAATGAATACTTTTTGCTTCTACAAGTTTTTAGACTACTCCTTTTCAATCTTGCTATTTTGTTCGCTTTGTTTACAGCCTTAATTTGTTTACCTTTTATTAGTTTTCTATCTTGCACCTCTGCAACCTTTGGTGAAGGAGCAATTTTTGTAGCTGGTGAACATAAAATTTCATGTTTATCAGCTAAAGTTATACTGTTAACCGTAACTGAATGTTCATGCTCCGTTTTTCCACTCCTTACAGTGTTTACTTGTGGAATGACTTGGATATGTTCGGAGAACAAGTCTCCAAGATATGACTGAGACCTTTGTCTATAAAATGCAACATCATGCCGATGGCTTCTTTTAGTTTTCTTTTTCAGGTCTTGTTTCCTGGCCTTATACCATGTCATAGCTGAGAATGAGTCTTTTGTTTTGGTGCTTGCTCTATAGCTAGTCTTGCTTGGATCATGCCTGGTCATGTCACTTTGTGTTTGTGCACACTTGTGGGAATCTCAACAGCAGTCATGTAGAATCTGGAAACAAGAGAAGCAACATGATTAAAAGGATGTCATGTAGTGCAATTACTTTACACATTTCATATTTGTTTTCACTTATTTTGAATGCCTTATCGATATGTGGGGCTGGTTTAGATGCATATGTCTGCCAACAAGGAAGATGAATAACTTGTTCACGATGCTGAAACTATGACAGTCATATTGGCTTCATCCATCCATATACAGGAGAAGGAAGACCCCAGACATAAATGTCTGGTCAAGACCACCGGCAAATGGCAGAGGTGGCTGGCATGAACTACTTAGATAAGACATACAGATGTTTATGTGTTAAATCTGTTCAGTGAAGTTCTGATAAGTAGTCAGAGATATTATTTGAACAATCAAAGCCTGCAAACGTGTGAAAATAGCCACTATCATTCATTATCAGTAGTCATTTGCGAGAAAGAATGATTGTCTGAAAACAATTACAGGAATGGAAATGGATGAAGTGGATTTAAATCTAAATCATCAGTTAAAAGCGAAGACAGGTTATATTTACTTGAAAATCTGTACAAAAATCCAAATCAAAACAAGATGAATATTATGGTAGACAATTATACATATATTTTTAGGTTTACACTTTACGATATTAAAAGTCTGCTTTGTTTTTGAAATACATCCCCGTCACTACTTATGTTTATTATAGCGAGGTCCTTTTGTGGAGGAAAACCCCACAAATGTCTGGGTGGAACCAGCAGCACATCGCTAGTCAGCTGGAAGACAATCCCACATTAAGCCCCTTGCCTCAAACGGAACTTGAATCCGCATGGTTAATGGTTTAGCAATCATGGGAATTACACGCCGGACAAGACATGGTATAGGGATGGGACCGGTCAATGTTTTTGTAGTAGCCTTATTAAATTGTAATCCCAAGTATTACCTATTAAATTGTATTGCTGTGTGTGGTTGTTGTTAGGTATGGACATTGCTTTGTTGTGAGTGAATGTCACTGTGAGGTGTAAAGTGTTGGGGTGTGAAGAGCCTTGTGTGTAGATTTTGTTATGTGTAGATGTTACTGTGTGTGTGGCTGGATTGTTGCTGTCTACAGATGGGATTTAGATTTGCCGGCATTTTTGTTGATACTGTGCAGCAACATTTCTATCATTATAGCACAGGGGCACTTATGAGGTGCCCAGGGACTGAACCCGGCTGGTCCATTATACTGACACCAACGAATCAGGCGTAATGCTGTCCCCTTAGCCCCGAGCGTTAGAAGGGAAGCAACTACTACCAACTTTAAAGTCTTTGGTTTGACCTGGCCAGGGTTTGAACCTGCGACCTCCTGATCTGAAAGCCGACACGCTACCTCTTGAGCTATTGTGGCCGGTGTGTCTATAGATGAGTTGAGGTCTTGAGGAAGATTTGGCTTGAAGCTGTGTCTGGATGTATAAGTGTGAACATGGCAAGATGTCAGGATGCTGTCTCTGAATGTTTCAGTGTGTGATGTCTTTGTGTGGATGTCAGTTTGTTAATGTTGTGGCTGGATGTTGCTGGGTGTAGATGTTGCTGCATGTAGATGTTGATATGTCTAGATATTGTGTGTAGATGTCAGTGTGGTTGGGTGTCACTGTGTCTGGATGTCAAAAAAGGCCTGGATTCACTATGTCTGGATGTTAATGTCTAGATGGCACTGTGTCTGGATGTCACAATGTCTGGATATCACTGTCTCAATGTCACTGTGTCTAGATGGCACTGTCTCAATGTCACTGTCTCAATGTCACTGTCTCAATGTCACTGTGTCTAGATGTCACTATGTCTAGATGTTACTGTGTCTGGATGTTACTGTGTCTGGATGTCACTGTGTCTAGATGTCACTGTGTCTAGATGTCACTGTGTCTGGATGTCACTGTGTCTGGATGTTACTGTGTCTGGATGTCACTGTGTCTAGATGTCACTGTGTCTGGATGTTACTGTGTCTGGATGTTACTGTGTCTGGATGTCACTGTGTCTAGATGTCACTGTGTCTAGATGTCACTGTGTCTGGATGTTACTGTGTCTGGATGTCACTGTGTCTGGATGTCACTGTGTCTGGATGTCACTATGTCTAGATGTCACTGTGTCTGGATGTTACTGTGTCTGGATGTCACAGTGGCTAGATGTCACTGTGTCTGGATGTCATTGTGTCTTGATGTCACTGTCTTAATGTCACTGTGTCTGGATGTCACTGTGTCTGGATGTCACTGTCTTAATGTCACCGTGTCTGGATGTCACTATGCTAGATATGACTGTCACTGTGTCTGGATGTTACTGTGTCTGGATGTCACTGTGTCTAGATGTCACTATGTCTAGATGTCACTGTGTCTGGATGTTACTGTGTCTGGATGTCACTGTGGCTAGATGTCACTGTGTCTGGATGTCATTGTGTCTTGATGTCACTGTCTTAATGTCACTGTGTCTGGATGTCACTGTGTCTGGATGTCACTGTCTTAATGTCACCGTGTCTGGATGTCACTATGCTAGATATGACTGTCTCAATGTCACTGTGTCTAGATGTCACTGTCTCAATGTCACTGTGTCTGGATGTCACTGTCTCAATGTCACTGTGTCTAGATGTCACTCTCTCAATGTCACTGTGTCTAGATGTCAATGTCTCAATGTCACTGTGTCTGGATGTTACTTTGTCTGGATGTCACTGTGTCAGGACGTCAGTGTCTGCATGTCACTATATCTGTATGTCAGTGTCTGTATGTTCTTCTGCCATGATGCCATTATGTCTGGATGTCAATGTCTAGATTTAGCCGTGCCTGAATGCCACTTTGTAGGGTTATCTGTCTGAATGTCACTGTGTGTGAAAGACACTGTGTCTTGATTTATCTGTGTCTAGATTTATCTGTGTTGTGATGCCACTGTATTTGGAGTTAACTGTCGGAAGGTCATTTTGCCTAGATGTCACCGTGTCTGGATGTCACTATGTCTAGATGTCAATGTGTCTGGATGTCACTGTGTCTACATGTCAATGTGTCTGGATGTCACTGTGTCTGGATGTCACTGTGTCTGGATGTCACTGAGTCTAGATGTCAATGTGTCTGGATGTCACTGTGTCTGGATGTCACTGTGTCTGGATGTCATTGTGTCTAGATGTCACTGTGTCTGGATGTCACTGTGTCTGGATGTCACTGTGTCTAGATGTCACTGTGTCTGGATGTCACTGTGTCTAGATGTCACTGTGTCTAGATGTCACTGTGTCTAGATGTCACTTTGTCTAGATGTCACTGTGTCTAGATGTCACTGTGTCTAGATGTCACTGTGTCTAGATGTCACTGTGTCTAGATGTCACTGTGTCTGGATGTCACTGTGTCTGGATGTCACTGTGTCTGGATGTCACTGTGTCTAGATGTCACTGTGTCTGGATGTCACTGTGTCTGGATGGCATTGTGTCTGGATGTCAATGTGTCTGGATGTGCAATGTGTCTACATGCCACTGTGTCTGGATGTCAATGTGTCTACATGCCACTGTGTCTGGATGTCAATGTGTCTACATGCCACTGTGTCTGGATGTCAATGTGTCTACATGCCACTGTGTCTGGATGCCACTGTGTCTACATGCCAATGTGTCTACATGCCACTGTGTCTGGATGCCAATGTGTCTACATGCCAATGTGTCTACATGCCAATGTGTCTACATGCCACTGTGTCTACATGCCAATGTGTCTACATGCCATTGTGTCTGGATGTCAATGTGTCTACATGCCACTGTGTCTGGATGTCAATGTGTCTACATGCCAATGTGTCTGGATGTCAATGTGTCTACATGCCAATGTGTCTGGATGTCAATGTGTCTACATGTCACTGTGTCTGGATGCCACTGTGTCTACATGCCAATGTGTCTGGATGTCAATGTGTCTACATGCCACTGTGTCTGGATGTCAATGTGTCTACATGCCACTGTGTCTGGATGTTACTATGTCTGGATGTCAATGTTTCTTCATGCCACTGTGTCTGGTTGTCACTGCATCTGAATGTCACCATGTCTACATGTCACTCTGTCTGGATGTTACCATGTCTAGATGTCACTGTGTCTGGATGTCACTATATCTGGATGTCAATGTGTCTACATGCCACTGTGTCTGGATGTCAATGTGTCTACATGCCACTGTGTCTGGATGTCAATGTGTCTACATGCTAATGTGTCTGGATGTCACTGTGTCTACATGCCACTGAGTCTGGATGTCAATGTGTCTACATGCCACTGTGTCTGGATGCCACTGTGTCTACATGCCAATGTGTCTGGATGTTACCATGTCTAGATGTCACTGTGTCTGGATGTCACTATATCTGGATGTCAATGTGTCTACATGCCACTGTGTCTGGATGTCAATGTGTCTACATGCCAATGTGTCTGGATGTCAATGTGTCTACATGTCACTGTGTCTGGATGTCAATGTGTCTACATGCCAATGTGTCTGGATGTCAATGTGTCTACATGCCAATGTGTCTGGATGTCAATGTGTCTATATGTCACTGTGTCTGGATGTCAATGTGTCTACATGCCACTGTGTCTGGATGTCAATGTGTCTACATGCTAATGTGTCTGGATGTCAATGTGTCTACATGCCAATGTGTCTGGATGTCAATGTGTCTACATGCCACTGTGTCTGGATGTCAATGTGTCTACATATCACTGTGTCTGGATGTCAATGTGTCTACATGTCACTGTGTCTGGATGTCAATGTGTCTACATGCCAATGTGTCTGGATGTCAATGTGTCTACATGCCAATGTGTCTGGATGTCAATGTGTCTTCATGCCAATGTGTCTACATGCCAATGTGTCTGGATGTTAATGTGTATACATGCCACTGTGTCTGGATGTCAATGTGTCTACATGCTACTGTGTCTGGATGTCAATGTGTCTACATGTCAATGTGTCTGGATGTCAATGTGTCTACATGTCACTGTGTCTACATGTCAATGTGTCTGGATGTCAATGTGTCTACATGTCAATGTGTCTGGATGTTAATGTGTCTACATGCCACTGTGTCTGGATGCCAATGTGTCAGGATGCCACTGTGTCTGGATGCCAATGTGTCTGGATGTCAATGTGTCTGGATGCCACTGTGTCTGGATGTAAATGTGTCTACATGTCAATGTGTCAGGATGCCACTGTGTCTGGATGCCAATGTGTCTGGATGTCAATGTGTCTGGATGCCACTGTGTCTACATGTCAATGTGTCTGGATGTCAATGTGTCTACATGTCACTGTGTCGACATGTCAATGTGTCAGGATGCCACTGTGTCTGGATGCCAATGTGTCTGGATGTCAATGTGTCTGGATGTCAATGTGTCAGGATGCCACTGTGTCTACATGCCAATGTGTCTGGATGCCAATGTGTCTGGATGTAAATGTGTCTACATGTCACTGTGTCTACATGTCAATGTGTCAGGATGCCACTGTGTCTGGATGCCAATGTGTCTGGATGTTAATGTGTCTGGATGCCAATGTGTCTACATGTCAATGTGTCTGGATGTCACTGTGTCTACATGTCAATGTGTCAGGATGCCACTGTGTCTGGATGCCAATGTGTCTGGATGTTAATGTGTCTGGATGCCAATGTGTCTACATGTCAATGTGTCTACATGTCACTGTGTCTACATGTCACTGTGTCTACATGCCAATGTGTCTGGATGTTAATGTGTCTACATGTCAATGTGTCTGAATGCCAATGTGTCTGGATGTTAATGTGTCTGGATGTTACTGTGTCTGGATGTCACTGTGTCTACATGTCACTGTGTCTACATGCCAATGTGTCTGGATGTTAATGTGTCTACATGTCAATGTGTCTGGATGCCAATGTGTCTGGATGTTACTGTGTCTGGATGTCACTGTGTCTACATGTCAAATGTGTCTAGATGTCAATGTGTCTGGATGTTAATGTGTCTGGATGCCAATGTGTCTACATGTCAATGTGTCTGGATGCCAATGTGTCTACATGCCAATGTGTCTGGATGTCAATGTGTCTGGATGTCAATGTGTCTGGATGCCACTGTGTCTACATGCCAATGTGTCTACATGCCACTGTGTCTGGATGCCAATGTGTCTACATGCCAATGTGTCTACATGCCACTGTGTCTACATGCCAATGTGTCTACATGCCACTGTGTCTGGATGTCAATGTGTCTACATGCCACTGTGTCTGGATGTCAATGTGTCTACATGCCAATGTGTCTGGATGTCAATGTGTCTACATGCCAATGTGTCTGGATGTCAATGTGTCTACATGCCAATGTGTCTGGATGCCACTGTCTCTACATGCCAATGTGTCTGGATGTCAATGTGTCTACATGCCACTGTGTCTGGATGTCAATGTGTCTACATGCCACTGTGTCTGGATGTTACTATGTCTGGATGTCAATGTTTCTTCATGCCACTGTGTCTGGTTGTCACTGCATCTGAATGTCACCATGTCTACATGTCACTCTGTCTGGATGTTAGCATGTCTAGATGTCACTGTGTCTGGATGTCACTATATCTGGATGTCAATGTGTCTACATGCCACTGTGTCTGGATGTCAATGAGTCTACATGCCACTGTGTCTGGATGTCAATGTGTCTACATGCTAATGTGTCTGGATGTCACTGTGTCTACATGCCACTGAGTCTGGATGTCAATGTGTCTACATGCCACTGTGTCTGGATGCCACTGTGTCTACATGCCAATGTGTCTGGATGTTACCATGTCTAGATGTCACTGTGTCTGGATGTCACTATATCTGGATGTCACTGTGTCTACATGCCACTGTGTCTGGATGTCAATGTGTCTACATGCCACTGTGTCTGGATGTCAATGTGTCTACATGCCAATGTGTCTGGATGTCAATGTGTCTACATGCCAATGTGTCTGGATGTCAATGTGTCTACATGCCACTGTGTCTGGATGTCAATGTGTCTACATGTCACTGTGTCTGGATGTCAATGTGTCTACATGTCACTGTGTCTGGATGTCAATGTGTCTACATGCCACTGTGTCTGGATGTCAATGTGTCTACATGCCAATGTGTCTACATGCCAATGTGTCTGGATGTTAATGTGTCTACATGCCACTGTGTCTGGATGTCAATGTGTCTACATGCTAATGTGTCTGGATGTCAATGTGTCTACATGCCAATGTGTCTGGATGTCAATGTGTCTACATGTCACTGTGTCTACATGTCAATGTGTCTGGATGTCAATGTGTCTACATGCCACTGTGTCTGGATGTCAATGTGTCTACATGTCAATGTGTCTGGATGTTAATGTGTCTACATGTCAATGTGTCAGGATGCCACTGTGTCTGGATGCCACTGTGGCTGGATGTCAATGTGTCTGGATGCCACTGTGTCTGGATGCCAATGTGTCTACATGTCAATGTGTCTGGATGTCAATGTGTCTACATGTCACTGTGTCTACATGCCAATGTGTCAGGATGCCACTGTGTCTGGATGCCAATGTGTCTGAATGTCAATGTGTCTGGATGTCAATGTGTCTGGATGTCAATGTGTCAGGATGCCACTGTGTCTACATATGCCAATGTGTCTGGATGCCAATGTGTCTGGATGTCAATGTGTCTACATGTCACTGTGTCTACATGTCAATGTGTCAGGATGCCACTGTGTCTGGATGCCAATGTGCCTGGATGTTAATGTGTCTGGATGCCAATGTGTCTACATGTCAATGTGTCTGGATGTCACTGTGTCTACATGTCAATGTGTCAGGATGCCACTGTGTCTGGATGCCAATGTGTCTGGATGTTAATGTGTCTGGATGCCAATGTGTCTACATGTCACCGTGTCTACATGTCACTGTGTCTACATGCCAATGTGTCTGGATGTTAATGTGTCTACATGTCAATGTGTCTGGATGCCAATGTGTCTGGATGTTAATGTGTCTGGATGTTACTGTGTAAGGATGTCACTGTGTCTACATGTCAATGTGTCTAGATGTCAATGTGTCTGGATGTTAATGTGTCTGGATGCCAATTGTTACTACATGTCAATGTGTCTGGATGCCAATGTGTCTACATGCCAATATGTCTGGATGTCACTGTGTCTGGATGCCAATGTGTCTGGATGTTAATGTGTCTGGCTGCCAATGTGTCTGGATGCCAATGTGTCTAGATGTCAATGTGTCTGGATGTCAATGTGTCTGGATGCCAATGTGTCTACATGCCAATGTGTCTACATGTCAATGTGTCTACATGCCAATGTGTCTGGATGTTAATGTGTCTGGATGCCAATGTGTCTACATGCCAATGTGTCTGGATGTCAATGTGTCTGGATGTCAATGTGTCTGGATGCCACTGTGTCTGGATGTCAATGTGTCTGGATGTCAATGTGTCTACATGCCAATGTGTCTGGATGTCACTGTGTCTGGATGCCAATGTGTCTGGATGCCAATGTGTCTGGATGTTAATGTGTCTGGATGTTACTGTGTCTGGATGTTAATGTGTCTGGATGTTAATGTGTCTGGATGCCAATGTGTCTGGATGTTAATGTGTCTGGATGCCAATGTGTCTACATGTCAATGTGTTTACATGTCAATGTGTCTACATGCCAATGTGTCTGGATGTTAATGTGTCTACATGCTAATGTGTCTGGATGCCAATGTGTCTGGATGTCAATGTGTCTACATGCTAATGTGTCTGGATGTCAATGTGTCTGGATGCCAATGTGTCTGGATGTCAATGTGTCTACATGCTAATGTGTCTGGATGTTAATGTGTCTACATGCCACTGTGTCTGGATGTCAATGTGTCTACATGCCACTGTGTCTGGATGTTACTATGTCTGGATGTCAATGTTTCTTCATGCCACTGTGTCTGGTTGTCACTGCATCTGAATGTCACCATGTCTACATGTCACTCTGTCTGGATGTTACCATGTCTAGATGTCACTGTGTCTGGATGTCAATGTGTCTACATGCTAATGTGTCTGGATGTCACTGTGTCTACATGCCACTGAGTCTGGATGTCAATGCGTCTACATGCCACTGTGTCTGGATGCCACTGTGTCTACATGCCAATGTGTCTGGATGTTACCATGTCTAGATGTCACTGTGTCTGAATGTCACTATATCTGGATGTCACTGTGTCTACATGCCACTGTGTCTGGATGTCAATGTGTCTACATGCCACTGTGTCTGGATGTCAATGTGTCTACATGCTAATGTGTCTGGATGTCAATGTGTCTACATGCCAATGTGTCTGGATGTCAATGTGTCTACATGCCAATGTGTCTGGATGTCAATGTGTCTACATGTCAATGTGTCTGGATGTCAATGTGTCTACATGTTACTGTGTCTACATGTCAATGTGTCTGGATGTCAATGTGTCTACATGCCACTGTGTCTGGATGTCAATGTGTCTACATGTCAATGTGTCTGGATGTTAATGTGTCTACATGCCACTGTGTCTGGATGCCAATGTGTCAGGATGCCACTGTGTCTGGATGTCAATGTGTCTGGATGCCACTGTGTCTGGATGTCAATGTGTCTACATGTCAATGTGTCAGGATGCCACTGTGTCTGGATGCCAATGTGTCTGGATGTCAATGTGTCTGGATGCCAATGTGTCTACATGTCAATGTGTCTGGATGTCAATGTGTCTACATGTCACTGTGTCTACATGTCAATGTGTCAGGATGCCACTGTGTCTGGATGCCAATGTGTCTGGATGTCAATGTGTCTGGATGTCAATGTGTCTGGATGTCAATGTGTCAGGATGCCACTGTTTCTACATGCCAATGTGTCTGGATGCCAATGTGTCTGGATGTCAATGTGTCTACATGTCACTGCGTCTACAGGGCAATGTGTCAGGATGCCACTGTGTCTGGATGCCAATGTGTCTGGATGTTAATGTGTCTGGATGCCAATGTGTCTACATGTCAATGTGTCTGGATGTCACTGTGTCTACATGTCAATGTGTCAGGATGCCACTGTGTCTGGATGCCAATGTGTCTGGATGTTAATGTGTCTGGATGCCAATGTGTCTACATGTAACTGTGTCTACATGTCACTGTGTCTACATGCCAATGTGTCTGGATGTTAATGTGTCTACATGTCAATGTGTCTGGATGCGAATGTGTCTGGATGTTAATGTGTCTGGATGCCAATGTGTCTGGATGTTAATGTGTCTGGATGTTACTGTGTAAGGATGTCTCTGTGTCTACATGTCAATGTGTCTAGATGTCAATGTGTCTGGATGTTAATGTGTCTGGATGCCAATGTGTCTACATGTCAATGTGTCTGGATGCCAATGTGTCTACATGCCAATGTGTCTGGATGTCAATGTGTCTGGATGTCAATGTGTCTGGATGCCAATGTGTCTACATGCCAATGTGTCTGGATGTCACTGTGTCTGGATGCCAATGTGTCTGGATGCCAATGTGTCTGGATGTTAATGTGTCTGGATGCCAATGTGTCTGGATGCCAATGTGTCTACATGCCAATGTGTCTGGATGTCACTGTGTCTGGATGTCAATGTGTCTGGATGTCAATGTGTCTACATGTCAATGTGTCTAGATGTCAATGTGTCTACATGCTAATGTGTCTGGATGTCAATGTGTCTGGATGCCAATGTGTCTGGATGCCAATGTGTCTAGATGTTAATGTGTCTGGATGTCAATGTGTCTGGATGCCAATGTGTCTGGATGTTAATGTGTCTGGATGTTAATGTGTCTGGATGTTAATGTGTCTGGATGTTAATGTGTCTGGATGTTAATGTGTCTGGATGCCAATGTGTCTGGATGCCAATGTGTCTAGATGTTAATGTGTCTGGATGCCAATGTGTCTGGATGTTAATGTGTCTGGATGTTACTGTGTCTGGATGTTAATGTGTCTGGATGTTAATGTGTCTGGATGCCAATGTGTCTGGATGCCAATGTGTCTAGATGTTAATGTGTCTGGATGCCAATGTGTCTGGATGTTAATGTGTCTGGATGCCAATGTGTCTGGATGTTAATGTGTCTGGATGTTAATGTGTCTGGATGCCAATGTGTCTGGATGTCAATGTGTCTGGATGTTAATGTGTCTGGATGCCACTGTGTCTGGATGTTAATGTGTCTGGATGCCAATGTGTCTACATGCCACTGTGTCTGGATGTCAATGTGTCTACATGCCAATGTGTCTACATGCCAATGTGTCTGGATGTTAATGTGTCTACATGCCACTGTGTCTGGATGTCAATGTGTCTACATGCTACTGTGTCTGGATGTCAATGTGTCTACATGTCAATGTGTCTGGATGTCAATGTGTCTACATGTCACTGTGTCTACATGTCAATGTGTCTGGATGTCAATGTGTCTACATGCCAATGTGTCTGGATGTCAATGTGTCTACATGTAAATGTGTCTGGATGTTAATGTGTCTACATGCCACTGTGTCTGGATGCCAATGTGTCAGGATGCCACTGTGTCTGGATGTCAATGTGTCTGGATGCCACTGTGTCTGGATGTCAATGTGTCTACATGTCAATGTGTCAGGATGCCACTGTGTCTGGATGCCAATGTGTCTGGATGTCAATGTGTCTGGATGCCACTGTGTCTGGATGCCAATGTGTCTACATGTCAATGTGTCTGGATGTCAATGTGTCTACATGTCACTGTGTCTACATGTCAATGTGTCAGGATGCCACTGTGTCTGGATGCCAATGTGTCTGGATGTCAATGTGTCTGGATGTCAATGTGTCAGGATGCCACTGTGTCTACATGCCAATGTGTCTGGATGCCAATGTGTCTGGATGTCATTGTGTCTACATGTCACTGTGTCTACATGTCAATGTGTCAGGATGCCACTGTGTCTGGATGCCAATGTGTCTGGATGTTAATGTGTCTGGATGCCAATGTGTCTACATGTCAATGTGTCTGGATGTCACTGTGTCTACATGTCAATGTGTCAGGATGCCACTGTGTCTGGATGCCAATGTGTCTGGATGTTAATGTGTCTGGATGCCAATGTGTCTACATGTCACTGTGTCTACATGTCACTGTGTCTACATGCCAATGTGTCTGGATGTTAATGTGTCTACATGTCAATGTGTCTGGATGTCAATGTGTCTAGATGTCAATGTGTCTGGATGCCAATGTGTCTGGATGTTAATGTGTCTGGATGCCAATGTGTCTGGATGTTAATGTGTCTGGATGTTACTGTGTAAGGATGTCACTGTGTCTACATGTCAATGTGTCTAGATGTCAATGTGTCTGGATGTTAATGTGTCTGGATGCCAATGTGTCTGGATGTTAATGTGTCTGGATGCCAATGTGTCTACATGTCACTGTGTCTGGATGTTAATGTGTCTGGATGCCAATGTGTCTACATGTCAATGTGTTTACATGTCAATGTGTCTACATGCCAATGTGTCTGGATGTTAATGTGTCTACATGCTAATGTGTCTGGATGCCAAAGTGTCTGGATGTCAATGTGTCTGGATGTCACTGTGTCTGGATGCAAATGTGTCTGGATGCCAATTTGTCTGGATGTCAATGTGTCTGGATGTTAATGTGTCTGGATGCCAATGTGTCTGGATGTTAATGTGTCTGGATGTTAATGTGTCTGGATGCCAATGTGTCTGGATGTTAATGTGTCTGGATGTTAATGTGTTTACATGTCAATGTGTCTACATGTCAATGTGTCTACATGCCAATATGTCTGGATGTTAATGTGTCTACATGCCAATGTGTCTGGATGTCAATGTGTCTACATGCTAATGTGTCTGGATGCCAATGTGTCTGGATGTCAATGTGTCTACATGCTAATGTGTCTGGATATCAATGTGTCTGGATGTCAATGTGTCTACATGCTAATGTGTCTGGATATCAATGTGTCTAGATGTCAATGTGTCTGGATGCCAATGTGTCCGGATGCCAATGTGTCTGGATGTTAATGTGTCTGGATGTCAATGTGTCTACATGCCAATGTGTCTGGATGCCAATGTGTCTGGATGTCAATGTGTCTACATGCCAATGTGTCTGGATGCCAATGTGTCTGGATGTCAATGTGTCTACATGCCAATGTGTCTGGATGCCAATGTGTCTGGATGTCAATGTGTCTACATGCCAATGTGTCTGGATGCCAATGTGTCTGGATGTCAATGTGTCTGGATGTCAATGTGTCTGGATGTCAATGTGTCTGGATGCCAATGTGTCTAGATGTCAATGTGTCTGGATGTCAATGTGTTTGGATGTCAATGTGTTTGGATGTCAATGTGTCTGGATGTCAATGTGTCTGGATGTCAATGTGTCTGGATGTTAATGTGTCTGGATGTTAATGTGTCTGGATGCCAATGTGTCTGGATGTCAATGTGTCTGGATGTCAATGTGTCTGGATGCCAATGTGTCTAGATGTTAATGTGTCTGGATGCCACTGTGTCTGGATGTTAATGTGTCTGGATGCCAATGTGTCTGGATGTTAATGTGTCTGGATGCCAATGCGTCTGGATGTTAATGTGTCTGGATGCCAATGTGTCTGGATGTCAATGTGTCTGGATGTTACTGTGTCTGGATGTCAATGTGTCTAGATGTCAATGTGTCTAGATGTTAATGTGCCTGGATGCCAATGTGTCTGGATGTTAATGTGTCTGGATGTTACTGTGTCTGGATGTCACTGTGTCTACATGTCAATGTGTCTAGATGTCAATGTGTCTGGATGTTAATGTGTCTGGATGCCAATGTGTCTACATGCCACTGTGTCTGGATGTTAATGTGTCTCATGTCACTGTGTCTAGATGTAGCTGTGTCTGGATGTTAATGTGTCTGGATGTAGCTGTGTCTAGATGTCACTGTGTCTAGATGTTACTGTGTCTGGATGTAGCTGTGTCTAGATGTCACTGTGTCTAGATGTCACTGTGTCTGGATGTTAATGTGTCTGGATGTCAATGTGTCTGGATGTCAATGTGTCTGGATGTCAATGTGTCTAGATGTCAATGTGTCTGGATGTAGCTGTGTCTACATGTCACTTTGCTAGATGTTACTGTGTCTGGATGTAGCTGTGTCTAGATGTCACTGTGTCTAGATGTCACTGTGTCTGGATGTCAATGTGTCTGGATGTAGCTGTGTCTACATGTCACTGTGTCTAGATGTTACTGTGTCTGGATGTAGCTGTGTCTAGATGTCACTGTGTCTAGATGTCACTGTGTCTGGATGTTAATGTGTCTGGATGTCAATGTGTCTGGATGTCAATGTGTCTGGATGTCAATGTGTCTAGATGTCACTGTGTCTAGATGTCAATGTGTCTGGATGTCAATGTGTCTACATGTCACTGTGTCTACATGTCAATGTGTCTGGATGTCAATGTGTCTACATGTCACTGTGTCTACATGTCAATGTGTCTGGATGTCAATGTGTCTACATGTCACTGTGTCTACATGTCAATGTGTCTGGATGTCAATGTGTCTACATGTCAATGTGTCTACATGTCACTGTGTCTGGATGTCAATGTGTCTGGATGTCAATATGTCTACATGCCACTGTGTCTGGATGTCAATGTGTCTGGATGTCAATGTGTCTACATGCCACTGTGTCTGGATGTCACTGTGTCTGGATGTCAATGTGTCTACATGTCAATGTGTCTGGATGTTATTGTGTCTACATGCCAATGTGTCTACATGCCAATGTGTCTGGATGTCAATGTGTCTACATGCCACTGTGTCTGGATGTCAATGTGTCTACATGTCACTGTGTCTGGATGTCACTGTGTCTACATGCCAATGTGTCTGGATGTCAACGTGTCTACATGCCACTGTGTCTGGATGTCAATGTGTCTACATGCCACTGTGTCTGGATGTCAATGTGTCTACATGTCAATGTGTCTGGATGTAAATGTGTCTACATGTCACTGTGTCTGGATGTCAATGTGTCTACATGCCACTGTGTCTGGATGTCAATGTGTCTACATGCCAATGTGTCTGGATGTTAATGTGTCTACATGCCACTGTGTCTGGATGTCAATGTGTCTACATGCCACTGTGTCTGGATGTCAATGTGTCTACATGTCACTGTGTCTGGATGTCATTGTGTCTACATGCCAATGTGTCTACATGCCAATGTGTCTGGATGTCAATGTGTCTACATGTCACTGTGTCTACATGTCAATCAGTGGTCGACACTAACGGTGTCCCGGGATCCCGAGGACACCAACTATTGGGAAGGGATTCCAAACTTCAAATGCCAGGTGTTCCGTCGGGACACTACATGCCACTGTGTCTGGATGTCACTGTGTCTGGATGTCAATGTGTCTACATGTCAATGTGTCTGGATGTTAATGTTTCTACATGCCAATGTGTCTGGATGTTAATGTGTCTACATGCCACTGTGTCTGGATGTCAATGTGTCTACATGCCAATGTGTCTGGATGTCAATGTGTCTACATGTCACTGTGTCTACATGTCAATGTGTCTGGATGTCAATGTGTCTGGATGTCAATGTGTCTACATGTCAATGTGTCTGGATGTTAATGTGTCTACATGCCACTGTGTCTGGATGCCAATGTGTCTGGATGTCAATGTGTCTGGATTTCAATGTGTCTACATGTCAATGTGTCAGGATGCCACAGTGTCTGGATGCCAATGTGTCTGGATGTCAATGTGTCTGGATGCCACTGTGTCTAGATGTCAATGTGTCTGGATGCCAATGTGTCTACATGTCAATGTGTCTGGATGTCAATGTGTCTACATGTCACTGTGTCTACATGTCAAATGTGTCAGGATGCCACTGTGTCTGGATGCCAATGTGTCTGGATGTCAATGTGTCTGGATGTCAATGTGTCTGGATGTCAATGTGTCAGGATGCCACTGTGTCTACATGCCAATGTGTCTGGATGCCAATGTGTCTGGATGTCAATGTGTCTACATGTCACTGTGTCTACATGTCAATGTGTCAGGATGCCACTGTGTCTGGATGCCAATGTGTCTGGATGTTAATGTGTCTGGATGCCAATGTGTCTACATGTCAATGTGTCTGGATGTCACTGTGTCTACATGTCAATGTGTCAGGATGCCACTGTGTCTGGATGCCAATGTGTCTGGATGTTAATGTGTCTGGATGCCAATGTGTCTGGATGTTAATGTGTCTGGATGCCAATGTGTCTACATGTCAATGTGTCTGGATGCCAATGTGTCTACATGCCAATGTGTCTGGATGTCAATGTGTCTGGATGTCAATGTGTCTGGATGTCACTGTGTCTGGATGCCAATGTGTCTACATGTCAATGTGTCTGGATGCCAATGTGTCTACATGCCAATGTGTCTGGATGTCAATGTGTCTAGATGTCACTGTGTCTAGATGTCAATGTGTCTGGATGTCAATGTGTCTACATGTCACTGTGTCTACATGTCAATGTGTCTGGATGTCAATGTGTCTACATGCCACTGTGTCTGGATGTCAATGTGTCTACATGTCACTGTGTCTACATGTCAATGTGTCTGGATGTCAATGTGTCTACATGTCACTGTGTCTGGATGTCAATGTGTCTGGATGTCAATGTGTCTACATGCCACTGTGTCTGGATGTCAATGTGTCTACATGTCAATGTGTCTGGATGTCAATGTGTCTACATGCCACTGTGTCTGGATGTCACTGTGTCTGGATGTCAATGTGTCTACATGTCAATGTGTCTGGATGTTAATGTGTCTACATGTCAATGTGTCTGGATGCCAATGTGTCTGGATGTCATTGTGTCTACATGTCAATGTGTCTGGATGTTAATGTGTCTACATGCCACTGTGTCTGGATGTCATTGTGTCTACATGCCAATGTGTCTGGATGTCAAAGTGTCTGGATGTCAATGTGTCTACATGCCACTGTGTCTGGATGTCAATGTGTCTACATGCCACTGTGTCTGGATGCCACTGTGTCTACATGCCAATGTGTCTGGATGCCAATGTGTCTACATGCCACTGTGTCTACATGCCAATGTGTCTGGATGTCAATGTGTCTACATGCCACTGTGTCTGGATGCCACTGTGTCTACATGTAAATGTGTCTGGATGCCAATGTTTATGGATGTCAATGTGTCTGGATGTCAATGTGTCTACATGTCAATGTGTCTGGATGTTAATGTGTCTACATGTCACTGTGTCTGGATGTCATTGTGTCTGGATGTCAATGTGTCTACATGCCACTGTGTCTGGATGCCACTGTGTCTACATGCCAATGTGTCTGGATGCCAATGTGTCTGGATGTCAATGTGTCTGGATGCCAATGTGTCTACATGCCAATGTGTCTGGATGTTAATGTGTCTACATGCCAATGTGTCTACATGCTAATGTGTCTGGATGTTAATGTGTCTACATGTCACTGTGTCTGGATGTCACTGTGTCTGGATGTCAATGTGTCTACATGCCAATGTGTCTAGATGCCAATGTGTCTACATGCCAATGTGTCTAGATGCCAATGTGTCTACATGCCAATGTGTCTACATGCCAATGTGTCTACATGCCAATGTGTCTACATGCCAATGTGTCTACATGCCACTGTGTCTAGATGCCAATGTGTCAACATGCCAATGTGTCTACATGCCAATGTGTCTACATGCCAATGTGTCTACATGCCAATGTGTCTGGATGTCAATGTGTCTACATGTCAATGTGTCTACATGTCAATGTGTCTGGATGTCAATGTGTCTACATGTCACTGTGTCTGGATGTCATTGTGTCTACATGCCAATGTGTCTGGATGTCAATGTGTCTACATGCCAATGTGTCTGGATGTCAATGTGTCTACATGCCACTGTGTCTACATGCCAATGTGTCTACATGCCACTGTGTCTACATGCCAATGTGTCTGGATGTCAATGTGTCTACATGCCAATGTGTCTGGATGTCAATGTGTCTACATGCCAATGTGTCTGGATGTCAGTGTGTCTGGATGTCAATGTGTCTACATGCCACTGTGTCTACATGCCAATGTGTCTGGATGTCAATGTGTCTACATGCTAATGTGTCTGGATGTCAATGTGTCTACATGTCAATGTGTCTGGATGTCAATGTGTCTACATGTCAATGTGTCTGGATGTCAATGTGTCTGGATGTCAATGTGTCTACATGCTAATGTGTCTGGATGTCAATGTGTCTACATGCCAGTGTGTCTGGATGTCAATGTGTCTACATGCCACTGTGTCTGGATGGCAATGTGTCTGGATGTCAATGTTTCTACATGCCAATGTGTCTGGATGTCAATGTGTCTACATGCCAATGTGTCTGGATGTCAATGTGTCTGGATGTCAATGTGTCTACATGCTAATGTGTCTGGATGTCAATGTGTCTACATGTCACTGTGTCTGTATGTCAATGTGTCTACATGTCACTGTGTCTGGATGTCAGTGTGTCTACATGTCACTGTGTCTGGATGTCAATGTGTCTACATGTCACTGTGTCTGGATGTCAGTGTGTCTACATGCCAATGTGTCTGGATGCCACTGTGTCTACATGCCAATGTGTCTGGATGTCAATGTGTCTACGTGCCACTGTGTCTGGATGTCAGTGTGTCTACATGCCAATGTGTCTGGATGTCAATGTGTCTACATGCCAATGTGTCTGGATGTCAATGTGTCTACATGTCAATGTGTCTGGATGTCAATGTGTCTACATGTCACTTTGTCTGGATGTCAATGTGTCTACATGCTAATGTGTCTGGATGTCAATGTGTCTACATGCTAATGTGTCTGGATGTCAATGTGTCTGGATGTCAATGTGTCTACATGCTAATGTGTCTGGATGTCAATGTGTCTGGATGTCAATGTGTCTGGATGTCAATGTGTCTACAAGTCAATGTGTCTGGATGTCAATGTGTCTGGATGTCAATGTGTCTACATGCTAATGTGTCTGGATGTCAATGTGTCTACATGCTAATGTGTCTTGATGTCAATGTGTCTACATGCTAATGTGTCTGGATGTCAATGTGTCTGGATGTCAATGTGTCTACATGTCACTGTGTCTGGATGTCAATGTGTCTACATGCTAATGTGTCTGGATGTCAATGTGTCTACATGTCACTGTGTCTGGATGTCAATGTGTCTACATGCCAATGTGTCTGGATGTCAATGTGTCTACATGTCACTGTGTCTGGATGTCAATGTGTCTACATGCCAATGTGTCTGGATATCAATGTGTCTACATGTCAATGTGTCTGGATGTCAATGTGTCTACATGCTAATGTGTCTGGATGTCAATGTGTCTACATGCCAATGTGTCTGGATGTCAATGTGTCTACATGCTAATGTGTCTGGATGCCACTGTGTTTACATGCTAATGTGTCTGGATGTCAATTTGTCTACATGCCAATGTGTCTGGATGCCACTGTGTCTACATGCCACTGTGTCTGGATGTCAATGTGTCTACATGCCAATGTGTCTAAATGCCATTGTGTCTACATGCCAATGTGTCTGGATGTCAATGTGTCTACATGCCAATGTGTCTACATGCCACTGTGTCTGGATGTCACTGTGTCTACATGCCACTGTGTCTGGATGTCAATGTGTCTACATGCCACTGTGTCTGGATGTCAATGTGTCTACATGCCAATGTGTCTGGATGTCACTGTGTCTACATGTCACTGTGTCTGGATGTCAATGTGTCTGGATGTCAATGTGTCTACATGTCAATGTGTCTGGATGTCAATGTGTCTACATGCCACTGTGTCTGGATGTCAATGTGTCTACATGCCAATGTGTCTACATATCAATGTGTCTGGATGTCAATGTGTCTACATGCCACTGTGTCTGAATGTCAATGTGTCTACATGCCAATGTGTCTGGATGTCAATGTGTCTACATGCCACTGTGTCTGGATGTCAATGTGTCTACATGCCAATGTGTCTGGATGTCAATGTGTCTACATGTCAATGTGTCTGGATGTCAATGTGTCTACATGCCACTGTGTCTGGATGTCAATGTGTCTGGATGTCAATGTGTCTACATGTCATTGTGTCTGGATGTCAATGTGTCTGGATGTCAATGTGTCTACATGTCACTATATCTGGATGTCAATGTGCCTACATGCCACTGTGTCTGGATGTTAATGTGTCTGGATGCCAATGTGTCTGGATGTCAATATGTCTACATGCCAATGTGTCTGGATGTCAATGTGTCAATGTGTAGTAGTAACGTTTTTAAAATTGCAGAAGTCTGCATTTATTGCTTCTGATGAAAAGATGACAATTAAATTTTAAAAAGGGTTATGCAAATGGCACTAATACAGCTTTGTGGTTTACAACAGCTTTTAATTATATGTCAAATAAGAGTAAACAATGGATCTTATAATATTTGAAAATAACACTTCAATACACAAATGCATACATCAACGTTATTATTACAGACAATACTAGTTGAAATAAAACTAGCACTGTTCATTTCAAATGTGTGAAAAATTGTTTAAAATTGCAGTATACACTTATAGTTTTAAGTTTGATTTCCAACATTGGAAAAAAGTTATATATATTTAACACTTACAAGGAGTTTCTTTAAAACATGATGTTCGCAATAAAACAAATGGCTGATATTACTATTAATTAAACTAGTGACAATTCCAATAAATCTTAAGTTTACACTTGTTTTCTTCACTCTTGCCTTGCAGTTCTCTGCTTTAAAGTTGCATTCATTGATATATATGTATTGTGGATACGGTGGACTCTATCTATGTCTCTGTCTTTCCAGGCTGGATCTAGTATGGATCTATTTATTCCCTTCTGTATCCCCAGGCTGGATCTACTGTGGATCTACTTATCCCCTTCTGTATCCTCAGGCTGAATCTATTACGGATCTACTTATCCCCTTCTGTATCCCCAGGTTGGATCTATTGTGGATCTACTTATCCCCTTCTGTATACCAAGCTGAATCTATTATGGATCTACTTATCCCCTTCTGTATCCCCAGGTTGGATCTACTATGGATCTACGTATCCCCTTCTGTATCCCCAGGTTGGATCTAGTATGGATCTATTTATCCCCTTCTGTATACCAAGCTGAATCTATTATGGATCTACTTATCCCCTTCTGTATCCCCAGGTTGGATCTACTTTGGATCTACGTATCCCCTTCTGTATCCCCAGGTTGGATCTAGTATGGATCTATTTATCCCCTTCTGTATACCAAGCTGAATCTATTATGGATCTACTTATCCCCTTCTGTATCCCCAGGCTGGATCTACTATGGATCTACGTATCCCCTTCTGTATCCCCAGGCTGGATCTATTATGGATCTACTTATCCCCTTCTGTATCCCCAGGCTGGATCTACTATGGATCTACGTATCCCCTTCTGTATCCCCAGGCTGGATCTACTATGGATCTACTTATCCCCTTCTGTATCCCCGAGCTGGATCTATTATGGATCTACTTATCCCCTTCTGTATCTCCAGGCTGGATCTAATATGGATCTACTTATCCCCTTCTGTATCCCCGAGCTGGATCTATTATGGATCTACTTATCCCCTTCTGTATCTCCTGGCTGGAAATAATATGGATCTTCTGATCCCCTTCTGTATCCCCAGGCTGGATCTATTATTCATGGGATTCCTTTCTAATGTCCAATATTTTTGTCACAATGTGACTCTTTCGTTGAGCCTTTTGTCACGATGGACCCTTTTCTCTTTAGACCAGCGATGTGGCTCACAATCATATGAGCACCCGTGTCAAAGATGTGACTTCCTCTCTCTTCTATCTATTAGCTTATTTAGTCCCGATGTGACTATTTTATCAAACTTCCACATTTTTAATATTAACACTTCTCAATGACCAGCTATGTGGCCAACAAACAAAACTCCAAACACACTCCCGTTAATAATGTGACTCTACCTCTCATCTATATGTTGGCTTATTCAGTTGCCATGTGACTATTATAGCCCCAAACAAAAAAAATCATACACCCATGTCAACACTATGAGTTCCTCTCTCTTCTATCTGTTCGATCTGGCTATTTTATCAAAACTTTGACATTTTTGATATTTACACTTCCCACTGACCAGTGATGTAGTGAACCAACAAAACTTCTAACACACTCCCATCACCGATGTAATTCTAACCAGGAACTGAGCTGAAATGACTCGCACTTCTCACATGCACAATGACACTCTTACCCAGATACAACCTAGACACTTCCATTCCAAGATCTGACCCCTCTTTGTCCCACTAATTTGTTTTGATAAACCTTTCATTCTGCACTCACAACAAATCCCTGTCACACTGACACTACACACACAATCACACAATCTGATACCCTATTTAAAATAAACAAAGCTAGCTTGGGTTTCAATTCTATGACATAAATTAATAACAAAGCAAACAGTTATAAGAAATAAAATAACACAAGAAAATTATCCAAATGTTGTAAATGGTGTGGAAAGACTAAAACTATGGATACCTTGCTTACAGGGATAATGCCTGTTTCAAGGGAGGCAGGGTCAAGGTGATACATAAAGGGTAATTGTCAATTTTAGTGTATGATGTTCATATTTACTGGGTTTCTCGTCCCACGGATCGAACCTGGGGCCTCCTGTACCTGGAGCCGATGCTCTAGCGATTGCACTACCAGGTCTGGTCATATTGGGATATAATTTTAACATAACTGCATAGTACAAAATACAGTCATGATCTACCTGTTAAGGTATTTTGTTAACCAGGTTTTCAGTGAAAATCCTGGTTATAAGATTGGGGTATGGCGGGCAGGGCGGCATCAAACAGTGTTTTTCGGTCAATAACTTTAGTTTGGATAAACCAATCTTGATGAAACTTTGGATATAGCAAGCTTGCATAAAGACCTAGCCAGGGGTGTGATTGGTCAAATATGAAAAGGGAGGAAAATTTTTCGGCGCGGGGTTTGGGGGCCGCAGTAGGCCCCCAGTGGGGTCAAGGGGCAAGGCCCCTTGTGGGGGTTCAGGGGGCAAAGTCCCCCAAAAAAACGATTTTCAGCTTTAAGAAAGTGGTCTAAAATTCTTCCAGAGACCCCTTCTTCAGAATCCCTAAACCATATTTTATCTTTCTCTTTATTAAAACATGGGCAGTTCAACATAAAAAGATCATAGCTTTTTATCTATCTTTATTTACTTACAACTAATTAAATGTGTGCTATGAGAAAAATAAAATTATCAACATATATATTGATATATCTTACAAGGAATATTTTCTTTTTAACAATTTCACTAAAATTGACTATTAATTTTTTTTAATGAGATCAAACATAAAGCCCATTCTTAAAAAAAACACATTACATAAAAATAGTTTTATATCTAAATAAATACAAAAAGTAAATATATGTATTTCTTTTAACAATTGAGCATATTAACATAGAAATGAATAATTGTGGCATGCAATTATTGACAATGTTTTTGTTTGTTTTTGCCATAGACATTTTAGGGTAAATATTAAGCTTAATACTATCAAATATAATAAGAATTCAAACAGTAAAACCTATCTTTTGTTTTCAGAAACTTTTAAGTACCTTGAAGCTGTTCACTGTAAGAAGAGTTAGGAACATAGGAGATGACAAGAATTAAAAGTGTGGCTATATATTTAACAGTGTCATATGAACAACAAAGACTAGTCCATTAGTAAACAAATAAAAAATTAGCATTTCTCTAAACAATCCAGCATATTTACGTGGATATATATTATGTGAAGTCATAATACATATACAACAATGTGACTGACAAGCGATGACTAGCAAAGGCCAAGCAACAAAGAAAATGCATGTATTTCTTTTGAAAGTCCACAAAAGTTTCATTTCACTTAGTATTTTACTATAGAACCTATAGTATCATTGTATGATGGAAGCTTCTAGCAATAACATACAACTAAAAACTGACATATACAAGTTAAATTGTGGAGATAAGAAGACAATAAAACACATCCTGAATAAGTAAATACAATATCACATAAGAAAATATAAAATGTGCATGGTGACTGAATTTCACCATGTATGCAAATACAGAGCACATGCTTGTGAATTTGTTTTTACTGTTGCACTTGCATGCAAATCTAAACAAGACTTTTTTTACTCCTTATTTGTTCTTTTACTTTTGCTGTACAGCAGCAAAAAATCATACTTTGCATCATCTTAAAACATAGTTTTAAACATTTTTAAATTTTATATACACAACATAAAAGTACTGATGACTAGTTTAAAAACTGAATAAATATATTTAAGCATTTACCTGAACAATCCAGTACAACCAAATACATATAAATATTTATGTGTGAAGCATGTAATGTTGACAACAACTATGTTCATGATAGCTAACAACTTTCAGCTGAGCATTAAGCTTAATATAAAATAATTAAGTCATAGACTTAAATATTAAAGTTGTATTTGGTTATTTATTTGTAATTGCCTAGTTTCAGCACATTATTAATGTCTCCTATCAGCATTTAATTTTAAATTGTTGATTCTGCTCACAAGTGTCAATATTAGTTTTAGCACTCAAGTATGTTAGTATCAGCACTTAATTCTAACCATTACTTTCAGCAAATTGTCAAGTTTTAGCACTTACATTGTTTCGTCTATGTTTAAGCACGTCTTATTTATGCTTCAGCACATAATGGCTACATGCCACACAGTGGTCCATATTATATGGACCACTTTTTTGAAAGTGGTAAGAATTAATAGTTAGTTTTCATTTTTAGGTTGCAGTGTTTAAGGCCAACTTAGAATTTACATTTTCCTGAATAAGGTATACAGTTTCCTCTTTTTTGACAAATTAGGAAGGTGCAATATATTCTACAAATGAGATATAGTTAAAACAAAAAAAATCAAGTCCATTTTTCAGTATGTGTATAGTACACAAACAAAATAAATAATAAACAGTAGGGTACACTAAATGTCACATTGTTTCTGTTATGTTCTTTGAATGGCATAACAATATTTTTACAAATAGCCACAAAACATTTCATTTATGCTAAACAATCCTCAATATTTTTACAATTATTTATTTAATCATAAGGAACTCAAATACTAATACATTATGACAAACTGGCCATCAAATATATGCTCAAATAACTGCCTGCTAATCATAGAAATTGAAGATGACTAAAATGTCACTGGAAATAAGTTACCTGTGCAGAAGCAACTCGATTTTCAAAAGAAACACATGGCTTGGTTTCTGCAGGCACTTCTGGAATTTTCTCATTTTTGAAAAAGGGATGGATGCCGTACGACTTTTCAGAATTTTCAACTTTCCAGGTGAATGAAGCTGATAGTTTCTGATTCGATGAAGTTGACTTCAGATTTCTGCCATGCTCTGCACTTTGGCAGTGCTCAACTAGAGCAACACGTCCTCTAGACCCATACGATATTGTTTTCTCACAAAGAATACTCTTATACTTTCCTGGACTGTCGATTTTTCTGATAAATTGGGACAAAGCTACACGAATACCATCAAGATCGATGACAGTTTCTAACCATTCCCATCTGAATTTGTTTTAACATTCCGCATCTACATCTATCGCTAAGTGATAATCGTTCGTACGCTCAATAATTTGTGACATTTTCGTTGTTTTTCCACCATAATTTTCTAGTTGTAAACAATCGCCATCAAAACTTAACCGGATGCGTCATCGCATAGCTACGGCTTTTCTGATTGGACGAACCTTCGGGAAACAACCAATGAAATTGCGCGGTGCAAATCGTAAGTTTAATCGTGTTGTTGTCTCCTCGGCAATTGGTACTCCTCGGGTAATTCCGTCCTCGGAAGAATCATCATTCGTGAGTTATCCGAGATGTTCCGATTGGTCTCCTCGGTTTTCCTCGGGTCCTCTCGACGGTCGCTTGACGACGCCGAAACAGACTCTTCAATTGGATGAACAGTTAGGTAACAACCAATGAAATTGCGCGTTACAAATCGTTTAGCCTGGTAAGTTGAACGTGTTTTCGTCTACGGCAATCGGTGTTTATCGAAGAATTCTGTCCTCTCGTTGGTCGCTTGTCGCCTCCGAGAAACTTAAACCGAATCCGCGGTGACCATTTGCCCCCTATCCCCCCCCCCCACTAAAATTTTCTCCTCGAATTTACGCGAATTGCAGAAATGGTCCTTGGCCGACCCAAATCCGCGGAAATCCGCGTTTCCGCGGAAAAATCACACCCCTGGACCTAGCTTGGGATTGGATATGGATTGTTAAACTTTAAGCCAATATTATATCATTGTTTTGTTTCAAGCTGGTATCGGTTTGCCTACATCAAATACAATTAATGAAACAACCTGTTTGGAAGAATTAGGGTATAAACTTGCACTTTAGTCAAACAAAAAAAGTATTTTCAACACCTGTCAGGTCATGGTCAAGGTCACTGTTACTAAAAACAGAAAACAGTTTCTGGTTAATAACTTTAGTTTGCATAAACCAATCTGGGTGAATTTTTGAATATAGCGAGTTTGCATAAAGTCCGAGCATGGGATTGGATTTGGGGTCAGTTGGATCAAGGTAAAGATCACTTTTACTTAAAATTGGAAACAGTTTCTGCTTAAAAATTTGTGTTAACTTGTTAAATCGTTGAAAACCTGGTTTCGTGGCATGGCCACGCTTCTTGAATTACTGTTTTTCTCCTAATGGAGTACATGAACCATATGGTCAATTTAAATATTCATTCTACAAGTAAATGATCCCATAAATTAATATGGAACATTGGACCATGGAAATGATGGTAGCCATACAGGACTTTAAATACCATTAAGACAGTGATGTGTAGGACCTGAGCCAATCAACTGGGGGCATGAAACTTTAGCCATCACCATGTTAAATGGTTTTTACTGAACGGACATGCGAAGTTAAATCATTTGATCTGTGAAGTATTGTTAAACTTTAAGCCAATATTTTATCATTGTTTTGTTTCACGGTGGTATCGGACATTTTGCCTATATCAAATACAGCTAATAAAACAACCTGTTTGGGGAATATAGACAGTACAAATCCTGAACAATGAACTTTAAAAGTTCATTTCTTTCCAAATTTTATAAATAAGCAAGATAGGAATTTCTACTAAAAATAGAATGTCAAAGCGGATTACCTGTATGATGATAAAACCGGATCTCCAAAGTAAATGGTCATATGTTTGTTTTTTAGTTTAAAAATAGCTAACTGTGCAGCATGGCTCTGATAGGAAATATATGTTTGTAATGACAATTTTGCACATGCGAGCAGATGTCCTCAGTCATTCTCGTTCTAGCTAGAGAACAATTGAGGGAAAATGGTCAAGGCATTCTGAATTCTGGAAATGATGTCCTATTATATATAACTATAGCGAGTAAGCAGTATTATTATATGTTAAGTTGTTCTTTGTATTAATATATTTATAAAATTTATGAAAACTATTGGTTATTCGTTTAAAATTTACTATTTTTTCTATTTCTAAAAACAGATCGATAGCGTCTGTAGTGGCTCGTTATACAAAATATTAATTTTACTCACACACAGATGACAATCATGGAACAGCGCAGTAGTTACAGACTTGTTCTGGGGTAAACAGTGACCAGAGATCGAGTCCAGTCGCAGTCTAAACAAAAATTTCTGTGACTTTTTCTTTTTTACAATAAATTTAACAAATGAAACAGACAAAAAATATTGATCAATAACAAATGTTAATTATTTTATTTTTAATTAGGATCATTGATCAGTTATTGGCGAAGCTATAAAAATGCACTTGTTACTTTTTAGGCTGGATCGCTTGCCACAGCATCCAGAGTTATGAGACTGTAATTATGGACACATGACCTGTATGACCTTTACTACTCACGGCTGGTCTGCATGCCTTGGAAAAAAGTAGTGTGAGTACAGAAACAAATATGTACGGTACCTACTTATGGCCCACTTTAGGCAACATATTTGGAATGCAATATTTAAGTCATGCATGGGCAACATGGCGCCGGTTGTCACTAGAAATATTTTGAGCAGGCTCAATTAACTTTTGAGGAGGCTAGGCTATGCGAGCGCCGAAGGCGAGAAGCGCTGCTAGGGGGGGTCCCATGCTCTTGACCGATTTTTTTTTTCTTCCTCAAATTTGAGGCAGCCCAATTTTCATTTGAGGCGGTCAAATCGGCCGCCAGCCGCCTCCTAATGACAACCCTGGGTGGGGTCATGAAAAAGTCCTAAACAGGGCGAGTAGACCCTCATTAAACTAGTTTCAGTCAGTCAGTCAGTAACCGATTCATCTAAGATTTTATGCAGGCAAGCATTCTGACCAAGTCTGGTGAAGATTGGACCATAAATGTGGTCTCTAGTGTGTTCACAATGTCTTTCTAAAATTTGACCTTTTTGTCCTAATTTTTGACCCCATTACCCTATTGCCTCTACTGTGCTCACAGGCAAACTGTTGATGATGCACAATAGTCAAAGGATAAAGTGGTATCAGAAAAGCTCACCTTGTTGTGCTCAGGTGAGCTAAAAAGTGCATTCACTACATTTTACTCTTACCTCTTATGTTGTTATCTTTAACACATTGTATTAAACAATAAAATAGATTAAAATAGTGTGGATAATGTCTCCTGTTTTACTTGTGAAACTAGTGTAAGTTAGATTTTATTTTTCTCTAAAATCATTCATTATTTATTTAGATAAAAAAAGGTAGAACAATCTTACTCATTATCAATAATGTTTAAATACTGATTATATGAAGCAAAGATATTTTCTTTTACTTACTCTCTCTACTTACTTAATATTTAATTCTCTCACTAAAGAAATCCAAGAGAATTCACTCATTGAAAACTGAAGCCACAACCCTGGTCACACTTGATGCACATTTGGCAGCAAGACTGTATTCCACCACCCCACCCTATCTGACTATGAATAGATTCGCTAAGCCTCGCCTTTCACCACAAGGCATATGGTGTGCACAGTCCCACCACATTTCTGATACTACTGCTGGGTTCAAGTTAAAATCTCTGTCCCTCTTATCTGTGTTGATAACTTTTGCACTCTGCACTCACAGAAATAAATCGCTTTAAGGACAGAACAAAACAAATGAGCAATGTTAAACATATTAACTCGCGATTTGGCTAGCAGTACTCCTAAAGGTGAACCTCTTCCCTAATCTTTGTTTCGTAAGGGAGGAGAGTTTCCATACAGGAGGAACTTCTCTCATTTTAAAATGCAAAATTTCTATTTGAGATCAAAACACAGCCGCAGGGATTTGGGGGGTGAGCATTACATTAGGCTGTGGAATTCACAATTTTGCCCACTCCTCAAATAGTATCAAAAACAAAGAAATCCATTTCATTTTCCCTTTAAATGAGTACATAAACTAGGTACCTCCTAAAGGCCCATTTTAGACCATACTTAAGGAAATAACCTTTAAGCCATGCATGGGCAACATGGCAGGGTCAAGATAAAATCTGAAAGGATGTGCTGACCGTTATTCAACTAGTTTCAATCAATCAATCAATCAAACAAAACAAATGTTTATTTGGTTTATCATTACAGTTATATCCATAAGCAAACCAACAGCATGGTGTTCTAAATCAGTATTTCTCTTTTCTATGGAGAAATATCACACAATTTTAATTTAAACATAAAAATACACCATTATATTATATCAAGCTGTCTACTTTATAACATGTAACCAATATTGTCATTATTTCTTGTATATATTAAGCCTACGTTAAATCACATTCTTGCATATAGTATTTTGAAAGTGAAACAATCATAATTACAATTATTTCTTTGTAAACAATATGAAGAACTAATAAACACAAAAAACAAAACATTCATCATCTTTAAAATAAATTTACCATAACTGTTTGATACATACTCAGCGTTCACACCATCTGACACATCACTGAACTTGAACTTCCCTTATTAAACACAATTGTGCAGCAACAATACATAAGTGTACACCATTAAAACTTGTATGAGTAGTCCGGAAATATGTTGCAAATCAACAGATTTTTTAGAATTTTGGTGAGTTGCAGTATTTCCCATAGGTTGTTATCATGTTAGTAACAAGTGGTATAGACCAAGGATTTAAAAAAAACATGATGCCTAAACATTTAAATCTACAAGCTTTCAATTACTATTCAACCAAAATACTTAATGCAAGTTCCTTTTTTTAAGATTTCAACAAGATCTACCATGCAATTGAACATTATTTATGTATAGAGTTAACTTAGGACCCTTAGTGTCTACATGTACATATAACACTTGTAATACATGTATCTAGATCAAAGGGTTCATAATAGCAACATTTGTGCACACAGATCCGAGGCATGTCACAATGTAACAGCATTCATCACTAGTTTAACATGTAAAAGGTTAACACTAAACAAACACTTTTATCTGTGTTAATCTAATTAAACCATTTACCAAAGTGACCAAACCATTTCCTGTCATAAAAGTTCAAATTACCAAAATGCTCTTCTAAGGATGAAAAGAACACAACTCTGCAAATAATATTAATCTAGATCAGCCAGATTCCACACAGATCCATCTCATCAGCATATACAGTATCTTCTGTCAAGCTGGGCTTGAAATTAGCACTTGCATACTCGCAAAATGGAAGTGAACATTGACAAGAGCGAGTTGAGTATAAAAGCACTCGCAGAAGTTTGCGAGTCCCAAATTAAGGAAAAATCTAAAGTTTAGATTACGTAATCATCAAGAAAAATCTAAAAAAAATAATTCATGATTGTTTCCTGTAAAGAAATGTATATCTTTTAAAAAAAAAATATATGAGCAAACATTTGATCCATTTTTTTCCGGTAAACACACTTAACATGATGACGTATTAATATGTGCACACTACATTTTACAGTCAGAAACTAGATACATCCAACACGTTTGCCCCCTGTAAGTGTAGACCAGACGTTTACCCCCATCAAATATGGATGGCAGATGTTACGACCCTTGGAGAGATCCACCTAGGACATTACGGAGTACGACAGTATGGCCAGATTTTTGTGTAAAGGTGGACATTTCAGCCTATTTGAAACGTGTCCTTTAAATTCAATTTAATGTTAAAAATGATAGAAAATTATTGTTTATTGTTTATTTTTCATACTCAAGGCATAGATATACATATACAGGCCATATGTTTGCCCCCCTGTTAAAATGAAAAGGAGTATGTTTGCCCCCATCCCATATTTGTAATATGGCGGACTTTGGTTTAAATCTCTCGCTGTCAGTAACTTGTAAAATCCAAGAATAGTAGGAAAGTATTACTACAGACACATTTCATTGTTAAAATGATTATCTCACATAAACATGAGCACATGCTGTTTTGCCAAAAACATGCACATACACAGTTGCATAAAACTGCATAATGAGAAACTCTAAAGGAGTGTGTGGGAGGGGGGAGGGGGGAGGGGTGTCTTATGTCCGGCCTTATATTTAAATAGGGGGCAAACATTCGGGGTGCACATACGAGGCGGGGAAGGGAAGATAGGTCATTTAGTTACATAATGACAATACATTACATGTAAAACAAGAAAACTAAAACATTGACAAAGCAAAGAGGTTAATTAAAAAATGCGAGTAAGCCTTAGATTTTGTGAGTTAAAATTTTTAGCACTTGCAAACAATTGCCGTACCAAAAAGTATTAAATTCTAGCCCTACTGTCAAGTCTTGATTACACCCTGTAAAATATTGCTACATTGCTACTATTAGTAAACTACACATAACTTGCCGACAGGACCTGGTAGCGCAATCGGTAGAGCGTCGGCTCAAGGTACGGGAGGCCCCGAGTTCAGTCCCGGGCCGCGACATACCAAAGTTGTTAAAAATGGTAGTGGCATAGCTCCATTGCTAATGCTCAAGCAAATATAAGGGTAGTTCCATGACTGGTTGGCCCAGTATCAGGATAATGTGACTGGGTGTGGTATCATGCCAGGTGTTCACGGCATGCTATACACAGTGAAGGCAGCACTATATCTGCTTCAAGTGGACATTGTCTCTAGATAACTGAAATACTGTTGGTGGAAGGATGAACCTAATAAACAAACATTACTTGCCTTGTATAGTCACTGCAACTAGTTCTAAATCCTTAACACATAGATTATACAGAGGATAAACTAATCTGTGTCAGAAATTCCAGCCAATAATCTTGGTATTTATAAACACATTACATGATTTACCACTGATAAAAAGCAAGTGTGACAACTTATCACAACAATGTCTTGATTTCGAAGTAATTGTTGTGAAAACAAACCAATCTGTGACTGATACAGACATAATTATACATGCTTATCCTGTGTTCTCACCTTAATACCCTGGAGCTATCATCTATCCACCAAAGTTAAGAATTCAAAGTCAATTTAAAAATTGAAAGTAGTTTTGCATAAATTTAAAATAGCCAATTGGGGTATATTTTACCATTTGTTTACAGACCTTTTCATTTGATACAAGGGATGATCCAAAAGTTTTGTCACTGCCTCGCTAGTGCAATAATTTGACGTACCATTGTTTAATATTTAGTATATACAAATAGACAAACATGATTTCAGTTATATTCTACAATAATATTATAAGTTCAACCATTACAGCGCTCTATGCAGATGTTTTGATAGACCCGTTACGTGCTAACTGCTGCACGCCTATTTTTCAGGTTAATATTTTCCCTGTTGAAAGAAGAAATGCTTAGAAATGTAAGAAAAAAATGCCGAAAGCAGACTAATCTTGTTTGACGTGAGGTCATTTCATATTGTAAGCAGAAGTAAAAGTTTAAATGACGTCAGTGCACGTATACGTTTTCCAGGCATAACTGATTATTATCCGTTTGAACGAAAAATGTCAGATCTTGAAAAAACGCCGCAACGTGCCATATTACATTCTGGTTTCAAGCTGGGAAAGTTGGCCCAGGAAACGATACATATGGTTAATTCAACATATGGTGAAAACTCTGTGAACAGAAGACTTGTATACCGATGGTTTCAACGCTTTAAAGAGGGAGATGAGTCACTTGATGATCACACAAGGACCGGAAGGCCAGCAAAATGAAATGATGTCAAACTTGTTTCCGACGCTATTGAGGAGGATCAGCGCTTAACCATTCGGGATCTCTCTGAACAGTCAGGATTCAGTTACGGTACTGTACAACGCATTCTAACTGAAGATTCGAAGATGACATATGTAAGCGCTAGGTGGGTGCTGATTCTGCTGACAGAAGAACAAATGGTTTCACGCGTGAAAGAAACTAGAAAGTTTTTAAGGTGCTACAGTTGAGAGGGCGATCAGTTTCTGCGCAATGTTATCACGGTAGATGAGACTTGGCTTTTCTACTACGACCCTTAAAAGAAGATGCAAAGTAGCCAGTGGAAAAGAGACACATCCCCTCCTCCAAAGAAGGCACACGTGATGAAGACAATCGGAATACACATGTTTATTGTGTTTTTCGATATGGAGGGAATTATTCTCAGCCACGCCGTACCAAAGGGCCAGACCGTCAACGCCACACATTATTCAAAGTTAAAGTAAATTTGTTTGGTTTGGTTTAAGACATACAAAGCAAATTATCTACTTAAATAAAAATAATAAACTAGTATATAAATATCAGAAAGATTACATGTATTCAATATGTGTATTTAATAACACGCATACTTATTCAAAATAATAATTTCTCGTTCAAGGTCTTGACGCGTAATCTGCTGAAGGCGCTGCGCAAGAAGAGGAACCACTTCTATATGGATTTAAGCAGTTGTATACTTCACCATGACAATGCCACTCCCCATACAACCCAAGAGACTCGACTGGACATAGATGTCCTCAGAATGCAGACACTTACCCATTAGGCATATAGTCCTTTAGCTCCTTGTGACTTTGCGCTTTTTCCTTACTTGAAGGGCGAACTGAAGGAACAGCGATTTGAGAATCTACGGGAAATAAAAGACGGAAAGCAAATGCATACTATCACGACTGCCTTCCGAGTGGTTTGTGAATTTATTCCAGAAGTGGGTTATGAGGCACAGACAGTGTATCAAGTATGGTGGACGATATTTTGAGAAGGAGTGATGTTGCGGTATTGTGATATTTTTAAGTAATGTCGCTGACGTCGTTTGTGTGCGGCTCTGGTTGCTGATGTGCTTTATGTAATTATCTGTTATTTATAAACTATAATGTTAATGTAGATCAAACTTTACCTGTTATACCTGTAATACGTTCATTAATATGTATGCCGACTTCGGTTGTTGTAATGTTTTTACAACGTTGTTGTAATGTTATTACAACGTGTTTTATAAAGGCAGTGACAAAACTTTTGGTCATCCCTCGTAGTTTGCTTTTGTCCCAGATAACTTGACTTGACAGCAAAAGTTTGAAAGAAAGAATTTTACCAATTATTTCAAGATTGATTTTTTAATAAATTGATTAATCTGTTGTTGTAAGATATATTCTATAATCAAGAGTTATACATAAAACACACACATTTATTTTGTATTTACACTAAAAGGCCCCATAATGGTTAACCTGAATTCAAGAAAGCTAATAAGAAATATATTTTGTCGGTAAACATGGCCTATTCATAGCATAACAAACTGTCAAAAGTTTTGAAACAATAAAACACAATTAAGAACATTTTTTTTTCATGCATATCATTTCCTTTTCTTACTTACCACATACTACAGAAAGTTGTGTAATTGTATGTGCAAACAAAAATTTGAAGTTGTAATAAAAAACAATATAGACGTTATTGTAGACATACATTACCTTTATCCTACAAGGGAATATTAAGATAACATCTCTAGAGATAAAGCCTATATATAAATTAGTATTAGACACTTCATCACAGGTTAAGTCAATATCCTGCATTATCACCATATACTATTGGTGTTACTTTATCAGCAGTCTACATATATTACAATGCCTATCACATAACACCTTTATCTCTGTCCTATAGATATCTAACACAGCAACATGTTAACATTTATAGATGCTTTGAAAAGATACCAAGTTGTAGTCTCTACCATATGTGTGATAGTATCAAGGTATTTTGTCCACCTAGAATAATACTTGGTTGCAGGGACAGTGGTGGGGGCTGTCGGTTCATGGACATTTGCCCCCCTAGATAATTGCCCCCACCCCGGCCCCCATGAGGTTTGCCCCCCTGTAAGTGCCAACCGGCTGTTTCTCCACCCTATCAAATATAAAGGCCGTATGTTTGCCCCCCTCAAATATTTGTCATATGGTTGACTTTGGTTTTAACCTCTCGCTGTCAGTAACGTGTAACATCCAAGAATTTAAGGAAAACATTACTCCTTACAGTCACATTTCATCATCAAGATCATTATCTCTCATAAACATGAACACATGCTGTTTTGCTGAAAACAGGCACATACATTAAGAAGCATAAAACAAACAACTTTCTAAAACAAGTGTGTTTTACCTGTTTGCACAAATTAGCGCCAATTAATGGCCATTAACAACATTGTTAATGTACTTAAAACATTGAGTCACTAATTAAATCACTGTGATTTTAATTTTTTTAAGGTTGTAACCAATAAATGCGGTGTTATTTTAATTGTAAAATTATGTTTAATTACTTATGGCGGCTTCTTTTTGCCTGCTAAAGGATTGCAGCAAAACGTGTTCGTGTTGTTGTTTTTTAAATATAAACTGTAAATACAGACGAACTACGTGTGTGAAGCATGGAACAGCGGATTCGGGACTCTTGTCTGACATGGCAACACCTCTCTGTGAACCGTTATTGTGAGCTTTTGAAAGGATGTGGTATGGTGGAGGTGGTAACGTTTTTTTAAAGATGTCATGAAATATGTAATGGCGTTTTTTAGCCATATACCGTGTAATTCCATATTAAAATAAATATTAAAAATATCAAGTCAAAAGAATTCATGTAAACGGCGACCGAACATATCCGCAATGATAATTAATGTTGGCAGCTTTACTCATGCTAACACTGCAACATCAAAGAAAACTCTGGGCAAAAATTGCCAGTCGCTATCCTTTGAAGTCACACACACACCAAGTGTTTTTTCAATTTGACCTATATTTCCTAAAGAACGTGTAAAAAGATATCGATCGATAATTGTCTTCAAGCTTCCATTTAGCCAAGATAGTGAGGGTGTGAAAGAATGATAAGTAACAAACCATGAGATAACAACATGTTTACATGTTTATTGGCATAAATTTGCAAGTCTGTTTACCGGGGTTGCGTACCGTGACCAAAATACTTAGGCAAGGTCTGTTTTGTAATGTGGGTGTTTGTCCTACACTCCTACTAATCCTGTAAATATTGAAATTTGCTTAGAACCCAGTGTTAAGTTTACATTTAAGAATGTTATTAATGTAAATACACATTACACAATGATCACTGTAAGGAAAAGTAGCCTATTTAATATCCTTTTAATAAGCAAGAGTATACAAAATAATCAAGTTTTACTATAATAACAAGGTTACATCAATCTTCACCGTGATATCCAAATTTCAATATGTTACTATCATTTCTCCTAAACGAACATCATCTTCTTTTGATGTGGTTCAATACTCATGGATATTTTAAGTAAAGGGGCTGAATGTTTATAACATGCTCTGGTATTACAAAGTTGCTTGGCTTAAAGCTGATTTTTACAGCTTTGACATTCAATTTTGTTGCCCTGACTTAAGGACGATTTCTAAAATAATATTCCTTTCATAGAATTTTCTACTTTTTTAATATCTGTAGTAGAATTCAATGGCAAGCTCGAAAATGAAAAGAAAAAGTAATGTTGTTGGGCTACTTTTTTAGTAAAAATGCAGTTTCCATGCTAACCAATTTGGTGAAATCTTACAAAATGGCCCAATTTATTTAAGTGACTTAAACTAATTCCAGATATTTTACACAGACATAACAAACATGAATTTGCACACAAAATAACTTTATTTTATGTTATACTTCAGTAATTATTCCATCTGTACATTTTTTCAGCACAATATAGCCATTTTGAATTTCCTCTCAGGGTAAAAATGAAAGAAAACACATACATGTTCTGCAAATAAATTAAGATTAAATAATAATCCTTTCATAGAATGTTTCAATTATTTTAATATCCATAGTAGAATTTAATGGCGAGTTCTAAATTGAAAGAAAAAGTAAGGTTGTTAGGCTACTTTTTTTTAGTAAAAATGAAGTTTCCAAGGCAACAAATTTGCCCAAACTGTAAAAAATCATCAAACTTCTTTTTAAATTTCTAGAATTCAAGTTTTGCCTTGCTCATTTAATAAGACACAAAAATAGCACAAATTCATTTCAAAATATTGAAAAATATTATAGTGTTTCTGTGTTCATTTTGAATTGTCCAAATAATATTCAATGATCTCCTTTTTGAAGAGTAAATGTCAGCATTTATCTCCCCTAGATGCGCTTGAATGATGCACAGAAATAACTACAGAAAACATCCTTATACATACTTTTACCAGACCTGGTAGCCCAATCGGTATATCGTCCGCTCCAGGTACGGGAGGCCCGGGTTCGATCCCGGATCGCGATATACAATCATTAAAAATGGTAGTGGTATAGCTCCCTTGCTAACACTCAGGCAAATATAAGGGTAGTTCCACAACTGGTTGGCCTTGTGTCAGGATAATGTGACATTGAAGGCAGCACTATATCTGCTTCAAGTGAACACCGTCTGCAGATAACCGAAATGCTGTTGGTGGGACAATAAACCCAATAAACAAATAAACATACTTTTTGTCAGAAGTACATCCCTGAGTTTAATTACAAGCAAATGAAAGATGGACAACCATAACATGTTGAGTAATAAGTTCCAAAACAAACTTGGACAAAACTCTCTCCATCTGCCTAACTCAGAAGATGGGAGACATAGTTGTGCTAGTATGAATCAATGCAGCTGTCAAAAGATTGCTTGTTAAATTTTTCATTACTTTTTAATTTTTAACTTGTATATATTGTCCTTCATAATTGTCTCTTTGAGACTTTATGCAGTCATGAGCGATCGCTGATATACCACACGGGACATAATTCTAACACAAATGTCAGGTTTATTTTGTCAATGATGTGAGTGATGACAGTTCAATATATTTATGCTGTTTACGTTGATTCTTTTTTTAATCAACATAATTATTCTTCTAGATGAATGAGTCAAGATGACAAATGTGTCTGAGGAAAATGTGTTGTTGCTTTTTTTTTTATAAAAAAAGTATTTGAAATATGCATAATGCTAATGTAAAATTAATACAGTAGGCCCTATCTTGATTAACCAGGTCAATACTATAATTACAATGAAGATATTTATATTAATTTATTTATTTATTGGGTTTATCATTTCACAGATATTTATAATTATGCATACATGTCATTATGACATACTATATATGGCATGGATAATTCTAAAGTCTTTTGACGTCATTTAAAAACTTTACTCATGATGATGCATGTTTTTTTGGTAATGCATGCACATATTCCAAATTTAATGCATCTAGTCATCTTACATATAACCCTTGACTGATATGAAAACATAAAGCAGTACAGTCAAACCCAGAATGATGGGAAGATGGACATAAAATGATGATGATGAGTTTGAGACAAAAAAAATCTTGGTTTCAATCTGAAATAAGTAGTCTGGTATGATGCTTGATGCAATTTTTGCCAAACCAGATATAATTTCTTCACACATGTGTTCAGAGAGAATGTTGACATTATTTTGCTAAATGGAGTTGAATTATAATTATGAGAAATTGACATGATGATTGTTGTGATAGATTTTCATCCAAACCAAGGCAGGCACAAGATTTTAATTATCATTATTCCTTCCTGTGTAAATGATAATGTTTCATTTCTTGTTACTTCTTTGACATCAATTTATAAATTTGTATCAATATTTTGGAGCTATTAGTTTGGTATTTGTAAGTTCATTTTAGTGTCAAAACTCTGCAATACAATGAATTGAATTTTAAATATTTATATAATTTTTTATCATTGTTATGTCATTACTATATATAGATGTTTGGAAATACCAACATGTTTTGAAAACCAACATGTTCAGAAATAGCATCATGTTCGGAATTTCCCACACCAATTTAATGCTCAATTTTTCTAATTGAATATCATTTACTTTTTTAACAGGTAATCTTTGGAAGGGAGACTATTACTTTTAATGTAATAACTTAAAATGAGAGTGTTTTACACATTTTCAGAAATCTCACCACCTGGAAAACATAGTTAACTTCCTTCTTTGCTTATATAAAAATAACAAATCTCCAAATTTGCAAGTGAAAATCTCCCACTTTGGCCACAGAAAAAAGTTCATATGTATGCTTCTTGACAGAAATAACAGTGAGTAGAAGTACGTAAAATATAAGACTTAAAGGCTAACTGTATACAAACTAAACTGTTCAATCGTTAAAACATTTTGAACAGATCTGATAACATAAAAAGAAAATTTATATTTTAACTAAATCTGTAATGTCCAATAACTTGTTTACTGGAAATGTAACCTCTTTAATTGGCCAGTTTTCAGTAGAAGCCGTACTTTGCTATTTGCTACCATGAAGCGACAATCGCGGAAACACCTTACTTTTAGACAGGTTTGAATTATTTACATTAGTAGATCATTGTGAGTTGCTAACGAATCAGTTGCATAAAGAAAGTAATAAATAATAATAATAATAATGACAGTTTACCTATGAGATCTTTTCCCTTCTATTGCACATTCTGTATCCAATTCAAACTTCCCTCACAAAAGCTTTGGGCAGCTCAAAAGAAAGACGCGATTACTTCGAAGAGACGGTCAACGTCCGGAGTTGCTGATCACAAGACTTTCGTAGTTATCTCCCTTATATTGCACTCTACCCGACACGGCAATGACTAGTCCCCGGCATCACTTGTTGAGAACTACAGGATTCAAAATAATGTTGTTTTTTGTTTGTTTGTTATTGTTGCTGTTTTTGTGGTGGTTTTGTTCTCTTTGAGACATTGAGACCTATGTCATCTGCCCACCCATGTGGACCGTGGTCTCTTTGGGTAGGCCCACAGCTCGACCAGACCTGATTGTGAAGAAGCCAGCATGAAGTGATTGCAAACCGTGCTTTTCGGTGCTGCCTTTTTTTGTACATGCACACTGTGGTTCCTATCAGCATATTATGTCTAATGGACACCTGTTCTAGAGATCAAAAGTAACGTGCATTTTTTCATATCTCCATGCATGTGTTACATACGCTTTCCCTCCAATCTGATCACCTCGGCCTTTATGCTATGCAAGAGACCTCTGACATAATAAGGCGCCATCTTGGATCTACTTTGTGTGTCTTAGTTTTAATACTGGGTATTTAATGTTGACTTTTCAATTTTCCGTAAATCATATAGATTGTATTGATAAAAAAAATCGTTGTTATTGCAAGATATACTCAACTAAATGATATATATACAATTTGTTACTTTCTCGCGAACGGACACTGTTTCATAACTCAGGCGACGCACTTTGGTGTATTCTAGAGCTATGTACGAGGTGTATTTTACGAACCATACGGAAATACCCGAAGTTTTACGATTGGCTTTCCCCCCTTTCATTTCCGAATGACACGGTGCTCGACACAAGGTTACGGCGAGGGTAAATAAAACCAAACTTCTTCTTTAAAATGGCGTTAGAATAACATATTAATATCATAACTATAATAAGAATGCATTACAGTAGGCTAAGTAAGCATTTAAAAAACAATGGCATAAGTTGAATAGATTTACTTAATATAAAAAACATATGCATGTAACAAGTGTTGTAATTAAAACAATAATGGCATAAGTTGAATAGATTTACTTAATATAAAAAAACATATGCATGTAACAAGTGTTGTAATTAAAACAATAATGGCATAAGTTGAATAGATTTTAATAAAAAACATAACTACAAACATGCATTTAACAGTTATAATTTTATGTTTGTATAATATTATCATATGTTATTTCATTACTATTATGTTAAGTGCTTTTACGAGGAAGTGTTGTAAAAAAAAACAAGAATGGCATAAGTTGAATAGGTTTACTAAATATAAAAAACATATGCATGTAACAAGTGTTGTAATTAAAACAATAATGGCATAAGTTGAATAGATTTTAATAAAAAACATGACTACAAACATGAATTTATACACACTATCTCTAAAACAGATGTTTAAAATTAATCCAATTCTCTAACTAAAAAAAAACAAATCACAAAATTCTCATAAAACACAATCCATATCGATTCCTGGTATAAGATATAACAAGCGTGAAATGAACGAAATTTCAAGTCAATATATACTTACTTTTTGTACTCAATATTCCTCACCTTTTTCTTGGGACAAACACGTTGCACTTGTTCATAAACAGACTTCCTTCTGATCTTCTTTTGATCATTTCGTTAATTAAAGACAAACTTCAATTATCACGTAAGTTATTTGATCCCATTAGTTTCATTGTTATTATCTCTACCAATTATCGCACACATAATCTTGTTTACATTTATTAATTAGCATTTTTGCCGAAGTTAGACTAGAAAACTGTTATTTTTCAATTACATCATTAAAGTCGCTGTTACCTTTCATTTGTGTTTACTTCCCGAAAAACAATATGCATTAATTTGTATTGGATTTTATTATCTATGATGAAAATAAAACATACATTAATTACTAAGTTTGCCTCGTCATGGAATAAATATTTTTTTTATAGAATGAACAAAACATAAATTAAGCGAATTGACATGTACATATTTCCAATGACAACAGTAATGAAGCATTATAAACGATCCCTTACTGCATCTAATTTAATTTTTCTCATATAATTTATGAAATTAATTTCAAAATTAAGGCCATTATGTTAAAAAATCGAGGCCGTTTTGACTAAAAGTGAGGCCGTTTTAACCAAAAAAATATAAAATGAGGCCGTTTTGACCAAATAGTGAGGCCGTTTTGACCAAAATGAGGCCGTTTTAACTTGAGGCCGTTTTGACCTGAGGCCGTTTTAACCAACACCCTGTTCAACGACCTAGAACATCTTCTGGCAGTGCAAGCGGTCATAAACGTCATGCCCATGCGTCAGTCATACGCATTACGCTAACTGACTTGATAGAGACGCGATCAATTTTATATAATGAAAAAAAAATCATTCTGTAGATCTATTTCATGCAATGCATTTTTGTTAAATGAGACCTTATTATACAGAGACAATGGTACTCTAAATTAGAAAAAGGATTTTAACAGTTTGTTTTTTCTTAATCTTTGATGAGCTATACATCTTCACTTGACAATGCTGTTTTAAATTCGAAACTATCTTTGACTGTTTAAACAGTATACTAATTGATGGTGATTAACATAATCGTAGGAACAGTATGCATTATAAGATGCTTTATTATGCACGCTAACGGGGAATACTTATCGAGCCTCTCTTTGGTATCAGGAAAAATAA
This sequence comes from Sinonovacula constricta, assembly GCA_007844125.1. Taxonomy (NCBI): domain Eukaryota; kingdom Metazoa; phylum Mollusca; class Bivalvia; order Cardiida; family Solecurtidae; genus Sinonovacula; species Sinonovacula constricta. The sequence goes on from CM017569.1 coordinate 12,443,924, forward strand.
AAGATAAATAGTATATGATTACATTTTGTCATTCCTGTAAATATAATTTCAACGCGATGAGTTACTTCGAGTTCCAGTAAGACAACAACAAACAGAAAATGACGGGGAGGGGGCTTGGTGGTGGTGGTGGTGGTGGTTGTGGTGGTGGTGTGTGTGTGTGTGTGGGGGTGTCCCCCAGAGGGGTCTTGGGGCAGGCTCCCATGAAGTGTAATTTCCTGCATTTCAGAAACGGCTAGACCTTTTTCCATGAGTCCAAACTGTTTGTATTCTCGGTGACAAAGATAATCTATAAAAAATTCATGGGCTGAGGGGAGAAGTCACCTATATATATATATATATATATGTGTGTGTGTGTGTGTGTGTGTGTGTGTGTGTGTGCGTGCGTGCGTGCGTGCGTGCGTGCGTGCGTGTGTGTGTGTGTGTGTATGTGAGAGAGAGGGAGAGAGAGACGGTTCGCAATCATTTCGGCTCGGTCTTTTTGGAAATACTTTAGTCTCTCCCACCACTTGTTTCGCCCGACCAATGGTATCGCTCCTGACAAAAAAAAAAAAAAAAATGCGTACAGCACACTTAAATCGGAAGATTAGAAATTAATATAATATATGGAAATTGTTTCTTTAAAAGACGCGGAAAGGATGAAAGAAATACACAGAGATGCTGTTAATAAATTTAATTTCAAGTGGTTGAAAGTGAAAGTAGACATAGAAGTAAATAAGGCGACGAAATCTATTAGTATCGGTGACGATTACGTTAAACTTGCTTCTCCCGGTCTGGCGTTCTGCAAACTATGCCAAAAGCAGACAAATTATGGATCAAGGGGTTTGGTTGCCCTTCAAGATCATGTTAGATCTAAAAAAAACACGTTTCAATCCTGAAAGAGCGGTCCTCTAGTCACAGGTTAGTAGCGTAGCTCGTATGATTAGTTTATTATAATCGAACTCCGTATTCTCGATGCATTTTTATCATAACAGACGTAAATGTGCCAAATTTTGAAAATATATGTGCCTATTCGTGATAAAAAAAACATCAACTAATATCATATAATTCCAAAACATTTGCGTTACATTTAAAATAAGACTACAAAGGAATAAATATTACTGTAAGAGTATTTTTCATTTGTGTATAGATCAATAAATAGAAACTATGATACTCTCAAGGGGAAAAAACATTGCAGGAGATGGGGTTCTAAGCCCACCAAAACAACTAGAAACCAGTTGACCAATTTTGATTATCAATTATTATATTGTTACTGTCTTTTCGTTTGGAAAATCTATTGACTAACAGCTTTGAATAGATTTTCAATATCGTTGAGAGCAATTTTTAAGTCTGGACCTCCTTTGGTTCACCTTTACCAAACGGGGACATTCATAACCACATACATTGAGTTGTGAAATACTGCTTCCGTAAAGATTCTATTTTAGAAAATTGATAAAAAAGTGTACAGTATTGCTAAAAAGAATAAAGGACAACTTAATTGATTTATGCGGATTATGAGGATTTTGTAATTGTTTAAGAAAATGCTGCTTCTTTTATTTTGGTTTAGGTAAATTTCGTATCAAATAAATAATCTGGTTCAAATATAATCTTGCCATTATGCGTCAAGTTAGTGTTCGTTCCGTGGAGTTGAATAAAGTGTGAATACGTAACATTTTTTAAAAATTCTTTTAGATTATTCTTAGCTGTAATACCTACCGTTAATTCCCTAAAGACAAACAAGATTCTGGATAATAATGAATGTAGATAATTCTTATTCATTCAAAATAATTAATCACCCCTCCCCTGTCCTTATAATATTTCAAACTATATAGAATAACTTCATATTTAACAACACAATCCTTTTCATAATCATAGTGTGTTGGAACAATTGTTTCAAGAAACATAATCAATCAGTAGAATAATGTATGACATGAGAAAATTGAGATATTGAATGACGCAAAGATTGGAGCGATAACTATCCAAATATTTAGACTGTATATTTACTATTTATAATTATTTTATATACAATTTATATCTTAAACATAATTTATGTCACCTTTCTATTTGTCCATATTCATAACCTAGAAGTATACTCCGTTACCGAAAAAAATTAACGAAATTGTAATTTTAATCAATGTTCATAGATGGTAGTTCAATGTCGGAGTTCACCTCTGACCTGTCGTGGACGTGGTTTAACTGGCTATATTGATATAATCAATAAAATATGAACGCAATAAATAAATAAAGTGATACTATTTTTATTTTCTGTACGAACCTTTGTTAGTGGTCCTTATTTATTTAAATTCATATCTCATTCTGTTCTGTGATGTTCCATCTTACACAGAAGCAATTGTTTGTTATTTTCTTATTACATAAAACATATGTACATGTGTGTTTGACTTTGGTTTCACTTGTATTCTCTTGTCCTTTCATATTCTATTGTGTTATAGATCATACTCCTAAAAATATTATTTATTTTTATGCTCAACATCATCATGCATTAGTTTAAATGATCATTTGTTTCTGTTTTGTAATGTACTATCATAACTTATGAACTTGTTTTAAGAACTACAATGTATTAAGAATATTACGGGTATATATTACGACCCTGGTTTAAAAAGAAAACAATACAAGGCAGAAATAAATAATTAATTGGTCTTGATGACCTTCAACGTATATTTCATTTAACAAGCAAAAATTAAGTCTAAACATAAATTAAGCATGATTTTACAAGTGTTTATGCATTGTTTCCAAGTTCATGATTGATCATAATGGAAATACATAATAAGTTGGATCATCCGCCAACATGGGCGAGAAGTCTAGGATGCACATTAGTAGAAGAGATAAATTACATTAAAAATTGGCACGTTAGCGAAATCACAAAATTTCAATATTCATTGTCTTCATAACATCCCGACGCCAAACAGTGTACGGTTGAAATCGCTAAATTTTAAACAAGGCTGAAACAAATCTACTTTAGGAACGAACAAGAGAGTGTGCTTGCACAAACGATAAATGGGAGGACGAAATCGAATCATTACGTAAGTTTTTGGGGACGATACTTTCTCCCGCAGGATAAACGGAAACGGAAATATTTTCACGCATGCGCACGACGGATACTTTCCAAAATTAAAACAAGAAAAAGTGTTGGCAAGTTTGTGGTAAGCAGCAATGGTTATTAAAGCGTAGTATGTAATTGACAGCTCTTGGCAGATTAACACTGACAAATGGGCGGTTTTGTTCAAATGTACAGTGTGCTAAAGTCAGTTTGTTATTTCTGTCTTGCTATAGTCTGTGTGTCTTTCTGTAAGGTCCGTGCATGTGGGCGTGGTTGTCTGCGTCTTGTCTTGTCTGCGTGATGCACGGGACTTTGTCACGCCTGATTTGGCATGTCTGTCTAGGTCTTTCTTCTCGTGAGGGTGAGGTTTTGTACGAAAGTTGGAAGCCAATTAATAATGTGGCAATTTTTAATTTTTGTGTTATTTATTATTCGTAGGTTTTCTTTGTATGACATAGGCCTAAACAAATTAAAAGTCTCTAAACTATGCACGAACTGGTTTTCAAATAATTTGACTCCCACCACGACATGCCACATTTACAAATTAAGGACGAATCTCTAGCTGATTGTTTATTAGCAGGATAGATAATGTAATGAAAAAGGCAAGATATCAAAAGGTAATATGTCTATTGGAGAACGAAAGGCATAAATATCGTCATTCTACCTGAACCAAGGTTGTTCTCACCTGGTCGGAATGCGAGAAAACAATGGATAAGTTTGAAAAATAAAATAATTTTAGAATTGTACCATAGCTTCGTGCACCAAGGTAAATTTTACTAAGAAAAACAAGGAGCAGCTACGTGGTCACCTGTATGTTCTGTTGTTGCTAGACCATGACACCACCCCTCTCTCAATATGGGTCACAAACCGATCAAAATCTCACTTTTAATTCTAACCACCACATGGAACATAAAAGACCAGCCTTTATCACATTGTTTCAGAGGACATTTTTTCAGTTACAACAAAACAAATGACAAGAAAAGGGACAAAACAATTGAAAATAGCCCCTCATGCAAATAAATTCCCTGAATGGATCTTTCGGCTGGCAAGAAAGGAATCTCGAGGGGAAAAAATTAGCAGAAAAGTGCTGGCACAAAGAGAAAAAGAAAGAATATCAGTTAAGCATACGATTAACCGTTCAATTCAATCAGGAGCATGGGCTCGAGGGTACACGATCTGACTGATAAAATAAAGAAATCTGGAGTTATATACCCCATATAGCGGGAGAACTGCAAAGATGATTACATCGGGGAAATAGCCAGAACATTGGAGTTAAAAGAAAATGATAATGCAACAACTTAGCTATTTCTGAACATTTTACATTTACACTGGACATACATGCACCCACCCCAACCCCCACCCCTCGTAAACACACCTATCCTCTAGTCATTTGACAAAGTAAAAACAAACCAAAACAAACCAAAAACAACAACGACAACAGCAAAGATCCCGGCCTAGAATCATGGAATTATTTTAGTTATATTTAATTTGGTTTCCAAACATAATTCGTCCAAGATTGTCTGATATTATATTAAAATATCCGAAGAGATCCAATTGAAAACGTAATTATGACGTCATTACATTGACGTCAGATTACCACATGGACGACCGTTTACATTTTAAATTACACCTAGATTCCTGAAGACATATCTCCACATAAAAGGTAAATGTAATCTTTTGCACGTTTTAGATGACATATTTATCAAATATGCAACGATATAGGCATGTTTTAAATCAAACGAGTTGTGTAAATAATTACCAGGTAAAGTGTAGAACGTGAAATAGATCTACCCGATTCTAATTTTCTTTCCTTACCTATTGTATTTCCGCGAAATATTGTCTGCAAATATAAAGTTATACTAAAACCTTATCTTATATAGCTTGCGATTTATCGTTATAATAGATGCCCAAAATTTTACTTATAGAATAGCCAGATCCTTGATGTGTTTGTGGTCGTTTGAAATATTTGTAAGATTCAGGGGTCATTTGAAAAGTTTTTAAATTCTCGATATCATGTAAAAATGCTTTTAAGATTCAGTGGTGATTTGAAACGTTTTCTTAAATTTCCAGTGGTCGTCTGGACGCGTTTCTTAAAATCCATTTACCATCTAGAGACGTTTTTAAGTTCCCCGGGCAGTGTTTTTGAAAAGTTTTGGAGAGGGTTTGGCATATTGAAATATACATGCATGCATGCTGTTCCAGTTTCTGGTTGGCGCAAAGGCTTAGAGGCGACAGCTTCATTATAAAACAGTTATACATTATAAAGGTTAAATGTACTTACATTCCTAATTTTAGATATCAAGAATTACAGTGTTTCGGTTGATCTACCCAGACATTGTCTCGGATTGTCCTTTACCAATAATAACAAAGTTGCCAATCTGACCATAATTGTATCGGTGCGGTGTAAACAAACGAACATTAAAGATATCACTACTTTCATTTTGAAAACAAACATTAACATTAAAACATAGCTGAATATATGATATAAAGAAATATGTTTAACATCCATGGGTGTTTTTTTTTTCTTCGGTAATAATGGTGATGATGATGATGATAATGATGACGATAGTGATGACGTTGTCTACTTAAACTCACTGCTTTATTAAAATACAATCATTAAGATAGATCGGACAGATACCATTAAACTTATGATTACGTGTTCATGTTATTGTGTTCTTTAGAAAATGGAGAATGTAACTGACACAATACGAGACGAAGCAAATGGAGTACAGGTAACATTTGAAAATGAAGATAATCAGAATCAAGAATCTATCCGAATTCCAAATCTTCGCAAGAGGAAAACAGCGCAAAAATCGACGTCAAAAACCTGGTGTCACGTGACGGAAGATGAAATGAAGATGACGTCACTTCCGTCATCATTATGCAGAGCCATCAATTTCAAAGCGAGACAATCGACCAAGGAGGAAACAAAGCATCGAAATGGAAAAAAGAACAAGATTGTTTGTCAGGCAAATGATGGGTTCTATGTTAAAACTGGGAAAACTGACCTGTACAAGGGAGAACTGAATTTCAGCAAACTATACAAACAGCCGACCTCACTATGTCCTTCCCCGTCTACTCACGTGATAAAAGTGTTTGACATGAGGCACGAACTTCCGGTCGCCTGTCCAACGTGTTGGAGTGTGCAGAGAAACTCGTAGACGCCGGTCGCCCCCCCGCACACCCCCTACCCAGCATCTCAGCTGTACTTATATTCATGTTTATCTGATTAAACATTTATTCCTATAACGGTATAGTCTTCTTAATTCATTTCATATTTACAGAAAACTACTCTCTTAGGCAGGTATTCCATGTCTACGTGTCTATAAAACACACACAAACACACACGGACACGTAAGAACGCACGCGCGCTCACACACACATCCGCACATAACACGCTTCAGAAGTAAGTCGTCATATGGTTTTCTTAGTTTAAAAATATAAACCTATGACTATCAGTAACTGACAAATGTATTTGCATAGTAAAATTGCTTTGATACAATAACAAGATCTTCTCTTCTGGCATGCTTAATGGAGAAATGCTAAAGTTTTTTTAGTAAACAGTGCGACAAGTAACGCTATATTAATTACATAAAATAACAATTGTGCCTAAATCCTGCAAGAAAAAACAACAACAACAATTGATAGATCTTTTTTATATTACTGTTTAATAACGGAGATGGTATCGTTATAAATCTATATATTCACAACAAAAGGGGAGAGATGTCTCTAAGTTATTGAACTTGTATCTCAACCCGTTTGCCTAATTTATTTGTAACTCATACCATGGTTTGTAAAAAAACATGTATATACTTGGCAATAAAATAAGTTTAAACTAAACAAAAGGAGTGTGCTTTACGACCCCACGATAAAAATGTGGTTTTAACTCGTACTTCTAATCATATTCAAGAAACAAGAATCAACATAATGAACGGCGGCGTTCTTTGTTGATGACATATCATATTATATGGCTGGCGTTCACGGGTTTATTTAAAAGTCCAAATTTAGAAAAAACCGTTTTAACAAACTACATAGGTCCGAACTTAATTTTACTATAGTTATTTCCCTTTCCTTGCGTATTTCTGCTGAAAGTAAATATGGCGCAATGTGGTGAAAATGCACAAGTAAAAGGTTATGCACGTTTGAACATTGAATACCTACCTACCAGTGGTTGAAAATCCAAGAATAACGCTCCCTCGGGCAGTGTACCTTTTCGGATAGTCGATGGCAAACCTTTGGCACGTTGACAGTAATATTTAATTATACAGCAGTATCATCCCTATCGATCATTGATGTTTCATGTAGGGATTTTATGTTTGGTTCTATAATGGGCAGTTAAATGTCACCACTATGCTTTGATATCGGCAAAAGTGAAAACTCATAATTTATTTCACCTGACAAACGTGGTCGAGGAGAGGACGCTTTTTGTACATACACAAACTCACTGTCGATACAATGTGGCCCGGAGACATGTCTCTGCGGTTAGTCTTTTTCCTTCCTTTTTATTTTTTAAATACTGTGTCGTTTTGCAGTTGTTGTTTTTTAAATTCATGCTTTTCTAGATATGCTTTAAATCTTAAAAATAGGACACGACATTTCATTCGAAATATAACTTCAACTTTATACTGCCAAAAGTCAATATTGACTACATACATATCATGTTGTAGCCGTGAATTTCAAAAGCTTCTCATCTCTTCCATATTTGTATATAATTTTTATGCTTAATCGTTAAGGTGTTGGGGATGTGCAGCCGTACCTTTGTCCTGAAGAAAAAGTCTTTAGGATACATACCGCCTTTGATCATAATTGGACAATTTGTGTTAGTTTGTCTTGGCCTTTAATGTATGTTGCTTTTGGTCAAATGTCATTACTTAATACTTGGGTAAAATACTTTTATGTACTTTATCCCTTCGAGTTGAAAATAATAATTGAAAGTAAAAGTTTTCAGATTTTATGATACGGTTTTGTTTTGTTTTCTGCAGTCTAAGCCCATCATCAAAGTTGCTGGTATTTATAGTAAAACGGATTGGGTATCTGCCATGTTCTGTTTATCGTATACTTTGGGGTGCTATATAAAGAGGGGTGGGGTGGGGATTTAGTACAAACATACAAAAGAAGAAAACACATAAACAGATTATTATTAAATATTTATTTTATATAAAGTTTTGCCATGTACATTTACTTCAAGATAAATTTAATAAAAGATCATAACAAAAGTTAAACTACTTAGTTTCGGAAATAGAAATAGACAATTACTTTACGTGAATTAAAAAAATATCAACCTATCAAAAGGTTTGTCTTGGTTATGGAACACTGTAGTTATAAACGAGAAAGGCAAATGGGGATAATGGGAGTTAGTTATATACGTAGTTGAATATATATGTACGATACTGTCGTATTGATTATATTGACAGTGTCTAGTCTTTAGCCTCTGATTAAATGTTCTGCAATGTTCACAATTAAATTTACTCATTCATGAATGTAGATTCTTTTTTAATTCACATATAAATTATTAAGAGAAACACCACAATACTTAACGGATGAAATGGATTTCAAGATCACGCATTCAGAGGAACAATAAGTTGGTTTTCTAGTTCTGGTATTAAATGCCTAAGGCGGACTTGACATAAATTAAATTTCAACATGTTATTTAAAAAAGTCTATCTTTCACTATAGTTAAGTAGCCAGCTGAAATATTAACAAGCATCACAGTCATCTGTTGGTTCCCGTTCTGTGCAGGCTGCATACTCGGGAGGTCGTTCTGTTCGCAACCTTGAACGTGTATTCAGAACACCCGGCAAGTCGAATACGGCCGTCTTATCAAAGAAGTTGAACGGCCGCAGCATAAACCCGGACTCTACCCTGTTGGTCATGGGCACATCTTCTGACGTTGGCAAATGTAGAAACCCAACGGTTACCCAGTTTACAATGTCCGTTTTGCGTATCGGCTCGTTGTTTAGCATTTTCTCTAAGTGACCAATTGGTTTATCAAGGCGGTTGACGTCACTGGTCGAAGTAAGAGCTTGTTCTTCCTCCTTCCTTTTCGTTACACTGCAGTGATACTTGGTGAATGACAATGCCGGAAGTGCAGGGTGAGCGTCCGTGAGGGTTTGGGCAGCAGTTGTCAAAGGTTTAATTTGATAACCACGGTGAGCACCCCATTTGTTCTTCTCCTCTTCATTAACGACCACCCAGAACTTTGGTTCGTCCATATTTATTCTAAACGCAGATTCGTTTTCAACGAATTCGTAATCAAGATAGCGAGTTATGTTGTGCAGAAAGTATGCCGGAATATCGTTAACAGATGGTACCTGGCTTCTTAGAGCTGTGACGACATCGGCCGTTTTCCAGTGAATTGTCTCCATCGTATTGGCTGTTCCAAGAATGTCAAGGTCAACCTTGAATCCAAACATATGGTCGTGAATTTGTCCGTGGGTATGATCCCCGACCCTGTAACCAAAGGCGTCACGGCTTTTGTCTGATCCCATAAACGGGTTCTCGTCGTCCCAGAATGTACCCTGAATATACCCACTAGCGCTGACGATAGTTAAAATCTTCCCATCGAGGTAGAAATGCCATTCCACAATGTAATCGTAGTTGTCAATTGTTGCAGAGGCGCGCACGACCAAGAAATTGTTGCGTAAACCGCCTTCAAAGTCCCAACCTTTGTGTCGCCAAAGTGCATTTTCCCCGTCGGCCTCGTACACGCAGATTGCTTTATGGACCACTGGCTCCGACAAATACACATCCCAGTGGCTAGTCTCGAGTAATGTTGAATGTTCTGGACAATCCACGGTCTTCACTATACCATAGTACTCGCCAATACCATACGAGGAGTCCGTGTAGATGACGTTAGTCTGAGAGGCTGCCCCGCTGCCATAGACAACACCTATATCGTTAAGAGCCAGCTCGTATGCGATGCTTTCATCTTTGAATTTAATGCTGAAGAGTCCGGGTCCCCGCAACTGACTGGATGTAACATGAAATGACCAGCCCATCCAGTCGACTTTGTGCCCATGGACAGCGTACCGAGGACCGGCGGGCTCATACGTTCTCGGTGGTGGTACCGTCGAGTACATTCTAAATGGTGCGTTGACATCACGATCCGGCATGTGGCGCTCAAGTACCGTTTTACGATAGCCCTGAGGAAGAATAAACTTACGTAGTTCGCCATTGTTGTAGGCTTTCATAAGTGCGGTTGCATTAGCATACGGACCCTGGTTTAAGTAGTAATAGCTGTGAATGTACCAGGTAGAGAAATCATTTCCTGGACAGTGGATTGTAGCGGAGAGTGGAAGGAAGTCAAGTTCCAAGAAATCATAACCGTTTGGTGCTAGCGGGTTCAGATAAGCAACAAAACGTGTCTCACGTTCGTCAGCCTTTGCACCGGGTGGGCCGTTGAAATACCAAAATGAGAAGTCGGGAACGCTGTCTGACAAAAAGGCGCCATCAAAACTTTCCTTTGTCAGTGGGGCTAGGGTCGCGAAGTCTTGTTCCACAAACCTTTGGTATACGGCTGTTTCCACGTAGTCGTATGGGCGGCTGTTAAAGACAAGTTCTCCGTCTGCATTTAGCTGTTCGGCGGTGATGGATTGGGATCCCAAGGGACCAACCTTGTACACCATGTAGTCAGGCACGGTTCTGTTACCTCGCACAACATGAACCTCCGCATACCTGGAAACAACAAACACAAATTGATAATGTGCAGAATTTACCCAGAGTGTTTTTACTTTCTTAATATTTGATAAGCTGAATATGAACTATCGTAACTTGACCTGCTAAATATTGCCAAAATTATTGCCTAAATATCGGTATTTTAATTACCGTCATCTTCCAAAACCATGCAAATTTACCCAATATGTAAACGAGAATAAAACTCTACCACTAAGACATGGCTGTCTGTTATCAACTATAGTAGCGATGCAGTCTACAACAGTTATCTTCAAATCTTTTATGAGTATATTATTAATACATGTATATGTATGCGCCTGTTCCACTTAACTATGACTGTTGCTTCCTGTCCGTGTCACTAAAAGGAGCATACCACCAGTAAAGAAGCATTACAATCCACCAATATTTCTAAACCGTGCTAAAAATCGATACGTAATTTAGTTGAACATGTTTGTGTATTCCTTGTATTGTTCTTTATTACTGTTTTTACTGTTAAGTCAAAAGACGTATTTGAGCTACCTTCCCGGATACTCTCCGGTCCCCTTCATGTAGTCTAGAGCGGCCTGTTTGTTAGGCAGGTTGAGGTACATGTATGGGGCGTAATTAGTCTTGAGGGACACCTGTTCGTCCGCTGCCCGTTTGTGCACGATCCCCTGTGACACTAAGTGGTAGTAGGCCTCGTTCAGCTCCTCCGCTGTCAGTGGGGCGAAAAGTTCAGGATGGTCACCGTTCCACTCGCTCCTGGCAGACCGCCTTTTAGAGAAATTGGGATATTTTATGTAAACATCTACCTTATACGGTATGGTCTTATAGATCAGATCAGGGATCCGGCTAACTACGAGATGTATATCCTTTGGTAATTTCATTTACATGTGGGCCCAGATAGTTGCTACCCGCTTAATGATTCTGCCCAGAATGAAGATCAAGATGGACCAATATCATTCGAAATAAATTGTTTCCCCATTGACTATAATGAAAAAAGATGTTACTATTTTTATAGTAAAAACTTTTACGAGTACAATAACTAATGTAAAAACCAAAAACAAACGGAACAAATGCCAACATTATAGGACCGATTTTTTTTGTTTATCCGTTAATGCAATAGCACAGTTATCAGCAGCAAGTACAGGAGATATGTAGGGGTTAAGTCAAACGGCTGTGTGTTCGATACGTGGCTGAAATAATTTGTGCTCTTTTGACAAATATTGTCACGAGTGATGTGATCGTTTACCATTTACGTACTAGCGGCAGACCTGTCCCCATTTTAATGTTAATCAAAATAGACTTATTTTGTACTTGTACTATTTTAATACAAAAAAGTGATCTTAGGTGTCTTACCAACTGCACTCCTTGCATTGATTCGGAGGGTCAACTGGTGCTTGTGTCGTCATTGGCATTTTTGTTGTCGTCATCGGCGGATTCTGGGTCGTCGTAGCTGTACTTTGACCATTGTTCTGGCCCGTTGACGCGTCGGCCACAGCGACATTCTGTACAAACAAGAAATCACTGTGTTAAATGATCAAGTCAAGCAGAAGAGTAACAATTTGCTTGTTTATGTTTTGCTATTGTTTATTTTTGTTTAAGTTACCGATGCACAAATTAGCTGCTGATAGGCCTACTGTGACGAAGGTATCCGGTATTTCTTTTTTTTTTCAGTAAGGGACATAACCCATGTATGCATCCAATTTATTTTGACTGCACGAGTATTATACCCTTGCAGTGCGTCTATTTTTATTTTATCAGCGCTGGTCAACGTGTACTGTTCCCGATACCATCCCGCCAATCTATAGAATAAATCTCTCACAATGGTATTCTGCTATAGTCTGAAAGTCCGTTAAGTGAGGCTTCGTTGAGTTAAATACAATAAAATATTCAAGTAAATATATCAATTCGTCTAAACGTAGATTAACCTTTCATCCGTTTTGTCTGAAGGACCAACTACCTGACGAAGTAAGTACACATATAGATTAACATCGCATTAGCGCAACTTTCGGTAAAAAAACCCGGAAACTCTTACATGGATATATGTTTACATGTAGGTTAACCTGTGTTCAACTTCGAATTCGACTGTATTCATTAAATCGGAGCGTTAGTAATACAAGAACAAATGAGGTAACATTAAGCTGAAGAACGCTTATATAAACTTGCAGTTGAAATGCTATAGCTACTGATAGGTGAATCTGTATTGTGCATTTTGTTGAACATATGTTCCGCGTTCATTGATCGTTCTCAGCAAAATGTTTGTTATGGCTGTCCTATGATCTTTGACATTAATCGGTATTTCCCTTTTCACTAATTGTGTTCGTAAGTGTCTCTTCTTTTGATAATGATGTTCAAATAAAATAGTTTAGTAGTTCAATAACAATAATTTTAAAACGGAAAAGGGATTTGGCCTTCTTGTAATGCTATATAAGGGCCACTAGAAGCTAATGTTTAAGTTTAAGTAAAGGTTGCTTATAACATTATCTAAATTATTAGACAGTACAAATTGTGAATATATCGCTTTAAAAAGGCAAGTATTTTAAAATCTTTAAATAGTACGATGTGGATTTCAGCTAAAGTAGATATCGACGTCAGAGCTGATTACCCGGATGATCATGTAACGTCATCTCAAAAGTAAGTGGTCACGTGAAGGTAATGATAAATGTGCAGCGTGGGTCAGATAGGAAATACATTATTGTAATAACCAGTTGGGCTTTGTGCGTGGGGGTTTGGTAGGGGAGGGGAGGGGGTTGGAGGTACACGTGATAGACCTTAAATGTGGTATCTGGGATTGGGATTGGGATTAGCCGGCATTTTGCCGATACTGCGCAGCGACATTTCTATCATTATAGCACAGGGGCACTTATGAGGTGCCCAGGGACTGAACCCGGCCGGTCCATTATACTGACACCGACGAGTCAGGCGTAATGCTGTCCCCTTAGCCCCGAGCGTTAGGAGGGAAGCCACTACTACCAACTTTAAAGTCTTTGGTTTGACCCGGCCGGGGTTCGAACCCACGACCTCCCGATCCGCAAGCCGACGCTCTACCACCTGAGCTATTGCGGCCGGTATCTGACAGTTTGGACTATTTTCTCAAATAACCATAAGTCATTCTTATATAAAATGATACTGCAAATTGTTAAGTAACAGTGAAACATGTACCCGAACTCATAACAAATAACTTTTGACATTTTATGAAAGCATGTCCAACAATTATAATCAAACATAGCAAATAATCATATGAACACTTTTTATTTATAATTCAGACTGTTCCTAGTGTCTAAACCTAGCATTGTCAATTCTTATTGTTAAAGTGAATGTCAGAAATGTATTATACAATTATTTGTCTTATTCTGATAGTGAAAAACACCTAAGTTACATTTCAACATATGCCCTTTTGAACTTACCTATTTATATAAAGGAAAATACAAGCCCAACTCAAGACAACGTTATATAAGCATTATCTTCAGATGAGTTTAGACATCATCACCCTATGAACAAACAAACAAACAAACATTATCACCACTTCATAATCTTATCATATTTGTTAATGCCGTCGGAAGTTATGGCAAACAATATAAAAAGGTTTCGGATTGGGTCGCTGTAATTCTGCATTGTGACTGTAACCTTATTCATACGTATGGGATAGGATTTGGGATTTGCCGGCATTTTTGATATTTATATAAGGGGCATTTATGAGGTGCCCAGGGACTGAACCAGGCCGGTCCATTATATTGACACGAACAAGTCAGGCGTAATGCAGTCCCGTTAGGTCCGAGCGTTATGAGGGAAGCCACTCCTACCTTAATTAAAGTCTTTGGTTTGACCCGGCCGGGGTTTAAATACGCGATCCTCCCGATCCGCAAGCCGACACTCTACCACTGATGATATTGCGTCCGGTCATACGCATGTTTTATACATTGCATAGTGTGAAATTTTAACGTTCAAGAAAAGTACTGCCTATTTATTGCAGCATTTTTCTCCGTACCTTATATTGAAGCATGATAACAAGCTAATTTCCACAGTTGCACAATCTATTGGTTATTTTTTTGCCGACTGTTGTACATGTACGGAAGTTAGCATTATAATATAAAGACTGACTTTGGCATACATTCTAGGGGTTCGTGGGTATGCTCCTCCGGAAAAAAAATGTTTCTAAAATGTCGGAGATGTGTTCTGAAGAGTATCTGCACACATGGTAAATCATGTATAATGGTTTTATTAAACTGACTCTGAAAGTCTGAAAAATGCGGAGACATAAACCTTTTGCAACGTTAGTTTTTTTGCTAAAAACTGGTTCAAATTCTTCACAACATATGCCGAAACAGGCAAACTCTTATTATTTGACCTTATTGCTCCATGCCGGCAATGTATACAATCTCATTAAAGTCACATCCTAACTTTCGCTTCATTACTTTCCGCTGGTTAGGATCTGATAACATCCCGATAAAAGTCGACTCGAAGTGACATTTAAGTTATAAATATTAATGAGCCGATGACGTCAAACTTGACCAAACTTGACCAATCAGAAACCTCGTTACGTCAGACAGCTACAAACACTTCACTACCTTTTTCATATTCTGAAGGCGTTTTTAATTGATTCTAAGTTTTTGTTTGAACTGTTTTTGAGTGTGTTTGCCCACACTACCCGTTATCAGAACCTGGAGAAATGACATCCCGCTAAAACAGCACCGATCAACTAACGAATGTAATTTCTTTGGCGTTTGTTTTACTGGATCGCAAATGTCAATGGGGCTGCCATCTTGAAAATGTGACGCACCTTTAATCGGAATACCTTGGACATTGCCGCTCAAAAAGAATTTCCGTAAATAGCCGTAATCTGGCGAATATTCATGAAGTTATATCCCAACATTTTGCAGCCGACGATTTTATTGGCTAATCAAAGGTCAAATTGAGGTGACACCTAATGCGATGTCATCAGATCCTAACCAGCGGAATGTAATGAAGCGAAAGTAAACATGTGATATTAATGAGATTGGCAATGTATAGTGCCTAATAGCTCCATTATGGCAATTTATACGACCAAAAACCGAAAAGCAGCATCTACAAGTAAAACGATTTGATATGACAGCCCTTTATACGGCCTAGTAACTAAAATATCGGTAAGCATTACGGCTCAATAACTCCATGTCGGTAATTTATAAGGTAAGTTTTGTCCAATAATTCCATGTCGGCGAATTATATGGTCTAATAATTTTTGTCGGTAATCTGAATCCTCAAGCCGGTAATAAATATGGTCTAACAGTTCCATGTCGGTAAAGCATACGACCCTATAACTTCGTGTAGATAGTAAATACCGCCTCTTAGCTCCCACAATTGTCAACAATGTATACGGCCTAAAACATCATTGCGGTAATTTATACAGTCTAAGAACTCATTGATATGTTATACGGCATTATGACTTCATGTCTGCAGTTTTCCGCACTAATACCACTATATCAGTAAGTTAGACGGTGTCATAACGCTATCTAGGTAATTTATACGACATAAAATCAATATGTTATATTTTTTATATAGCCAATAATTTTAACTTATACATTTCATGACATAATCAAAACAAGTACAGACAATAAAAATCGGAAAAGGGAAAAAAGGAACGAAGTTGAAACAACTGCAAATAACTAAGGCATCCCTATTTTTATGGGTTACAATAAAAGTCCCCGACTGATATGTAAGAATTTTTGTGTGCGACCCCGTTTGAGTTGGGTAAAAAAAAACTCACGAATGGGTTCCCAGTATTTGATTGTATAAGTTACATTATTCGAAAAGATGTTTCATAAATGAATTATTTTGACCAAAATTATATTTCTGTCGATGCCATTTCGATTTATATAATTGGAAAGCCTATACCATGCATATACATTTAAAATTTTACCCAGTTATTATACAGATATGAAATTACTAGGTCCTATACTTATTGTCATCTGTTTCTACGGTCACGTACGGTCTGGGTGTATTGACTTTTTTGACATAAGAAATCTATATAGAGAATTAATTCAAAATAATAAGTCAATGTAAGTGACTAAATAATCCTGTCTCGCCCCATGGTAATTCAGCATAATATGCAAACATTAAAAGAAAGCTTCATTTTTATATTCCAATTTAGGTCCCCAGTTGTTTGTAAAAAAATATCTTACGTGTATCCCCGCTTGAAGTGGAACTGTATATATCAGTATTTGTCCCCCATCTGAATTGTAAAAATTGCCCCCCCCCCCCCCACAAAAAAAAAAAAAAAAAACTCCGCAAAATAAAGAAAAATAAAGGAAGTCCTCGTTAAGGGTGGTCAAATACTAAGTCCCCGTTTGACACAAAATACAAAAGCGTGTGTGTTTTTCGCGATTTGTTCTGACTAACAACATACATAGTGTTCGAAATTAGTCCGAAATTAGTCTACAGTTTGAGTGTATGCAGATATTATGCCTACATTCCCCAAAGTAGTATTAGTATGTTGTAACATGTATTTGATCGAGGCAAATTGTCAGATACCATCTTTAAATAAAACAAGATGTTTCGAACAACATTTGTCCCCAAACATGTTTCAACAAGCATTAATGTAATATAGTTTTGCTAATCGTTATATGCCATGAAAATATCAACAGGCTTTTATTGGATGAACATTAGTCAACTTTTCCATATTAAAATCGTTACGCATTAACAGATTCACTGCCATACATGCGTGTCAAAACATCTAAATATACATTTGCCAAAACAAGAAAAACAGAGAGACGCAATGTCTCAACTGAAGCAGAAGGCGCACGGCCAGCAGTAGGTATTGTCTTACTAGCTTACATTAACTATGATTTAGCCACATTTTTTTCCATTGTACACCTTAAACCATTCATATGAATACGCCGTGGTGAATAAACATTCATAAAGATTGGCTCTTACTATGCTACATATATAAATGAGCATAACACAATTTGTAAAAGCTACACGCAATGTTCATTATGTATGGCGTGAGAAACTCAGCAGCACAAAGTTCAGGTCTTGGTTAGACTGCTTTTAGCAGGAAAACGAACCTATCTGGATCTATACTATTTGTCTACACTGGCCGTGCTTCATTTGTCTGCGTCTGGTCGTGCTAAAGTTGTCTGGTCTGATCGTGCTTTATTTGTCTATGCCTGACCGTGATTAGCAGGAAGCCGACCGATCTAGATCTATACTATTTGATAACGCCTGACCGCGCTTAGCAGGAAGCCGACCGATCTAGATCTATACTATTTGATTACGCCTGACCGCGCTTAGCAGGAAGCCGACCGATCTAGAAGATATACTATTTGGTTACGTCTGACCGCGCTTAGCAGGAAGCCGACCAATCTAGATCTATACTATTTGATTACGCCTGACAGCGCTTAGCAGGAAGCCGACCAATCTAGATATATACTATTTGATAACGCCTGACAGCGCTTAGCAGGAAGCCGACCGATCTAGATCTATACTATTTGATAACGCCTGACCGCGCTTAGCAGGAAGCCGACCGATCTAGAAGATATACTATTTGATTACGCCTGACCGCGCTTAGCAGGAAGCCGACCAATCTAGATCTTTACTATTTGATTACGCCTGACCGTGCTTAGCAGGAAGCCGACCAATCTAGATCTTTACTATTTGATTATGCCTGACCGCGCTTAGCAGGAAGCCGACAAATCTAGATCTTTACTATTTGATTACGCCTGACCGCGCTTAGCAGGAAGCCGACCAATCTAGATCTATACTATTTGATTACGCCTGACAGCGCTTAGCAGGAAGCCGACCAATCTAGATCTTTACTATTTGGTTACGCCTGACAGCGCTTAGCAGGAAGCCGACCAATCTAGATCTTTACTATTTGATTACGCCTGACAGCGCTTAGCAGGAAGCCGACCGATCTAGATCTATTCTATTTGATTACGCCTGACCGCGCTTAGCAGGAAGGCGACCGATATAGATCTGTACTATTTGATTACGCTTGACCGCGCTTAGCAGGAAGCCGACCGATCTAGATCTATACTATTTGATTACGCCTGACAGCGCTTAGCAGGAAGCCGACCGATCTAGATCTATACTATTTGATGACGCCTGACCGTGCTTAGCAGGAAGGCGACCAATGTAGATCTATACTATTTGATTACGCCTGACCGCGCTTAGCAGGAAGCCGACCGATCTAGATCTATACTATTTGATGACGCCTGACCGTGTTTAGCAGGAAGGCGACAAATCTAGATCTATACTATTTGATTACGCCTGACCGCGCTTAGCAGGAAGGCGACCGATCTAGATCTATACTATTTGGTTACGCCTGACTGTGCTTAGCAGGAAGGCGACCAATCTAGATCTATACTATTTGATTACGCCTGACCGTGCTTAGCAGGAAGCCGACCGATCTGGATCTATACTATTTGATAACGCCTGACCGTGCTTAGCAGGAAGGCGACCAATCTTGATCTATACTATTTGATTACGCCTGACAGCGCTTAGCAGGAAGGGGACCAATCTAGATCTATACTATTTGATTACGCCTGACCGCGCTTAGCAGGAAGCCGACCGATCTGGATCTATACTAATTGTCAACGCCAGATCGTGCTTAGCACAAACCTGATCAATCTGGATCTATAATATTTTTCTACGCCTGACCGCGCTTAGCAGGAAGTTGTCAGATCTGGATCTTACTATTAGTCTACGCCTTATCGTGCTTAACAGGAAGCAGACCGATTTGGATCTTCACCATTTATCTTCGCCTGATCGTGCTTAACAAACTATGAGCTAAGATTTAAATAAAAAAAAAAACACATGATGAAAGATATCCTGGAATAATGTAAATGAGTGTCTGAAATGCTTAATCATTCGTTTCGATATTTCTCCTTGAGGTCGTTGACCCCGAAGCTAGCAGTCAGCAGTTATAGGTCTCATTTAACACAGCATTGAAACAAAATACTTAAAGCCATTGAAAAGTGGTACCTGACAGTTCATATCAAATTCGTGTACTGCGACGACACCATACCTATGTTTAATAAGTTTGGGAATCATTTATGGCCTTACATTGTCCAGCTTTTTTCACTAAAGGAGTTTGCTATTTTAGTAATTCGAATGAATACGTCATAAAGCATAAAAACACGCATTTTAGGCGCAGCTGTGTAACTGCACATTTGGCCTTCCTAATAATGCTGACGCAAGGTCAGCTCGGACGAGTATCAACGCGACTTTCATTGAGAGAAATTTTCAATATATCCCTATACACTCATCGTTACAAGAAACTAATCACTTTAAGCAAACAGTGCGTTTAAGGTGTGCATCTGGATGTATCTGATCCAATGAAGTGTACAGTAATGTGGCTTTTTATTCATCGGAAGAATAAAACGGGGAAAAATTATAAGGCACACATAAATATACTATGAATACCAACAAGCAAAAAATATGTGAATCGTTTTTAAGGTAGAGCAATTATAACGCAGCATCACCAATTAAAGAGTTCCATAATTCGGGTTAAAATGCTTCATAACTAATGGTGGTTGAGGGTTCAAATCTCAGTATTGGGCACGCATGGCCTTTTTTCTTTCTCCTTTTTCACTTTAACAATTATTTCTGGACCACTCTACTAGATTAAGAAAGAAACATGCAGAGTTTTTAATTTTATTTTTGTAAATGAGTTAAATGGTATAATTTGTGCAAAATTTGATTACAAATTAGATAACCGGTATATCCAAGTATAAAAATCAAAACCATGTGGGTTTTTTTTTTTATTTTGCGGCATCAGCCAAAATACTTTATAGAACATTTTGGACAACTCTGAAATAAATCATGTGACTATCAAGGGCTCGATGCTTTTTGCAATAAAGTACAGTAAGCAGAAAAAATGGGAAAATCATTCTTAAACGTGTTGAGTTTGTAAACCAATCAAGTAACATGTCTGGTTGATTGGTTGACTTGTCTAATGCTATGTTTTGTTTCCAGATGACACGCAATAGCAGACGACTTTTCTTTAAGAGGATGCAAGGCCTTGAAAATCGTTTAAATAATCTACTTGATATGTGTTAGACCCACATGTTGTTAATGAGTAGGTGAGCTATGACCTTTTTTGTAATGTGTTGTGTTCCTTTTGTTTAGGTTCAACAGCCGCCATTACGATATTCAACAGAAAGTAGGCAAGGCTCGCTTCACAAGACCCAATGAAAGGCTGTCATAACTCTCTACACTAAATATATATCACCATTGAACCAGTGCTGTATATTATCGTCAATGATATCGTTCCGTACTTAAGGACCAAATGGCATGTTCATTTAAGTATCTATTTATTGTATTTGGTAAATATGCAATCATCCGTCTGTCTTTCGAGGCGTGAAATGAATCATACATCATTAATCAACTTGCTAACAACCGCAGTTACATTTTAGAAGATGGTGATCTTACGATGAGAATGAACGTTAATAGATGGATTTCTTTGTCCAGAAATATACGAGGAGAGTGTGTTGGGTTGATATAAAATATGTTATCGTCTTCGGTGGATACCCGCTAATTTTATGCCGGGCATTGCCCCCATTTACTCGCTGTGACTTACATTGAATATTTGAACTGTTTAATACCAACCAACCCTGCCAACCTGCGGTATGTAAAAGGTTCTATCCAGACGTATGTATAAAGTCCCCCACCAGTAATAAAACAGCGCCAATATGGCCATAAATGTATCAGCGCTACGTAGGCAAATAAAAAGAAAGAAAAAAGGAGAAAAAAGAGAGAAAGAAAAAAGAAGAAAAAAGAAAGAAAGAAAAAAGGAGAAAAAAGAAAGAAAAAAAGGAGAAAAAAGAAGAAAAGAAAAAAGGAGAAAAAGTAAAAGAAGAAAAAGAAACACTAGTAACATTCGTCGTAGGCCATAATGTCCCAAAGCAGATAGATTACGATGTATTCGTGCTCACTGCAAATGTCGAAAACACGCCGAGTAGAAATACATTTACCTATCTTGATTTAAAACCTGTCACAATCACAATGGAAACTTCCGTTTTTTTTTGGTTACTGGATAAAACATTGTTAAATATTTCCATTCATGAACTCTGATTGACTTGTGCTTTTCTCCTCTTTGCATATATTGCATAAACTGCGGTCAAGTTGTCCTTGATCGCGTTATTGTACCAGGGCTGTTGTTCCCAAAATGTATTCGTGCATTTTAAGCAGACATATTTTGTTCTTATAGATATAACTACAAAGCATTGCTAGACGATAAAATCAAATATACACCACCTTAAACGTAAGTCATGTGTTACAATAACGCCAATGTTAGATTCACATTGGAAACATTATTGTCGGCCTGTAAGAAAAAGACTTATTATGTCTCAAAGTCTGTCAAAGAAGTCTTGCTGAAGGGGCAAAATATGTATCCCTAAGGGCATACCATTAACAACATTCACATCGTGGGTACTTTACATACATTAGTGTCATCTAAGTCCTTATACTAACAGGGATACTTTATTAGTTATTACCTGATATATGCAAATAATGGCCACTTTAACATTATTACGTGGTAAGTTGATTACTCACGGCATGGGAAGTAGGCAAGACATCAGCTGCAAAATGACCACCTCTTCTAAATATAGCTTACACTTTGGGACAAAAGTAACAAATTAGTCACTATTATCCGATTTTAGAAACTATTATGTTAACATACAATACTGTCCCATGATGCTACCGGACTCGAACAAAATACACTAGGTTCAAAATTAACTCTCATTTATTTGTATTTTCAACACCACACCTGTCATCTGAAAATAAATCGCAATTACAAACTTGGTACAGAGCCGCAGAAGGCAGCGAGGCCCCAGACGGAATACCGCAAATGTCTTGGCCTAATACATAGTGCCCAGTAAGTGAAACACCCGCTCTAATAACACCTTCCCACTAGCCAATGAGTGATATTACTGCTCGGCTTGGTTCGTTTATAAATATGCATTTAATGTTTATCTGCATAACACAATGTTATCACCTGTTAGTTTAAACAGATAACAATATTAATGTTAACATTTGAAGCATGCTCGGGCACAACGCATCTAGTCTCTTTCGACATGTATATTTGTTTTCTGTACACGCATTACATTTTCTCAGGCATGAAGGCAGGCCGCGAGTGGTCCTTCGTGTTTCCGAAGTTTAGCTGCATCTTCATTCTGAAAGCCGTCGAAAGCAACACTGCCCAACAATAACAAAGACTACTATTTAACATGCAGAATCCAACATGCAATGTGCTTAGATTGTGAGATAAAGCTTTTGAAGGCAGTTGCAGGCCCAGCTATTTAACTGCATCTACTTGCACAGAAATTCTACACCATATGCTAAGGTTGATAAACAGCTGCAGATGAATTAGACCAGGCGCGTTTCTGCCATTACGCACTTTACGCACGTGCGTAACCTCCAATCGACAAATCAAAATTTAAAAGTACTAAAAAAACACTAAGAAAGTCGATGCCTAACCCGGGTTAGGAATGATTTATTTTATTTCCGTAGTTTCTTTGTTATAAAATATTATTACCACACCAATCAAGTTAAAAACGTTTAAAATGATTAAACTTATACACGTCAGGATGTTAGTCGTTCATATTTTGCGTTAAGTTCCTCGCATGTCCGCATTTTACCTGTTAT
Source organism: Sinonovacula constricta (assembly GCA_007844125.1). NCBI lineage: Eukaryota > Metazoa > Mollusca > Bivalvia > Cardiida > Solecurtidae > Sinonovacula > Sinonovacula constricta. Next base: position 12,467,232 of record CM017569.1, read on the forward strand.
TCATTAAAAAAGAACCGAATAAATTCAAAAGTATTACTACAAAGGTTATTTCCCTTGTAATTGTGCGTAACCTCAAAAACGGTCCAGATACGCGCCTGAATTAGACAATATGTTTTCATCGAAGGTAAAATTCTAGGTTTAAATATCTACGCATGTTATGAAAAAAATGTGTTGTAGGTTTTGCGAATAATGTATTCGTTTGACAAGATTATGGTACTCAAGTTATGGTGTGAAACATGGTTTGAAACTATGACTCTCGTAATGATAAGCAAGCAAAACCTTTCTCATGTTAAACTGTTCTTTTTATAATATACGCAGTTTGCTTCTTTTATCACAATATCATGATGACAACATAAGTGATTCATTGGTGACGCGCTGGAGCGCGCCGCCTATATATGGAACGCTGAAAAATTTTGAACATGCGAGCGGATGTCCTCGGACATTTTCGTTCTAGTTAGAGAATGGTCGGGGGAAAATGGACAAGGCGTTCCGAATTCCGGAAGTTCCGCGATTTACACATTCCCAACAATAATTCTGCCTAATCGCTATAGTTTTATATAAAAAGAAAGTCATTTACCGAAATAGGGGTCCTAAATAACTTTCTTTCAGAAAAAAAGTACACAGTAATTTATTTCATGCAGTGCACAGGAACTCTTGATTTTATGACTTTTTTTAATTATATCCAATTATCCTGCATCAAAGCTGCAGCAGGGACCATTTGTCACATTCTCTGACAATACTCCTGTTATTGTTAGCATTTAAAATTTGAGAGGAAATAAGTTTCTAGCTTTTTTTTCCAAATAATTATATTGTTTAATTTATAAAAAAGGCGTAAGTTTATGTTTGTGAAGAAAGCTAAATATTTTCTACATTTTTGTGTTTGATTAACTCCCCTGAAACTTGACACCATAGTCATTAACCAGTATGTTGTGAAATAACTATGTTGTAAAAGTTATTCTTTTTGTATATTTTGTCACTTATACAGTGTAGATAATTTATATATAGGTTTCTTGAGATAATGGTTTATAGAAATTTTTAGCTGGAAAATCACACATTTGAAAATAAACAGAAAAAAACTTGTGTTTTAGGATGTTGTTCATAAAAAATCCATTTTGCCTATTTTTTTATAGAATAAATCCAAATAATTAATTTATTTATTCATCTGGCAAAATTATAGAGGATTTTGTGTCGTCAGTTGTCACTTTTCAGGTCATATTCGAAACAAGCGGTACAATCTTAAAATTTGCATATCTCATGTTTAAGCTGGTAAAAGTTAAACTTAATTTTATATGTCTTATATGTTTATAAAACTTGTGAAAACTATAGATTATTTGTTTAAAATTTATTATTTTCTCTATTTCTAAAAAATAAATCGATAGGGTCTGTAGTGACATGTATGAAAAATATCAATTTTACTCACTCACAGATGGAATAGTGCAGTGATTATGGACTTGTCCTGATGTTAACGGTCTCGAGAGATCGAATCCCATTGCAATCAATTTTTTTCTGTGACTTTTTTCTTCTTTGTTTTTACATTAATTATATAACAAACAAAACATTTAAACAGACAAAAAAATATTGATCAATAACAAATGTTCACGCAGAGGATGTATTTTTACTTTTTAAATTTCTAAACACTAATGTACATCTGACGGTTATACATGTTAATGAAGACATGTTTGTCCCTTTTTTTAGGATTGTAGTTGTACACATAAGTAGCATTATATACCAAATTATTACAGTGATTATAATTTACATCAGTCATATCTAAATTTCTAATAAATATTATTTTTCAATGTTGCGTCGCCCTTTGATGCTTCGCATCAATGCTTTTCTTGTTCAAATCTAGCTCGTCATAGAACCAAGAGAACCGTCTACCTTTCTGTATTTTAAAATGGAAATTATAAAATAGTCCAAAGAGTCTCAAAGTTCGCAATAAACATATAACATAGTTAACTCAGAGTTAATGCGTTCATATGTGTTAAGACGCTCATCGGTGTCCAAGTGTTCATATGCATCATGGCTCTGATCTGTGTCCAGGCGATCATCTGTATCATGGCTCTGATCTGTGTCCAGGCGTTCATCTGTATCATGGCTCTGATCTGTGTCCAGGCGATCATCTATATCATGGCTCTGATCTGTGTCCAGGCGTTCATCTGTATCATGACTCTGATCTGTGTCCAGGCGATCATCTGTATCATGGCTCTGATCTGTGTCTAGGCGATCATCTGTATCATGGCTCTGATCTGTGTCCAGGCGTTCATCTATGTCATGGCTCTGATCTGTGTCTAGGCGTTCATCTGTATCATGGCTCTGATCTGTGTCTAGGCGATCATCTGTATCATGGCTCTGATCTGTGTCCAGGCGATCATCTATATCATGGCTCTGATCTGTGTCCAGGCGATCATCTATATCATGGCTCTGATCTGTGTCCAGGCGTTCATCTGTATCATGGCTCTGATCTGTGTCTAGGCGATCATCTGTATCATGGCTCTGATCTGTGTCCAGGCGATCATCTATATCATGGCTCTGATCTGTGTCCAGGCGTTCATCTGTATCATGGATCTAATCTGTGTCCAGGCGATCATCTGTATCATGGATCTAATCTGTGTCCAGGCGATCATCTGTATCATGGCTCTGATCTGTGTCTAGGCGATCATCTGTATCATGGCTCTGATCTGTGTCCAGGCGTTCATATGCATCATGGCTCTGATCTGTGTCCAGGCGATCATCTGTATCATGGCTCTGATCTGTGTCCAGGCGTTCATCTATATCATGGCTCTGATCTGTGTCCAGGCGATCATCTATATCATGGCTCTGATCTGTGTCCAGGCGTTCATCTGTATCATGGATCTAATCTGTGTCCAGGCGATCATCTGTATCATGGATCTAATCTGTGTCCAGGCGATCATCTGTATCATGGCTCTGATCTGTGTCCAGGCGTTCATCTGTATCATGGCTCTGATCTGTGTCCAGGCGTTCATCTGTATCATGGCTCTGATCTGTGTCCAGGCGTTCATCTGTATCATGGCTTTGATCTGTGTCCAGGCGATCATCTGTATAATGGCTCTACTCTGTGTCCAGGCGTTCATATGTTTCATGGAGCTGATCTCTATCCAGGTGTTCATCCGTATCAAGGTTCTTATCTGTGTCCAGTTGTGCATCTGTATTAAGGCTGGCATCTGTGTCTAGTTGCACATCTGTATCAAGGCTTTCATATGTGTTCGAGAGTTCATATGTATCATGGCTCTTATATGTGTCCAGGCGTTCATCTGTATCAAGGCTCTTATCTGTGTCCAGGTGTTCATATGTATCATGGCTCTTATCTGTGTCCAGGCGTTCATCTGTATCATGGCTCTTATCTGTGTCCAGAGGTTCATCTGTATCAAGGCGCTCATCTGTGTCCAGCTGTTCATCTGTATCGAGCTCTCATTGGTGTCCAGGTGTTCATATGTATCATGGCTCTTATCTGTGTCCAGGCATTCATCTGTATCAAGGCGCTCATCTGTGTCCAGGTGTTCATATGTATCATGGCTCTGATCTGTATCCAGGTGTTCATCTGTATCAAGGCGCTCATCTGTGTCCAGGTGTTCATCTGTATCAGGGCTCTCATCTGTGTCCAGAGGTTCATCTGTATCAGGGCTCTCATCTGTGTCCAGAGGTTCATCTGTATCAAGGCTCTCATCTGTGTCCAGATGCTCAACTGTATGAAGGCTCTCATCTGTGTCCAGCTGTTCATCTGTATCAAGGCTCTCATCTGTGTCCAGGTGTTTATCTGTATCAGGTTTCTCATCTGTGTCCAGGCGTTTATCTGTATCAAGGCGCTCATCTTGTTCCAGGCGTTCATCTGTATCAGGGCGCTCATCTGTGTCCAGGTGTTCATCTGTATAAAAGCTCTCATCTGTGTCCAGGTGTTCATCTTTATCAAGTCTCTAATCTGTGTCCAGGCGTTCACCTGTATCAAGGCGCTCATCTGTGTTCCGGCGTTCAGATGTATTAAGGCGCTCATCTATGTCCGGGCGTTCAGATGTTTCAAAACTCCAATCCGTGTTGAGGCGTTCAGGTGTATCAAGGCTCTCATCTGTGTCCAGGCGTTCAGCAGTGTCAGGGCGCTCATATGTGTCCAGGTGTTCAGCAGTGTCAGGGCGCTCATCTGTGTCCAGGCGTTCAGCAGTGTCAGGGCGCTCATCAGTGCCCAGGCGTTTAGCAGTATCAGGGCGCTCATCTGTATCCAGGTGTTCAGCTGTATCAGGGCGCTCATCTGTGTCCAGGTGTTCATCTGTATCAGGGGTCTCATCTGTGTCCAGACGTTCAGCGGTATCAGGGCGCTCATCTGTGTCCGGGTGTTCAGCTGTATCAGGACTCTCATCTGCGTCCAGGCGTTCAGCAGTGTCAGGGCGCTCATCTGTGTCCAGACGTTCAGCGGTATCAGGGCGCTCATCTGCGTCCAGGCATTCATCTGTATCAAGGCTCTCATCTGTGTCCCGGTACATCTGTATAAAGGCGCTGATCTGCGTCCAGTTGTTCAGCTGTATAAAGGCTCTCATCTGTGTCCAACTGTTCATCTGTATCAGGGCTTTCATCTGTGTCCAGACGTTCAGCTGTATAAAGAGGCTCATCTGTGTCCCGGCTTACAGCTGTAGAAAAGCGCTCATCTGTGACCCGGCTTTCATCTGTATAAAGGCTTTCATCTGTGTCCAGGCATTCAGCTGTATCAAGGCTCTCATCTGTGTCCAGGTGTTCATATGCATCTTGGATCTAATCTGTGTCCAGGCGATCATCTGTATCATGGCTCTGATCTGTGTCCAGGCGTTCATCTGTATCGTGGCTTTCATCTGTGTCCAGGCGTTCATCTGTATCATGGCTCTGATCTGTGTCCAGGCGTTCATCTGTATCGTGGCTTTCATCTGTGTCCAGGCGTTCATCTGTATCATGGCTCTGATCTGTGTCCAGGCGTTCATCTGTATCATGGCTTTCATCTGTGTCCAGGCGTTCATCTGTATCATGGGTCTGATCTGTGTCCAGGCGTTCATACGTATCATGGATCTGATATGTATCCAGGTGTTCATCCGTATCAAGGTTCTTATCTGTGTCCAGTTGAGTATCTGTATCAAGGCTGGCATCTGTGTCTAGTTGCACATCTGTATCAAGGCTGGCATCTGTGTCTAGTTGCACATCTGTATCAAGGCACTCATCTGTGTTCAAGAGTTCATATGTATCATGGCTCTTATCTGTGTCCAGGTGTTCATCTGTATCAAGGCTTTCATCTGTGTCCAGCTGTTCATCTGTATCGAGCTCTCATCTGTGTCCAGGTGTTCAGCTGTATCATGGCGCTCATCTGCGTCCAGGCATTCATCTGTATCAAGGCTTTCATCTGTGTTCCGGCTTTCATCTGTATAAAGGCGCTGATCTGTGTCCAGTTGTTCAGCTGTATAAAGGCTCTCATCTGTGTCCAGCTGTTCATCTGTATCAGGGCTCTCATCTGTGTCCAGACGTTCAGCTGTATAAAGGTGCTCATCTGTATCCCGGCTTTTAGCTGCATAATGGCGCTCATCTATGTCCCGGCTTTTAGCTGAATAAAGACGCTCATCTGTGTCGCGGCTTTCAGCTGTATAAAGGCGCTCATCTGTGTCCCGGCTTTCATCTGTATAAAGGCGCTCATCTGTGTCCAGGTGTTCAGCTGTATCAAAGGCTCTTGTCTGTGTCCAGGTGTTCATCTGTATCAAGGCGCTCATCTGTGTCCAGGCGTTCAGATGTATAAAAACTCCAATCCGTGTCCAGGCGTTCAGATGTTTCAAAACTCCAATCCGTGTCCATGCGTTTAGATATATCAAAACTACAATCCGTGTCTAGGCACCTGCCTGTGACCAGGCTCTCATTCGTCTGTGTTCGGGCCGCTTTAACTGAGGTTCATGACAGAAATGAGACACCTTACACTTATTTCTGATGGTCGTAAAACTGTTTACCCTTGAATCCGACCTTTCTTTTGAAAAGCGACAAGTCATTGTTAAATAACAATAAAAACTGTGTTCAGGTATGACTTTTCTGACTTGATTTACAACGACCTTGACTAATGTGTTAGGTTAAAGTGCCAAAAAACAGCCAAATATGGTGATACTAGACATTCAGGTCATTCCTTCTAGAATGATAGTAAAAATGGTACATTTCACAAAAATGATAATGCTACTTGATATAACGTGCTGTCTTGCTCAAATACCAGTAGGATTTAGTCTTTCTTATCTATGATCTTGAAAGAGTTTATAAACTATTATAATTATTTTTATTGATTCCGGCAAAATATGAGAGTTTACAATTCGGCATGTCTTTTTGGCAAAAAGATAATTGCTCAGAATACAAATACAAAAAAACAACATTTATCATTTATGTAAACTATCAAGATCTTCTTAAACCGATATGTCGATTGTGTTGTTTCGATTCAGTCAATGCACAGCCAATAGCTGACTTCTTTACCTGTTGTAAAAGTGCGTGTTCCATGGGGAGGTAAGTAAAAAATCATAGATAATAAAACTTCTTTTATTATCTTTAAAGTGCTATTTCAGGAAAGTGCAATTGCATTTCAAGTGTGCACGTCTAGTCAATAGAAAGTATAGGAATGATCCAGCAGAGCAAAACCACACCTGTTCACTGTAGGGCCTCTTATCGTTGTGCTTTGTACATCGGTCAACTTTGCTTCTATGTAGTTCACCATTACTCGATATAAATTGTCATGTAAAATTATTAAAAAGGGATTTATATGTCACTTGGGATAGCAACTATAAAATGGCGATTTCTTAGACATGACTTTACATTAACCAAATTAGTAAGTGACATTTAGTTAAAATTTCAACCGAGACAAACGACTATGATTCTGTACACATACAGCCAAGACTCCCTGTTGCCATATCACATTTAAAATCTGAACCCCAGACATAATATTAATAATTCTTTCGTGAATCGTTACATTTACAAACGTCCCCTCAGTGCCTCATACTATACAGAGACTGAGCTAGCAAATCACTCGCAGTTATAATTATTGTGAAGATGAACAATTGACTCAGTTATGACTTACAAGATAACTTCTTCGTTTGGAACTTCCTCGTTTGGAACTTCCTCGTTTGAAACTTTCATCATCTACCAGGCGTTGGTTTAACAAATTCCATGTCAAATGTTAACTTGATTTGTAAGCCAGTTAGATTTTAATTGTAACGTGTTGAAGGATGGCTTACAAGGTTTCGACAGTCCCTACCGTCGTATAAGGGTAAAGAAATAGAACACCGCTGATGATAATGTATATTGCCTCTGTAGTGTTTTTTTTTTCTTTTTTTTTCTTTATTTCTTTTTTATTCGTTTGGTTCGTGTTTCTTATACCTTTGTCATAGAAGTAGGTCAAAATAATGTTCTGTTTTGTTGCCTATATTCGTGCAGGATTAAAGACCGTTTACTATATTTAGGTACGTGGCAGTGATTCAACAACCCTGTTTAAACACGGAGCTCTTTTAAAGATACAAACATTCGCACGTGACCCGAATAATGTCATCCTCTAACTTACATAAACCATAAACGAATATCAAATATCTTTATATAACTGTTCATCTGCGCTTTGGTGTTACCATGGGAACACGAACTTTATGTCTTCACTAAGTTATTTACGCCGATGTTGGGTGTGTTTTGCGTGTTACTCTACTCTGTCGTCACACCTGATACTGTCATTATGTTATTATGTCAACATATGATACAATCTTTCATATTTGATACAACTAAATACACCAGTAAAAGGCCTATTGATCGTGGCTTAGAAGCACACAGTGCATGCTCGGATCAAATATTTTTATACCAACTGACATAAAATAGAGTGATTAGATTACTTTCGTAGGATGATAAATGTCAGGGGCTCCCGTGGCAAAGCAGTTAGAGTCACTGACGTGTAACTCCTCAGCCCCTCACTGCGTGGGTTCGAGTCACGGTCGGGATGGGAACTTTTATGTCGGGAAGTTTTCCAGCCAACAAGCGATGTGTCGGTGGTACAACACAGGCATAAGTCTGGGATCTTCCTCCACAAATAGTTAGCCGGACGTCGCTAATATGATCATAACTGTGTTGGAGCGGCGTAACAAAATAACCCAACAACAACAACACAAACGTTTATACCATAAAACTTATTCAAGAAACAATTGATGCGACGCAACTATGATAGTTTAATGATTTATTTAGACATATTTTTAACAAAATTGATAATTGACTTTTAAATTTAATTTTACAGTCAATTTGAAATGCATGTATATCTGTTCAGTGGTATAAACCTACTATAACAAACAACAGCAACAACACAAAACAGTTCCCTAATTGACAATCATTATTGACACATCTATACAGTTAGTACACCTTAGTGAAATAAGCGTTGACTACAATACCTGAACAGCCATATCTTGTCGCTATTCTTGCAATTTGATAAACAAAACTCTAAATAACAAGTTCTGTTCTAATCACATTGCGTACAAAAATTAAAGAAAATAATTTCTTTGATGTTATTACTTTAATTTGCAATATACTTATAACGTGTTTATGCATGCTTTAAATAGAAAACAACAACAACAAAAACATATCGTTTAATTACTTATGCGTCTCGGCAGTCTTTTAAAACCGATCGTTAAGTTTGATTGCTAAACAACGTCCTTGTACCGCCATTATCGTTTTGATTGATGCTGACGAAAGTGTAAGATATATTTAGATGTGCGCGGACCATACAGAGCTGACTATATATTCTGCTCGAGAAGCCCTGATATGAGCAAAACACATTCATCAATTCTCAGATGTTACCTTGTTTAGCTATTTAGTTTACCTTGTTTAAAATAATCGACATTTTGCTACAAAGTGTGTTATTGCTCTAATGGACAACGCAGTATTTCTTCTGTAAATTACGAAGTACAATATTTAAAAATATACGTGCATTTGAAATTAGAATTATCTTTTCTTCTTCTTAAGGTTAGTGCATTACACTAGATCATGTTTGCAGTAAAAGGCGTTGGAATAGTTAGCCTTTTGCAAGTAGGGCATAAATTGTCCATTGTTTGGAAATAGAAAGTGATGCTTTGACCTTGTTGGATCATTGCAGCAATGCTTCATCTCCTGGATAAAATTTATTCACTTACAGTCATTAATGCCAAGTACAAATTCATTGACGCTTTTTCACAACTCAGTCTAAACTGGTTCTTTTGAGATAGTTAGTTCATGCACACGGACCAAACAAATCCAGAAACACCAGTGTAACATGCATGCTGAAGACTGAACAAAGAGTTGGCTGCAATAAGATTATTTGAAACCCTGCAAGGACTGACATTATCAATGGAGTTGATGTTTGCTTTCTTAATCAGATCATTAAAAAAGTAAACTTTAACTTGACTGTAAATTGTACGAAGTGGCTTCCTGTTTGCTTCGGTGGCTTTGTAAGTAAGGAGCATATCCTCAGGTGACTTTAACGGATAAAGATGTGTCGGATGTCCTCCAGCTAAGCTATTGACGAAGCCAACGAGCAGGCTACTGCCATCGCCTGTAGTGATCTTTGTGTTTTTGGTTTAACCGTAAATATATCGTATTTAAAAATTTACACTGGCTCTAAACAAAAGGGTTGTCAATCCAGCATAATTTGTGTTCAAGCCAAGCCATGTCGTTTGGTACATAGACAGTCACAAACTATTGCCAATGAGGTTGTTAGAAATAATAATGTAAAAGATCAAGCTGTCATCACTTTTTACACAATTTGCGTGATAAGGATGCCAATAAAAAGAACATTTAAAGGCAGCTACAGCTAAATGAAGATGCATGCTTTCAAAGCTTATACTCGCCTCTTTTTACTGTTAAACGGAGTCACGAACCGCAGGGGTGTTTTGATACGGCAATCGGTCATTCTCAGTAGACCTAAGTGACACTGGGAGCAGTCATTTCTTAACCAGACCAACGACCAGAATGGGACCAGAATGGTTCAAATGACCAGGTCTGCTTTTGTGTAGTCACTGGATTGTGGTTGTGATACTCTCCAAGATAAAGATTCAGAATTGATTTCGATAAATTTGGGTCAGGACGGTTTACCAGATGGCTATTTACTCGTGAAGCGATTTGGGATAAATATGTCGAGTGATTGAATGTTCTTTAAGGATATGACTGGCTGTTATGTTGTATCAACTTTTCGCAACCCTGCTTGTTTTTTTTCTTGCACGGACGTCTACCTCCAGAACTCCCATTCAATAAGCAACAATCATGGAAGGTGTATAATTCAACAATGACAACATCAGCAGTATAAAAAAGATTGACGAGACAAGACATGAGTTATTTGCTCGCAAGCACAAATAATACGAAACGGCTCGCCTATCAAGCTGCCTGTATATGTTGCAAACAATCAGCCACATACGGTCGCCAAATGAAAAGAAAGCATAAAGCAACATGGGACAATGTCTCACAACAACCCTTAAACCGATAGCCGATAGTAAACAGCCTGATATAAATGGTAATTGTAAGACCGAAATACCAAGAACGAAGAAAATATTATCACTAACTTTTAATTTGTATTCACCTGTGTGCGTACATTGCGATTAACTTATTACTATTCGACAGTCCAAGTGCAGTTACATAACAATGTAATAATATTAACCTGGCCAGTTTTGATACGTGCTTTACAGCGACTGGTTTTAGCAAAAATAGGATAGACCACCACTGAGCCCGTTGATATTTCATTTCCACGAATGATCAAAAGTTTTGATTTTCATTAATTTTATTCCTTAATGAATCGCCCGTACACATTACATATCAGATACAATTTTCACCAAAATATGTCCCGAAAAACTGAATGACTTGTCCCATTAATGGCGTACTTAAAATATTTACAAAACATTTTTTTTTAATTTAGTGTGTAAAACGACTGGGTCATTCGGACGACTTGGAACGTTTGTATAGATAAAAACTATGGTGAACTACATATCTGAGAGGGTGATTGAGATGGTATGACATACTTTCTACAAATATTAAGGACATCAATGAGAAACATTTTCTAAAATCTTAATCAATTGGCAATAACGATTTTCCTTGTTTGAAAATATTTAATGCGAACAAAAACAATGCCTGCTGCTTTGTCCTTTGCAGAAGATGACATGAAACGCAATAAATACGCAATTATCCTTGCGCAAATATGTTTTCTAGCGTGCACCTTTGTTGAATCTTCCGTCGTCAAGCATTGTTGAATATCGTCAAATTACCTTGGCAAATAGGGCGACACCCAATATAAACAAGTATATATCATTATACTGATGGTATTTTTAAGAAACTATAAAAACAAATTGGTTTAAAAAAGTCACCTCTCGTTTTAAATGAATCAATTAAACAGGTAAAATCAACATGGAAAACATGACATTTTCTATAACAGCCCTTATTGCCTTACCTTGCAAAAAACTTCAGCATCAGGGCCACCGTGATATGCGTAGATTCCAATTAATATGCCGCCTACAAGCCCGATGGCAAAAAGAACAACGCCAAAAAGCTGGGCCAAGCAGAATTCCCTCCGTGACGTCATTGTTTTTTCGTTCTGTGCAGCGTCTGAATCAAGCCGGTAACGATTTCCGTTGGTAAAATCCATGCAGCGACTAAGTTGCGATGTGATCAACCCAAAACTACATTGTCCAAACCACTCAAGCAGTAACTTTGTCCATAAAGTAGAGTTCACTCGCCGCTTCACTGCGCGCAGGTTTATATAACCTACAACAAATAACTACTGAAAACTAGCAATACATTTTCACGTCGACTTTAAATATGAAGTCAATTTTAACAAACATGCACGCATTTAAGTTATGCGCAGTATTTAACTTTACATGTGTAGTAATTTATACCTTAAACAACCCATTTGTAACAACGATAATTAGACAAACAGGTAAACAGTTGAGAATTCGACGCCAACGTTCAGTTAGGATTTTTTCATAGGTATATCAAGTTACAAGTTGTAAAGGCGCATCGCATAACGACGACTAGGCATGCTCAATGTCGAATTATGTACGTTGTCAATAGTGTGAACCGATTGGAAGACAGTATTGTTATATATAATTGTGTCTTTAAGGGTTGTCATTGTAAACCATATCAGTAAGACTGTTAGCGTCCAGTTTGTTTAGACAATCGTTGGTGCGTTATTGCCAGGTTTATTTATATATATATGCTTACAGTTTTGATTGTTTGCTAGAACGTTATTATAATCAATGAATCCTTGATCCCGTTAGCTCGTCAGCTAGTTATCGACATCAGCCCCTAGACTTAATTTATAGATACCAAAATGTTGATAACTGTCTGCAGAAACAGATCGCCAAAGTACCCATTTGGGCTGTATGAAAATTAACGGACTTTATAGCAACCGTCATAAAGTTTTGGTAAATGCAAGTAACTTTTAAAAAATGATTTAAACGTATAAAACGTGTAGTCAATTAATTGTAACATGCTAGATTTGCAAATTAGCGCTCATTAATATTAATACATTTTATATGGAAGCTAAAATAGACTTTCACTTTTAAAGATTGAGTCGATTTCTTCTTTTTATGTAAACGTCAAATTTTAACAGAGTAGATTTAACAGTTTAATGTGTTTCTTTTCATGCACTAGTCTTACTAATGAAGGTTCGTGTTTCATATGAATTGCTTCATTGTCCTTTCTAGTTTTTCTGCTAACACTAACGATAAGTATTTAAAATTATGCAAATTAATTTTGCAAAAAAGTCTATATGAATATTCATAAATTTTCATGTAAATCTAAAAATGGAAATGATGACCGTTTAAAATTTAAACAGGAACCCCTCATAGTCTGAGACATGTTTCGAGTTTTTTATATATAAATTGGTCCATTTTCTTTTTCTTTTTTTATAGAAATTTTCGATATATTTTTTGTTATTATTAAGCGTAGATTTGAATTGATTATTATGAATATTTACCCTGATACGTTTAAAAAATTAACTGGCCTTGTATTTTACTAACAATTATGTGTTGTTGTTTTTCATAAAAAGTAAAATTAAAAATACATAAATAAATGTACTGGTAAAAAGTATCATTGTGGTTTGACACTTAAATATACCCATTAGATCGAAATCAACTAAATAAAAGTAGATACAACATATTGCATGCGAAAATATAGTTCTCCTTTTGAAGATGTTCAAATTATGACCAGAGTAGACCATTTGACTTTTTGGTGGAAGTCTTCCGACATTGTACGAGTCATAATCGCGTACGATCGACGAGCTCGTAAAAATCCCGATATTCTCGTCTCATGATTATTCATAACGCACGCGCAGTACATCGTTAGCGCAATGGCAAATGTATGAACATGGCAATGCTGAATCGAAAAGCTTGTTTAACTGAATTGAAGAGATAGTGTCGAGATAAAAAAATGTGCTAGGATAAAAAAGTGAATAGAAAAATTCACCATAACTTGATTCAGTTGTACGGAACTAAAAAAAGGATTTTACGCAACCGCCACAGCTAGAGGCGATCAGCATACAACAAATAGGTCAATATTTTACTTTCACTTTGCCAGAGTTTTAAAACTTGTTAAGATCTTTTTGTATGCATACGATTTTTTCCTAATAATACGTGTTTGTTGTTAGACCATTATAAAACGTGTATTCATTGCATGTCGATTATTGCTCACTTCCGTGACGTAATCTTTCATAAAGTATAAAAGATCGTGTTAAGCAAAATAATGGCAAATGCTCACTACTAAACACGTTGGTCATTACAGTGTGGTTCAAAACATCAAGTTAAGGTAATCAAACCAAAAGAAACAGGGATGAATCGTTGCACCAACCAGGTAAAAGAGTAGAGATGTGAAAACACATGCATGCAAGTTAAACAAGAGGGCCATGAGGGCTCCTAATCGCTCACCTGATGACACAGGCTTTTAGTAGGCTCAAATCTGGTATGGAATAATTAAGAGTTATTTACTTTAGAAATCTTTGGTGAAGATTTGACCATAGGTATGGCCACTAGGTTGATACAATTTTCTAGAATTTTACCAAGTAACCTACTGAATCTACGTGGCCCTCTTCAAAACATATGTAAGATTTCATACTGGCAAATATTCGGGCCAAGTTTGCTGACCATTGTGCCATTTATTTGGCCTCTAAGTGCTTTCACAAGGTTTTTCTAAAATGTAATATACTCATTCAAGATTTCATGCATACAAACAATCTGATCCAGTTTGGTGAAGATTAGGCTATGAATGTGGCCTCTAGTGTATTCACATGCTTTTTCTAAGATTTGACCTAGTGACCTCTTTTTAAACACCACGTGACTCATAACGAACTCATCAAAGATTTCATGCAGACAAAAATTCTAAACAATCTGACCAAGTTTGGTGAAGATTGGACTATAAATGTGGTCTTTAGTGTGTTCACAAGCTGTTTCTAAGATTTGACTTAGTGACCTACTTATTGACCCCTCGTGACCCAATTATGAACTCATCCCATATTTTATGAAGGCAAACATTCTCATCAAGTGTGGTGAAGATTGGGTCATAAATGAGGTCTCTAGTGTGTTCACAAGCTTTTGCTAAGATTTGACATAGTGACCTACTTTTTGACCCCCACGTGACCCAAAAATGAACTCATATCAATCTGGTGAAGTTTGGGCTATAGATGTGGTCTCTAGTGTTTAAAAGCTTTGACCTACTTATTGACCCCACATGACCCAGTTATAAACACATTTAGGATTTCTTACAGGCAAACATTCTGATACGTTTTACTCATCCAAAATTTTATGCAGACAAACATTCTGACCAAGTTTGGCGAAGATTGGGCTATAAATGTGGTCTCTAGTATGTTCACAAGCTTTTTCTAAGATTTGACCGAGTGACCTACTTATTGACCCTACATAACCCAGTTATAAGCTCATCCAAGAACCATTCAAGTTTAGCGTAGTAACTACTAGATATAAACAATATATATATATATATATATATATATATATATATATATATATATATATATATATATATATATATATATATATATATATATATATATATATAGTGTGGGACCCTAACTTTGATCTAAGCAGTCAACAGACAAAAGCTTCAAAAGCTTAATACTTTTAAGCTTACTTGTACGTGCTTTCACAATTCTACTCTTGTACCTAGTTGGTGGGGCACAAGTCGCCCCCTGCCCCCCCCCCCAACCCCACCCCACCCCTGGATGCATCCCTGTTCCACTGGTAGTCTATTTACTGAGCCTGTTTAGCTCAGTTGGTATTGTGATCCGCTAGTATTGGGGAGGTCTTTGGTTCGAATCTTGAGGTGGTTCATTTTTTCCCGCTCCTTTACAATTCCAATAAGTGTGTAAAACTAATATTAAATAACAAATCATTCAATAAATCAGAATATTGTCCTCTCATAATATGTAATTTTCGCAGGACTTAAAACAAAAACCTGAACGCTAAAAAGATGACCTTATCTAATATGCGAGATGAATTAGTGCCAGAGAGTGCAATGCTCATTGACCAACTGACTTTAACTGACTTTGAAATGAATTACAAAGACACAGATGTGCTCATGATAATGATGCCCAACTACAGTGGTGCAGTAAGACCCAAGACAAATGTCCTGATAGAACCATCGGTGTACAGAACAAAAAACAGTATATCTGTCTTCTAGCCTGAAAGAATGGTCTGAAGACTCTATTGATCTATTTTGTACTTTAATAAAAAAAAAACAATGTGACAAAAATTATATTTTAAATCTGTCACACATGTTGTTTGTAAAGATTTTTTTACCGCTGCCAATATAGCGAGCTTGTTTTCATTTCCCCCCTTAATTTTGGCATATTACTGTACATGGTAATTAAATATAAACAAAATTCTTTTGTTTATTTAAGTTTTGTTGTGATTAAGGAGCACCCCAGGTCAAAAACATGACTTAAACCCTTACGGCATAGGTTTGCATTCCATTGAGTGACAACCTCATTTGGGTAGATCTTTTAGTTGTGATGGACTGGTGGGTCTACCCAGACATAAATCTGGGTCTTCTCATACCAGTAGTTTCTAAAAGTTGATATGAACATAATTAATAAAATAATGTTATTTAGTGTCTTTACATGTGAAAAAATAAATTTGTGATTACAAAAGTGTTGTCTCCCAACGATTGCACATATTTTATTATAATGTGGATTTACCCTATATAAGAACAATGGGTCTTGTTATTATTTTTTTCTTGTTAAATTAATGAACCAAAAAGTAAAATATGTTGTTTTTTCTTTGCAGACTCCAAAGACACAGAAAGGTTACTGGTACGATGATTGTGGGTTGTGCATCAACATAAAAACAGCAAATTGTTTCTATACTTTATTCTGGTAACTGCTGACGGCAAAATGAAAAGAAGAAAGCAGTTTGATGTGGATAAAAAGGTTGCAACAATAAATAAACTGGTTCATGCCTTACAAGAGTAGTTCAAGGTTACTCTGAATGTTTGCTAATAACATTCCTACTCCAATGGACATCGATTTCGCCCAATTAACCAAAATCAGAGATATGTGGGACTATGCACATCATACAAGATCAGAGTGGGTTGTTTGTTACCCTGAAATATACCAGCGTGGGCAAAGAAATGTCCAGTAAGATAGCTCTGTAATATGGCAGAGTTTGAACATCCACTGTCCGACATCTCACCTTCTGAGCCAGGTGGAGCTTCTACTAGAAACAATGGATTCCAGCGCTTTCCTGGAAAAATGGAGTACGGGGGACTATGGTTTCCAATAGCATTTCCCCCTCCAATAATGGTAACAGACCTACTAGAAGTAATTGCTTGGGGTTGTGTATATGCACCGCAGACAATCTTGGGTGGACAGTGTTCAGTGTTTACACCTGTTTCGTCTACATTATATATCCTGTCTGCTTTGTCCTGAAGGTTATTGGAAGTGAGCACAATAGACAATGCCTTAAAATATTTATTCAGCACATGCTTTGAAGCACACTTTGCACGCTGAGTGGATAACTTCTGTGGCTTGGCTATTTTAAGAGAGTGCCACTTTTTCATGAAGCTGTAGAACCAAGCATTACTAATTGTTCTGCTGCTCTGGTCCTTCTTACCACAGAATACGACAAAATCATTTGCTAAGTACTGAACATTGGTCTTTGTATAGCCGTATCCAAAACTGGCCATGTGTACAATGTGGTCGGCCAATTATCTCTCTTCGTATTCTGTGATGAGCCTGTCTGGGCCTGGGTTCCCCTCTATTGAAACATTGCCCCCGGGTCCTGTCTCTCAGTGTGAACTTAGGTACTTGATATAGTCGGGCAGCTTGGTAGACTGACATGGCTATCAAGAGTAGCCTTGTATGCGGCAGTAAGGTTGGCAGGATCATACTGCCGTCTCCTCTTCTTGGCAGACGAGTCCTGCAAATACGGCTGTACATAATGTTGTAATCATATTTATAAAAGGAAAGTAATTGTGTTTTTTTTCTGATTTGCATAATAAGAAAAAGAATATAAGCTCGAAAATGTTTACGGTTAAAGGCAAAAAGGAAAATCAAACATTGATTCATGTTTTGACAGGACTGGCAACTGTATAACCGCGATACTAGCGATACCTAGTTTACTGTAACTAGTGTTGAGGAAACGGGTCAATTCGGTGCAAACCGTCAAATCTGTTCCCCAAATTATGGAGCTCAATAGCGAATGAAACAATCAAACATGTTCACCAGAAAATGTGCGTAAATAGAATAACAATACTCACCGTTGCAGACGGCATCTTGTCAAAATAGTTTTCAACATGGCGGGCGTGGCTTCGTATACTAAGGAGTAGGTTCTCGGCCAAGCTTCGATATATTCCGTAAGCTATCGGTATTTCCCGTTAAAATTCGTTTGTTTATACGTGTTGTTTATATTGTCGATTTGTGATGATTATACTCGGTCGGAGACAGTTTTTTGACTTGTTGGTAACATAAATGTTGAAGTTGAGGCTTTTTTTATTATTCACAGGAGGTATCCGACAGTTAGGTCCAAACATTTTTACCCAACAAATCAAGTAAGTCATTGGTACCTGTAAAATGTTGTTCATTGATGCCACAGATCTGTGTGAACAGTCAAGGATAGATCCCTACTCGTCATTGCAGACAGGTGTTTCCTATCCGAGCCACGCTACAGAGATAACTATTTTTAAACTGAGACAACCACGTGACCACTTACTTTTATTTAGTCATCCGGGTAATCTGCTCTGATGTTGATATCTATTTTAGCAGTGACCACTATCGCGCTTTTTATAGACTGAACATTTAGGGTATATTTTCGCGATAAGTATGCTACAGTCTAACAATAATGTTAGTTTTCAAATTCGTCTTAATAACGACTAAAGTATGGGTTTATGCAAAAAGCATTACCAAATTCCCCAAAGCCGTGGACAGATATTAAATGCCTTGAATGGCATAAAACATTAAGTTTGAGTTTTAATTTTGTGCGACGGAAGTCATGGGTATCTTTAAGCAGGTAAATAAATACTTTTTAGATTTTTGGTCGTTTATAAATATTGTGTGATGTACTATTTATTTTCTTTGAAGACTTTTTCCAAGAAAAGCAACAACAAACATTTTAGAAAAAAATATTGGCGTGTGGAAGTCTGCATGAAGGTGAAGTCATAATTCAATTGAATATATTATGCTACATATACACACACACACACACACACACACACACACACACACACACACACACACACACACACATATACATATACATATATATATATATATATATATATATATATGCATGTAAAACTCGCCATTACTGCTGTTCACGTTGATGACAAATTCATTCCAGTAGTTCCAGAATTACCCCACATACCAATCAACGAATGGTTGGTACAATTAAAATCGCTTTTTACTCAGAAAGAACTTGACTGGTTTACCTACCTTAATTGGCTAACGTGTGGTAGGCGGCAAACGTTTGTTGTAATAATTGTCCTAATGTTAAGTCATTTCAATACAAACACAACAGTTGCGAAAACAATGTTGATTTGAAGTTCATACTAAGTGGTTCCCGTCGATATGGGAATATGCGTATACGCGGTAACCAGTCACGATTCCTTTGTTTTCACTGACATCACAGTATGCGTACCCATCCCGCACTGCGCCATTTCACGCTGCACACAGTTCGCTTAGATCTCACGCACTAAAGTGACATTTGCATAATCCCGCCCCAAAAACGAATAATAATGATGTGCTAGGATAGCACTGCTAGATTCATAACATATCAGAGAAGTAAAAATAACGGTCGTTAAATTTGCTGTTACTGACTACTCTGGTGCCATTTCAACATGAAAAACATAGATTTCTATAGAAAGAAAGTTTTATCATGATTCTAAATTGTCGCACGCACGATAGGCATATTTGCTTAATCCCGTCCACTGGAATTAATGTCACGTACAAAGGCAGCATACATGCATATGCCACTTCAAACAACGGATATATGCACTTTCAAAATATATTTGATGATATGAAAGTCGATTGATGTCTCATTTATTTTTATTATATTTTTTCCTACACAAGTATACATGCATACTTGCACAGAACACATTTGATAACATGATTTAACTCTCCGTCTCTGTCCGTCTCTGTCTGTCTGTCTGCCTGTATGTCTGTGTCTGTCACTGTCTCTGTCTGTCTTTCTGTCTCTCTCTGTCTCTCTCTCTGTGTCTCTCTGTGTCTCTCTCTGTGTCTCTGTCTGTCTGTCCGTCTGGTCTCTGTCTGTCTGTCTGTCTGTCTGTCTCTCTCCGTCTCTTTGTCTGTGTGTCTGTCTGTTTGTGTGTGTGTGTGTGTCTGTCTGTCTCTGTTTGTCTGTCTGTTTCTGTCTGTCTGTTTGTCTCTCTATCTTCCCTCCCTCCCTCCCTCTATCTCTCTCTCCCTCTCCTTTTATCTCTCTCTCTCTCTTTCTCTCTCCCTCTCCCTCCCTCCCTCCTTCCTTTCGCTAACTCTCTGTCTGTCTGTCTGTCTGTCTCTCTCTGTCTCTGTCTGTCTCTCTCTCTCTCTCTCTCTCTTGCTCTCTCTCTCTCTCGCCCTCTCTCTCTCGATCAGCTAGGTATTTTTGTGATAGATAAAAACAACAATTCGATTTCAGAGTATCACCTAAATAAGTAAATTCATTCACACATTTTGAATATTTCATTATTGTAATAGAAATAGCATCTACATCCCTTAACCGATGTCCCTTCTCAAAAGAAAAAAAACTGCAGATTTAAATTACATTAACTTTTATTGTCCACATTTTACAAAATGAATACAATGCATTTACCAAATTTTTGAAGTCCCTCTGTCGGTTTTTGGAAAAAAAAGAGCAGTACCGTCGGTAAATAATAACAAAAATAAGTCAACCCCATCGACAGTTACATTGATACAAGGAGATCAATAATCATCACCTTCTTCGGGCAAAGGTATTTACTTTATATCTTTCTATGTATTGCAGAGTGACTTTTTTATCAAATGAATACGTAGCTTAAGCTTATTTGTCTTTTTTTGTTACATCTGATTTTTGTAGTCATGTAGATATAAATTGTGCCAATTGGTTCTGCCGGTGGTTGGCCTCAATCAAATAATTGATAATTTGATTTTTTTTATAGTTTGTGGTCTTCTCAGGGGTTTAAATCTCTATGCTCAGGCCCGGATCCAGAGGGGGTGGGGGGGGGGGCGAAGACATACGTACTAGGTGGGGAAAGTGGGGTGGGGGGTGAGGGTGTGCTCCCATCGAAAAAAAAGTTTCTAAAATGTCTTAGATTCGTTCTGAAATGTCTCTTGACAAAAGGTTACTTATTTTGATTGGTTTTATTTAAAGTCTAAAAAAACAAAAACAATAACAAACTTTAGCCACATAACTTTGTTGTTGAAACTGGGTCAAATTCTTAAAAAAAATATGCCGAAAGAGGCAAACACATACTTCCCTTTCGAATTGGATTGTAAAATGCAGCCAGGTTACATTTGTAGCTCTGTTTTCCCATCGATCCTCGTTTGCATATAATAGGAAGGAAACAACAAACAGTCTGCTATCTTTAAGTGTCTTAGTTTGTCAGCAAACAAGAATTTCAGTATCGTCGGATTTTATGCTTAACACATAAATACATTAAGTTTGCCTGCATTGAGATTTCAGTTAGGTGTTCGATAATATGCTGTGCATAATTTCGATGTAGAGTATTTATGGAAGTAACAACTACAACTCGTGTTATAAAAAGTACCAAAATTTCCATTGGAGCCTTCAACAAATGGTGTGACAAACAAAACAGTATTGATTTGCTGAGATGGCTCTATTAGATGTTGGACCAGACGAAATATACAACAATCTCTGAATATTGTAGAGCAAACAAAATTGAACTAAGCATTTTCGAGATATTTTCTCTAAATTTTACAATGGACCTTCGGCACATGTTGTCAAACTACCGTCGTGTTCCAGTATAGTATTTAGCTAAGGAAAATATAACTATGATAATTATTAACAAGCAAGCAATATTTACCCATACATATGAACTTTATAGCTTGGTCAACACAAAATATAAATAAATATTTCCAAATAAGTGCACTTTCCGTTTAACATACTATAGCTGTGTTTAATTATTTGAAACAGCAACATTTTTTAGCCAACGAAAACTGCACGTTGCTACATGTGGTGCTTCTCTGTGCTGCAACTAGATACAGAATTCTGTAAAGCCAGTGTTTTTGCTAAAACGGAGTAAGAACAAAATTCTTCCATAGCAAAATTCCTTCTGTTAATTTTAGCAAAGGCGGACTCTTTCGTAAATTTTTAGATGCCTGTAAATTCTCTCCTGTTTACATTTTGCAATATAGTTTACTTCGTTCGCACAGTTATGTCTCGTAAATAATAACATGGTATAAATTATATTCCAATTTCGAGAAATATTTTAATTAATTTACAGGAGTGATTTTGTCTGCTTTTGCTAAATTATAGATTTTGCCCACCTATGCTAAAAAGAACGGACAGGATTTTGTCACGGGGTTGTCATACAAATGCTAACAACTATTCCCACTGTTTGTGTTTTTATTATGCTTGGGTGTAACTATAAATTGCATTTTGCTCTATTCCATATCAGAGTCAATCTCAAAGTGGTGACCTCAAATATTTCCACAAAATTCGCACAAAAAATCTTCTTACAATAAAACAACCAAATTCTTGTTTGCATCTTTTACTCAATTTGTCATGACATGAAAAAGTTAACTTTCAGTACACTGAAAATCTACAGTGCACCTAGATTGAGATGATCGTAACACCTCAGCTAATGCCGACTGCATCACCGCCGAGGAATCGCGATAAGCTCATTGGTTAGGGAGGTGAGAGCGAATGCTACACTCATATGTTATACACGAGCCAGATGGCCTCAGGGGTTTAGCTTTCAGCAGGGGCCCCGAGTGGTCTGAACTGCTGACCGACGTTCAGGGGATCTTATATACCGGTGATTTTCATTGCATGGTCTACAAAATCTGTGCGATTAGGCCATTTCTGAAGAAATATAGTCGAGAAAATGTGTACGAGTATGGTCGAGCTAACTGTGGGGCTAATTAAGACATTCGGAGAAAGGGGAATATTTAGGTCAAAGACTGTTTTAAGTACATAACATTAACACAGTCATGGTCAATAAAGAGGCGTCCGGCTATTTGAAGAAATAAGACTCCGGCTATCTCAGAAAATAAGACTCAAGACAAACACATGGTACAACCAGTGATGCACCACACATCAGATGAAAGACAACCCCACATTAATTATTTCAGCCCATCTGGGACTAGAACCCACCTACTGAGACTTTTGGCAGTCAAGTGTGGTAGCAAGCAGCTCTGCCACTAGGCCTTGGAGACAAATATTGTCCTTCATGAGGCGTTGCAAACTGATAAATGCTAATTAATGTAAGCTCAATTTAAAATCACAATTTATTTTCTTGGTTTCAGATAGCACATTCCATGACTGTAAGAAATAAACTGCTGGCCTGTTGGGCATCGAGTCAGCACAATACACTTGCATGGCAGGATTAGGGGAATGCTGTTGCCATGTTGCTGTGGTTCTGTTTACCCTAGAAACTTGTATCAGGATGAAGCAAAAAGTATGTGTGACAGATGTTCCTGCATATTGGACGTTTCCAATAGCGACTAGGTTTGATGCTCCTTACAAACGCTTCAGGAATATGGACTGTTCATCTGCCAGTAAGAAGCGAAAGACTCTACATGAACTAACTCACCAAATCAAGACAACTCTGCAAATATTCCCTCTCCAACGAAAAAGAGCGTGATTTCTTTGTGGGGCTGAAGAACATAAATCCAAAGGCTGCTAATCTTTCTCTCCAGAAGGAATTGTGTGAGTCTTTCATTCCAAAGACATGATCAGGCAATTGGCCAATGGAGTTGGCATCTGTGTTTAAAAAGACAGCCAAACAGTGGATCAATGTGACCTTTTCGAAATTC
The DNA here is from genome assembly GCA_007844125.1 of Sinonovacula constricta. Lineage (NCBI taxonomy): Eukaryota > Metazoa > Mollusca > Bivalvia > Cardiida > Solecurtidae > Sinonovacula > Sinonovacula constricta. The sequence continues at coordinate 12,490,687 of CM017569.1, forward strand.
CAGACTGAGGTCCGTGAATAAGTATGTCAGAGGGACTGCGCGCATATTGAGTCATATCCGACGGCTTAATTTACGTGTAAACACATTATTTGCCGTAATTTTTCGAAAAATAACCTGAAATAGAAAAGATAAAACCGGTACATATGGAGTAAATGGTTATTATTAATAATTAAGTTTTTGGTCGCCCCAACAAGACGAAAAAGGTTTGCATACAGTGACAGTTTAACAGTTGTTATTTACATTTATTGATATATATTTTTTTTTATATTTATACAGATATGCTTTCCACAGTCCTTCAGGGAAATCACGCAGATGACAAATGGTGACCTGAATACTGTACTAAGACATATTGACCAGTCAACTAAAGGAAAGAGGAATCATAAAGTAACATTGCTAGCCAATCAACTTGGAATCCCTACAACACAAAGTATTCAGAGTGATCCATCATTACCGACATTAATGGACATTACCACACTTAGTGCAGGATGGATAAAGGATTTACGACAAGTGCCAGAAGTAAAGTTTCAGAGCATTATTAATTACCTGCTTGCTGCACATGATGTCACTGACCGATCATGTGGAGGCTAACAAGCTCATAATGATATAACAACATAAATTGTTAGCTAGTTTCAACTTGTTAATGTAAAATATAAAACTTTTGTAAACAATAAAGCGCATTTATGGCTAGCTTTTACGTGAACATACTAATCTTGTGCAGTGTCAAAATTGAATAAAGTTGATGTTTTGTAAATCATCCGTGTAAAATGCAGCCGAAATTGAATACAGTTAGTGGAATAAGTTAATTTTGAACCTTTTGATTTAGATTTATATATATGTAATTGCTCCTCCGGTACATAAATATATATTGAATCTAATTATTTATCAACAAAAACAATAATGACATTTGTGCCGGCAGGAAACAATATTTTGTAAATTTCATCGCTGCAAAATTACAAGATCCCTTAGCCTTCCTAATATATTGTGATAACTGAACTTTTTTTTCTATGTAGATTGATCTTGAAACATGAATGAGAAAAAAATAGCACTTATAAAATTTGCACTAATTTTACGTTGTCATTGTGTTGTGAAACAGTAATCGAGTAATTGATTTAGGCTTACTAGTGGAGATTAGGTCAAGCTGTGTGCAGTCTTCCAGTGTACCAGACTGCAAAACAGAATACATTTTTGTGATTAAACATAAAAATTATTTGTGTTGCATAATTTTGCATGCAGACACACTCCAGCTCCAATGGACACTAGTAAGAGTCCCCGTAGTTTTTTTTAGTCAACCACAAGTGATATCGGATTACTCAATGAATACATAAATATAAACATTTTTTCTTCTTCAACAACAAACACAATTTTGTATCAGATGAAAGATCCGCGAAAGAGAGACAATGGGTCAGGCCCATAGTCCATTCTTGCACAAATTCAGGATGGGGAGAATTATAGCCTCAACATTTTCTGCAGCAACACACGCTCATAGAAGCCCCTCCTAAGTACTTGTTATACAATATTTACTGTAGTGGTAAAAGTGAAATAAAGACTTCTGCTATGGAATAGGCTGTTCAAAGGAAGAGTCTGCTAAGAAGGCATAGTTTGTGGCTGAACAATCGAAGCACATGCACGTGTGGCTTATGGATGGTGGGTTGTTGTTAAATCCAAACTTTGTCGAGTTTGGAGCAAGCCCGGCTGCTATCATAATGTGTGATTGTTGTGGGAGAGGATGATCTGCAGTTAAGTGTCCATACAGTGCCAGAGACAGTCATCAGATTAGAGTGACATAGATTAATTCTGAAAAGAAGTTAGATAAAGCACATGGTTACTTTTTCCAAGCGCAAATGCAGTTCGCAGTGACTAACGCAGAATACTGCGATTTTTATGTGTTGACACCGCTATACAGTCACCTGGAAATGATGTAAATAAATCATGGGTTTTGGCAGCGAAAGCAAGTTTGTTTGATGCTATGTGTGTAATGCCAGAGCTAGAGTGTAATTATTTTTGACGACGCGCTTGAGCTGGAGCAATTTTTTTTCTACATATGTAACATCTATATAAGTAACATCTGAAAAGTTTTCAGTGAAAACCTATTAAACGGTGTCGGATTTTGCTTTTTATTTTGTTTTGAACTATTCTGTGGTCTCAGGAATATAAGTTATACATACTTTTTCTGGTATATTGTGGAATATTGAAAACTTTAAAATAAAAACCATTAACGTTTCAAATGTCTTTGTTACTTGCTCACTCATTGCTTTAATCTATTTACCTCTTCGACTTTTTGCGTCGCCTTTGATGCTTCGCATCAAGGACTTTTCTTGTACATCAACTGTAATGAGGCCTGTAAGTTTGCCAACAAATACTGTCGACCCGGTGGTAGAGCACTTTATGTGTGTAGTGTCGGGAATGATGGAAGAAGAAGGGTAAAGTGTGATGGGGAGAACTGTGGAAGGAAACGGCACCATACTAGCCGCATAAAAATGAAATGCTTTCCTAAAGGAAAGTGGCTTTCCACACAGTGCAGAAAATTGTTTCATTAGTCTATCACATTGAATTAAATGAACAGTTGTCAAGAATTTGATTATAGATTAAGATTTGTCTGTGGTTAAATATTGTGTCTGGTGTAATTTTTCAGGCAATTAGGTATTTTATAACTACTGTAATTTCCTTGTCTATTTTGTGAACATTACAGTGTTCTTTCCAGAAATGTAATGGCTTTAAGGGATTCATTTTAATTGGTTAGTTTTTGCACCGACATTATTATGTTCCCATTGACGACACTTATTGTAGGCGAAAAACACCACTTATGTCTGGGTAGAACCACTGGCGCACTGAGGTTAGCTGGAACACCTCCTCACATGAAATTTCTCGCCTTGACCGGGACTCGAACCCACGCATTGAGTTGCAGAGTTCCAAGTCAGCGAATAACTCCTTGTGACCCATTTCAGCTTGTTAGTCTTTGAACGTATAATAATACATACAATACCGATACTATTTGTTGGGGTGAATGTTCATACTAATAAGTTGCAGAGATTTATAATGTTGATGAATTATTTCTAAAAATGTACGTGTACATCTTAATGTTACATAAAACAAAAATATTTTCTGCTTATGTATGTAATATACTTAGTAGCACACATGGTTGCAAGCATTATAGGAAACATTACATGGATAAAATGAAATCCTTGATATTTAATAATGTAAATTTTGCAATATCTGTTAGTGTATTCAGTATAAGAGCAGGCATTACTCAATGATTTTTCTTGTATTACTGTAATGTTAAAACTTCCATCAGCTGTACTCATATCGATTTTAGTTGTCACAGGTTATAGAAACTTGAAAATAAGTGTTATAGACAAAGTCTTGTTTATGATGTTTTTGGAAGACATTTATTTTTCTACAGAGTGGATTGTAGTTTTTGTTATAAATTCTTATGATGTAAACTTCTGTTTCCTGAATTGAAAAAAAGATAAAGAATCTTAAGTGAACATTCGCTGATACATATTTACTTCCTATTCACTGTGTTACTTATTTTCTTATTCCTGTCTCCTTAAAGCGACTTGTTCACTCTTAGTCAAAGTTGCATTTTTAAAACAAGACTTTCTTGAACTACTGTGACTAATGGATTCAAATAATAACTTTGATCATTAGATTGAATATAAAACATCATTAGCAGTATACGAGTGACATAATGACAGAGACTGAAACTGAAAGGTAGTGATAATATTTTTCTTTACCCGTCTGATAAAAAATCATTTATTAACAAATTAAATACAAATTATTTAATTAAATTTAAATACAAAATTATACAAAACAATAACAATAATAATATCCTAATATAGCATGTCTCCTTGTAGGTTTCAATTAAGTGTTGCTAAATTATTCTATTTTATGAAAATAATGTTATTTACAAAAAATGAGTAGCAATTTTTTGGACATACTTAAAAAAAGTCTGGTCTAACAGAAATTACAGAAATGTTAAACAAGAGGGCCATACTGGCCCTTAATCGCTCACCTGAGGACAATGGCTTTTAGTAGCGCATATCTGGTGTCAAGTAAATTATTAGTTATTTACTTTAGAAATCTGGTGAAGATTGGACCATTAGAGTGGCCTCTGGACTTTTCACATTTTCTACAGTGACCTACTAAAGCCATGTGACCCACTTCAAAACATATCTAAGATCTGGGGCCTCTAGTGTGTTCATAAGCTTTTTTTAAGATTTGACCAAGTGTCCTACTTTTTAATCCCACGTGACCCAGTTATTTATTATATTTATTAATTATATTTCATGCAGGCAGTCATTCTGATCAAGTTTGGTGAAGAGTGTGTCATTAATTGGGCCTCTAGTGTGTTCACAAGCTTTTTCTTAGATTTGAGACATAGTGAGCTAATTTTTGACCCCACGTGACCCATTAACGAACTCATCCAGGATTTTTTTACCCTCGCCTTTCATCTATAAGTTTATGGCGAGCACATTATAACATGAAGGTTATAGTAATGGCTTATTGATTTAGTGTTTTGATGTCTGGGGGTGTGGGGTGTGAGGTCCTTATACCATTTGGCTTTGTTTATATTATCTTATAATATATTGTTATTGTCCTTATATAAATGAGGTCCTTATTTTTGATCAAAATGAATTTCAGTTATTTAAAAAGCAATGTTAAAAACTGTGTGATCTAAATCACAGCTCTAGCAGTTTACCTACACCAAAGCATGTAACAATATTTCTCCAGGGTTTCTGGGAATTCATAAATAATTTCTGTATAAACTCATACTTTAGTCTGAGTTCAGATGATTGTGGACTCTTCCTGTATGTGAGACATTGCAAAAACTATAAAAATGTCAATTCTTTCCAAATCAATAAATAAGCACGAAAGTGATCTCTGCTAAAAATAGATATCGACGTCAGCACGCACTACCCCCAGTGACAATATAACGCCATCTCAAAATTAAAGTTGCCAAATAGGTTTCTCATATAGCTGTCTCTGCAGCTTGGCTCAGAAAGGGAATACCTGTTTGTAATGATGATTGGGATGTAATGCTTCACTTTTCACTCAGATCTTGGGCACCCATAAACTGCATTTTAAGGACCTTTTTACGTAAAAATGAATTACATGTATTTGGGTTTTTTAGAACAAAAATTTGGTCCAAACTGTCGGATACCACCTTTAAGATCGTGACACCCCTTTTGCTTTTGCTGCAATCAGTGTTTAAATTATAATAATCCAAATCCAATGACACCTTATCAACTCTGGACTCATAATCGGAAGTTGGTAAATTTGGGTCTGAATCGGATGAAGCTACCAAGTCATTGTCAATGTCACACAAGACCAGTGAGTGGGACCCTCAATCTATCGTAGAATGGTTTGAATTGCTCATCACTATTTGGTACTTCTCTTCAGTTTTCTTCCTAAAAATGCCTAACACAAAAATTCATGATTTGAAAAATCAAATGCAAAAAAATACAAAGTACAAAGTAGAACAATAAAGCCAGCCTACATATTTTAGTTGTCAGTTCAGGTCTTTTATGTGGCACAGTACAACAATTGTTGAATCAATAATAAAATTTAATTTAACAACTATTTATTATTATAACAATTATATTAACAATTAGCCACACAAGAATATTAATAAACATTTGAAAAAGCACATTTTAAATTTAAAAGACATGCAGAAAATTTAAATATTTAACTAACAAATGATCGGAGCCAAACATGTGCTCACAGATGCTTAAGAGGCTACTGTTGTTAACTGGGCGTTAAAGCATTTTAAAGAAATCGGGTTTGACAAAAAAACCACAAAAAAAAACAACACATGTCTATGTTCGGAATTAGGAACCGTACTGTTCGGAACTCAAACCAATGTTCGGAAAATAGTTCAATGACACCGGCCATTTATTTTAACATATCTTCTATGTTACTTCATGTATATAGGTTGCAATCAAAGTTAATGAAAGTTGAAGCATAATGCTTTTAATTTTTGCATAGAGGGACTAAATTAGTGGACCCATTACAGAACAGTAAAATACTGCTTAAGTGTTCGGTAATGGGTGCACCCGCTCTATCAATCTATCTTCCAATAATGTCAAACCCCTGATGGGGGACCTAGACATTTGCGCGTCAAGCTGCAGAGAAAGGTAGAACTGAACAGGATTAAATAATTTGAACATAATAAACTGAAACAACAGTACGGGGAAGAAGGAGAATTTATAATAGTCAGTGGAAGCATTTATTAATCTATATGCAGAAGAGTGGTAGAGGCGTGATTGTCTTTTCAAATGGATCAGATAATCGTGGACTGGAATAGCTGTAAGGTTGTGGGTGATTTTGGCCATAGTCATGTTTTGCCCACCAGGCGGCTCTGCGTTATACCGATTCAATTTGTGTTACGAGGGTATCAGTGTGGGGTGACCAGACAGAGGAGCAGTATTCAAGTTGCGGCCGTACAAGAACTTTGTAAGCAGTAGATTTCAACTGTTCAGAGTGTACTTTGATATTTCTCCTCAAGAAGCCCAGAGTACTGTTTGCTGTTTTAATTTTCTTTTGTAATTCAATCAATGTGGGTGTCCTATGGAAAGTTCGATGAGATATCAACTTCCAGATATTTTGCTGGAGATACTGACTGCTAAAATATAAAATAAATTAGTATAGTTAATGAAGATATAATAATAATAATAATAAATATTTGCGGGTCCAGAAGATATAATTTAGGTTCCGCGGAGACATGTCCTCCTGACATCCCCATACCCAAGCCCGAGCCTCTCAGGCCACGGCCGAGGGCTGATCCGGACAGGCCGCACTAGGACCCACTGGATGACAATATATAGGAAGATTGGTCTCTATTTACATTTTCATATGCATGTATTTTAGTTATTTTTTTTTAAAAAGGAGCCTGCGGAGTCGAATCCTCCCAATATATATATTATGTCAAAGAAGGTATTGAGGTAGGAGCCACCTTTACTATTACCATTATCATTAATACTACTAGAGTCATACTACTCTTATGTGACAGTAGATGGCTCCTATTTATTATGAATTTACTTAAATGTGATCCTAGATGTAATAAAAGTGTATTGATACACGAAAAGTTTAAAGGTGAATCCTGCATAGTTACATTTCTTTTCTTAATACTAACGTATTAATATACAATGGGGTATGCTATGTCTATTCACATTAGTTATACAAATCAAATAGTCCGTTCATGTTTCGATTTTGATGAAAGGACTAATTACAGATTATAAATATGAAAAATGTAGCCGACTGGTAAAGTAGGCGGTGGTCCATGCTAGTGCAATTCTTAGTGGGATTATCAGTTCAATTCTGATGTGGACCCGTCTAGTTGCACGTTATTATACTTTATTAAGTTTTCATTTATTATGAATTGTTTTTCTTCTTTCGCATCCATCCTTTCCAATATAATTAAATGTAATTATTTTAGATCTTCCCAAGCATATCACAATTTTAATATACCGGTATTCACCAAGAGCTTGGAAGATTTGGTGTTGTAGTTTTTCGAGAGGGAACAATAGATTTGGTAGGGTTAATGGTATGTTGTTATTCCTGAATACTTCTGGGATTTTTCTTTCATCACTGTGGACATTCTGACCAAGTCTTACTGACTGACTGAAACTAGTTTAATAAGGGTCTACTCGCCCGGTTTATGGCTTTTTCATGACCCCGCCATGTTGCCCATGCATCGCTTAAATGTTATATTCAAAACATGTTATCTAAAGTGGGCCCTACGTAGGTACCTAGTTTATGTACCCATTTAATAAAAGGATGGTTTAATTTTTGTATTTGTTTACCTTAGGGGGGGGGGGATGGTTATGAGTATATTCCACACCCTAATTTATGGCTCGCTCCCTTGACACTAGAGTCTAGTGATGTTGGTTTACCATAAGAAAGGTTCCCCGTTTCGGCGTGCCTCTTCCCTTCACGAAATATAAGAAAGCAGGGAACGGGTGCACCTTTAGGGAACTGTTTAGCTAATGAGCTGGGTATTTAATAGTGGGTTAAGGAAGATAATGTAATAACACCCTAGTGTTTTTTAATTTAATAGTTAGTGTCTGGACGCCCTGGGCCCGACCGCCCAATAAACCATCTTCCTTGCCTTACATATATAATGTATATGTCAAGAAAGAAGTCCCCGGCTGGTGGTATACGGTATTGCTCTTTTTTGCTTAGTAATCAATATAACAGTATGAAACATGCCTAAAATATGTTAGGCCGCCATTACCTTATGGATTTCCTACACTACCACACACATAATTCACGCACTCGTTGGTCTTATACACTCAAGCGTACTTATCACGACATAGTCCATTCTACGCAGTTCTATACTATATACAGCAGTGGAAGGGTTCTTTTAAAAAAATTCCCACTGTCCTAATGTGCATAAACAGTGTTAGAGGGGATAGCCATGCATGTTATATCATAGTAATAAATATTACACAATGGTTGGTTGGTATGCTAATTGAGCCGTTGTGGGTAGTTTGTTTATACGGACCCCTTAGTGGGCTTCCGTTTATTCAGCGTACCCTGGTTTACCTTGGGGTTAATATGGTGTTGCTGTCTGTTTTTTTACTGGATCCTTTATTTGCTTTATATTGGTGAGTCCAGATTGCCGTTGTTTTTGCGGGGTCCTTAGGGGGCGCAACTTTATTCGGCAATCTTGAATTTTGAATATTAATATGTCATATAAGTTCAATCTTGAATTGTGTTTTGGCGGATTTTCCTAAGTATTTGTGGATGGGGGTATCAGATGCCTTTGTGTTTACGTGGTCTTTAAGAGTCCACCGTTTATTCAGCGACCTGCCATCTATTTGATGCAATTTGTTGTGTTATATTATTATATGTAGAAGCCTAATGGATTTAATAATGTAATATTATACTATATTATATCCTAATTATATGTATCCTTTCCTTATTATTAAATATTATGAACACGCTGGGTTTTGTATTTATATTTCGAGAAGCGGATTGATCTACTTTGCGATAAATTGTTCCGCTGATTTCTGATTGGTCGGTGCGATCGTTTTGGGGTTTATTTGAATTTACGGACTAAAATGAACGCACCGTATGTGGATGAAATTGAATGGAATCAAATGAAATTATCGATTGGGAATTAAATGCTGTTTGTATAGTTGATGTTCTAGATATTTGAATAACGCCGCTTTAATTGGTTCTGCTTTATCGGGGGCGGGAATGGTAGGATCTTTCTATTATTGTTATTCCTAGTTTGTTTGTTAATTGATGTTCTAGTTCTGCTTGCGCTGTTGCATGCTGCCCTCACTGGAATATCACGTGTTCGAACGATTCCGGTTCAGCACAGTGAGGACAGCTTCTTAGTCAAGACTTATTCTCCGCACCTAAGTAGCTCGATCCGATCTATAGTCTTGTGTATATTTTATCGTATTTAGTACAATGATGGTATATCTTGATTTTTGTATTACGGTCTCCGTATTCGTAGTTATGCGTTATTTTGTATTCGTTCAATCTAACTTCTGCTTTCTTTTTATAGTGATTGGTAATGTAGCTGTAGGCTTCTGATTTACTTAGTCCTATTGGCAGTAGGGTTCCATTATGAGCACCTTTTTAGCTAATTTATCTGCTATTTCATTACCTATGATTCCTACATGGCTTGGAATCCAGACAAGATTTATTGTAGTATTAAAATTAGACCTAATATCAGCAGTAATCTTATATATGTAGTTAATTATTTCTTGTCTGTTCGTTCCTTTAATTTGTTGTAGGGCTTGTAAAACGCTGAGCGAGTCGGTGTAGATATCTACGGTATTTACCCAAGAAATTGCTTCTTTAAGTAGTTCGCAGGAGAATATTGAAATTCTATGGTCTAACCTTTTTTGCGTTGGCTTTGATTGATTCTCCTTCATATATATAGCTATACCTGCCCCTGCGATCATTTTTAGCGAATGTTCACTACCGTCGTTGTAGATTTTGATGTTATATACCTGTTTTAGTAATCTTCTGCCGTTTGTTTGGTTGTTAGCGGGTTTTCTTTCTTACTTATTAGTTTGGTTAGACCTGTATCCATAGACATAGGTTCGATCCCTATGAAGCTTTGATTGGAGGGTGGTGTTAATTGGTTAGATTTAAGTTGTATTTCCTCAAGTATTTCTAATATGCGTTGGGTGTATGGTTTTTTGGGGAATTTAGGCCATTTGCCTTGTCGTCTAAATATTTCCTTATTTGTGCTTAGAGTGTATTTCAAGCTCAGTATGTTTATTTGGTCATGTATAGAGAATTCTCCTATTTCGGCGTGGATTGCTTCAGTTGTAGCATAATTGGGTACTCCTATTATTATTCTGATTGCCATATTTTGTAGTTTCTGTAGTTGTCTAATATTGATTTGTTTGCCGATGCATAAGCTCCTAGTCCTAGTTTTGATTCGATTAGAGCCTGATATAATGTATTTAGGCATTTTTACTAGTACCCCAATCTTTTCCCCTTCTTGATCTAATTACATTCAGGTCTTTTTCACATCTATCTATTAGTGTTTTTAAATGTTCCTCCCATGTAAGGTTTTTATCAATGATGAGGTCTAACAATTTTATGTTGTCTTTATACTCAATGTCCTTTCCACATATATTTAGTTTCGTTCGAGCAGAGTCAATTAAAGGGATCTGTTTATTGCGGAATTTTTTGTTTTTGTTTTATCAGGGTTTATAACGAAACCGTAGTTTGATGCCGACTTTTCTATATCTCTAAGCATTTTTTTTTTTTTTTTTTTGGGGGGGGGGGGGGGGGGTAATTTCTGGATTCCTTCCTTCGGAGTTTTGCTGCATACCCATATAGCGCTGTCATCTACAAATTGAGATACTTTAATTTGTTTACTCGTGGCTCTGTATTTGTTTTTGGTGTTATGCTTCTGTACCGTACCATTGAAGGTGTTCATAAAAATTGTGAATAGGATCGGTGAAAGAACACTACCTTGCGGACAGCCGTTTGTTGTGGTCCTTGGGGATGAGATATTGTTTTGGTATTTTACTTTAATAATTCTGTTTGATAAGAAAGTTGAGAGCCATTTAATCATTCTACCCTGGATGTATAGAGATAGCCCCTTCTGATCATATTTTATCAAAGGCAGCAGATAGGTCCAGAAATGCAGCTGTTATATGCTTTTTAACTTGAGCTATTATTATGTCGAATTCTAATCTTACTAAATTGTCGTCGCATGAATGATTGGCACGGCATCCTGATTGGTTTTCCGAGTATAGATTGTCAACTTTTAATATCGAACATAATCTTGTTTTAATCATTTTCTGCATTACTTTAGTAAAACAGGCCGTTAAAAATATAGGTCGATAGGACCCTGGTTCGTTCGAAGGCTTATTGGGTTTCAATATTGGAATAATGATTGATTCATGCCAGGAGTCCGGGGTTATACTTTTTTCCCAGGAATTATTAAACAGAGTTAAGAGGGCGAGTTTTGATTCTTGGGGGAGTTGTTTTATAATGTCATAATTAATACCATCTTATCCTGGCGCCCCTTTTCCACATGAGCTTATGGCTATATTGAGTTCTGTTAAAGGGAAGGATTGATTATACTTTAAATTGGCATATGGCTGCTCTTTTTCAATGGTAATGTTAATTTTCGATGATAATTCATATTTTTAGTGATAAAATCCGGTGGGTATCCCTCATTACTGCTGATTTTGGCGTAATTATCTGCTAAGATTTCTGCTTTTTTCTAATGGATCAATTATAGCGCGGCCGTTAATAACGAAGGGTCGGGTTTGAGGTGGAGTGTGCCTTAGTTCTTTGAATAACGTCCCATAATTCCTTGCTAGCAGTTTTGTTTATCTTGCTGCATTATGTTTTCCCAACAGTCTTTACGGGCCTTTTTGAATATTTTTTGCTTCCCTTCTTGCGTTATGCCACAGCTTTAATTTAATAGTGAATTTCTTATCCTTCTTATATTTTTTTCTAAAATTTCCTCTTTTTTCCGCAGCCGTACATTCATCTGTCCACCAGGGTACTGTTTAAGTAGTTTTATTATTTTTATGAGAATATTTCGGCATTGTTTTGGGTAATATTGCTGTAAGTCGTGTGTATATTTTATTAAAATTATCATTGGCATCTGATTCTGTGATATTGCTTAAGCTTTTGGTGCATTCATATCTAAAGGATGTCCAGTTTTTGTAAGATGCTCTGCTCACATTCCATTTTCTATTATCTTTTGGTAGATTTTTGCTGATGCTGAATTTGGTGTTTGTTAAAATTTGGAAGTGATCGCTTCCGCATGTATTATCTAGTACATAGAATTCACAGGAAACATTTTGGCAAAGGCTATAACAAGGTCTATTGCACTATCCGCCCTGTCTAACTCGTGCGAGATCCTAGTTGCGTATCCATCATTTAATATGCAGAAAGTTTCATCATTTAGAAATGTGAGCCGATCATCGGTCTCGTCGTCGCATCAAAGTTCATTCTCTGGGTTCCAACATGGGTGTTTAATGTTTAAATCTTCTACTATTAGGGTGGAGTAATCTTTGTTTTTGAATACTTGTCTATAGTTTTGAAATGTGTTGTCTGTTTTACGACCAAGTTTGGTCAATATTGATCTATAAATATGGGATCTAGTGTGTTCACAAGCTTTTTCTAAGATTTGACCAAGTGACCTACTTTTTACTTCCATGTGACCCAGTTATGCACTCATCCAAGATGTCATGCTGGCAAACATTCTGATCAAGTTTGGTGAAGATTGGTCTATAATTATGGCCTCTAGTCTGTTAACAAGCTTTTTTAAAATTTCACCTAGTGATATACTTTGATAGACCTAGCTTGGTCTAAAAATATGACCTCTAGTATGTTCACAATTATTTTCTAAGATTTGACCTAGTGACATACCTTTTGAGCCCATGTGACCCAGTTACGAACTCATTCAAGATTTCATGCAGGCAATCATTCCGACTTAAGTTTGGTCATGTGGTTTCTAGTGTGTTCACATGTTTTTCCTAAAATTCAAAGATTCGAAACTTTGAAGAACAAGTCCAACTTTTTCCACATGTATTCTAACCTAAGCTATCTTTTCCACATCTTATGGGTGCAGCTGTCGTTTGCCCCTGGTAAAGCTAGGAATTGATAATTCAGTTCCAAAGAAACCGATTCACCGATTGGAGAAGCCCCTGTCAGTCATGACAATATTTTCATCGAGGAGATGGTCTAAAATATCAGCCTTTTCTGTTATGAATTTGTCTGATGCCCTGCCTCCTTAGCCTTCTGATATGAAGGCAACAACAACTTGTGGTGCCACTCCAGTCAAATACTTTACGGTTTGATGGTGTTTATAGCTAGAGAAAGTGTGTCACTTTGTTTAATGCGCCACTTGGCCTTTCTGTCAACAGTTCGAAACAATCAAGAACCACTATCACTTTTCTGCCAAAGTCCTTTCTAAAACACATTGGCATGGTTTTTCGAAAGCTCCTCTTTCTTGCCACTTAACAAGGAATTTAAGTCTTTTGTACAGAACATTAAGTGTGCCGTGAAATGACCTTTGAACAATTAAGATGGACACAATTAATTGACCGGCCGCAATAGCTCAATTGGTAGAGCGTCGGCTTGCGGATCGGGAGGCCCCGGCCAGGTCAAACCAAAGACTTGAAAGTTGGTTGTAGTGGCTTCCCGCCTAACGCTCGGGGCTAAGGGGACAGCATTACGCCTGACTCGTCGGTCTCAGTATAATGGACCGGCCTGGTTCAGTCCCTGGGCACCTCATAAGTGCCGCTGTGCTATAATGATAGAAATGTCGTTGCAGTATTGGCAAAAATGCCAGCAAATCCCATCCCATCCCATCCCATTGTGCTATTATGATAGAAATGTCGTTGCAGTATTGGCAAAAATGTCGGCAAATCCCATCCCATCCCATTTAACTGTCTTTGAAAAGGTTATTCATTCTAAGCTTTATCAACCATATAAAAAACCATTTTTGACAACATTGTACTGCTCTCAGACAAATAGTTATAAACACTCTCATACACATGCCTCAACACATCCAGAGTTGGTACTGCAGTGTAGAAACACACCATCTCAGTATTTTTCTCATAATAGGCAAGTCTGTATAAATCCTGGGGCTGACATCCGGCTTTGAATAATTTACTCTTGCTCTTAAGTCAGCTTTCATTCTACCCACCATTTCAGTTGTTAGGTCAGTCTGAAGGCCTGTCTCATGGTGTGCTTTCTTATTTGCATTACATCCGGACGCTTCATTTTCCTTCATCTGGTATGTAGCTTCATTATGGATAGCCTCCGACGTCTCATCAGAATTTTGCTTTTCATTTGTCTGCTGTGTTGTAGTAAAGTCGAGGTGCCGCTTTACAGAGATAGTAGCGAAGATGCTACCTCTGACAGTTCTCTCTTTTCATTCCGTTCACAAGCTCGCTTGTATTTTCCAGTTGCTGGTACTGATGGTCCTGTAGAACGGCTAGTGGCTCCTATGTTCAATATTGGGCTCCATTATGGGTTGGTCCTGTAATACAGATAGGCTTTGACCCCTGAAAGAGAGATTACTTGTTGTTGTTATAAATGATAAAACTAAAGTGTTAAAGGTGGTATCCGACAGTTTGCCCATATCTAATATATTTAACAATATCTGATCTTTGTTTGGGGTATTTGTGCATTATTTCTGCTTAAAAATCATACTTTGGTCTAAGCTTTTACTTTTTAACAGAATCTCAATTTTAGGACAGTAAAACTCATTAATAAATACTTAAAATGTTCATTTTTTTCCATCTATAAATAAAAACGGTTGGGATTCCTCCTAAAATAGACAACGACGTCGCTGCGGATAACGTGGATGAGCTATCACATAAGTGGTTACGTAGTTTTCTTGGTGTAAAAATAATTAACTGTGCAGCGTGGCTCAGATAGGAAATTCATGTTTGTAATGACAAGTGTGGCGTCATGATTCACTTTTCAGATAGGTGTAGGACATCGATAAACAGTATTTTGAGAGATCTGTTCAGATAACCATGGTTTACTAAGATGTTTAATGAAAATATGTTTGACCCAAGCTGCAGGATACCACCTTCTGCTTCAAAAGACAATGACATTTACACAGTAGCAAAGTGAAAAACAAATAGTGACAATTACTTTGGGAAGTTAAAAAAAATCACACCTTTACCAACTCCTGCCCTGTTAGAACAGTCAACAATGCCACAGACCGACATTTTAAAGCCTCTTTTTGCGCTGTTCAGAGTTGATTGTATCTTTTATGCAGGAAAACAAAATGGCAGATAAGTGCGAGCACAATCGGAACTCCTCGCGCAATGTCGTCATGATTCGTATCCGATGGTGTTCCGATTGGTGCGAGCACACGTTTTGATGACGTCACGTGAACACAAAGGATAGCGGTTGAAAGCACAGCATTTGTCGTCATTTCCACAATCTGAGATCACTCGGTATTACGGAAGATGCCGAGGCCTAACTAAAACTAGAGAGACAAATCATCGGCCGCTTAAGAGAGGGAGTTTTAACGAAACGGAAGTAAAAATGAGTGACGTAGCCCTTTTAAAGAGTTGAAAACGACAGGTGGTAAATGAAACTGACATATAAGAGACGTATTCGTCTAAAAGAGGTGACGTTTGGGGAGGGGGCTACCTTTACCTTTGAATTAGGAGGATGTTAAACTCCAACAACAGCATTATATCTGACTGGTATACTTAACAAATCTTATAACAAACTTTGAACTAAACAATATTAGGAATGACCGAATCGATCAAAACGTGAACAAGGCTTTTTTTTTTTTTTTGGGGGGGGGGGGAGGGGTAAGTTTTGTCATGATTTAACCCATGTTAGGACACTTCAAAGGTATTGTATTATCTGTAATTCAATATTTTTAATTCTTTCGGCAGGCCACAATACAAAAGAAGTATAATTTACTACCCCTATTCTTTCCTACTTTTAGTTAAATCCGATACGGTCGCTTTAGTTCAACATTACTGCTTTTCGTGCGTAGTCAAGCGTTATCTGCTAAAGTCTGTAAGTGAAGTTTGTCTGTACTTAGTTTGTTGCAAATACCTCCGTATTGCATGACTGAATATGCTCAGTCATGTTTAATATATTTTTAACACGCTTTGGTGCATGCACAGAATGATGAAATTCATGTCGTCGTATATTTCTTTGGCGAAACCTGTTTTTTTTTGGTACGAAAATTCAACGATTACACTTCTTTATAATGCTTATCAATGTGTCAACGTCGCGTCATGTTGCCTCTTTTGTTTCTATGTAATGTGTTAACGTTGTCAGTAGGCCCCTGCTTTAAAACTTAACCCCGCTATACACAAGACGTACAAATGGGTTCTGTATACTTCTTTCTTTACTGTACGCGCAAACACAGTTTTTGGAAAGGTTTTACAATATTTTGATTGGTATCATAGTGTTTACTCCAAACAGAACACTCTGAAAGAAGTATTTTATCTGCTTTACAAGAGCATGGTCTCCGGTCATTTACGGGTTGTTATTGGTATGGTCGATTCAACTAATAAGCAGGGGAGTTCACTGCGACTAAGGTTACTCGCAATCCTGTCACATTTGTCGCAACAAGATATCTCATCTGCCAAAAATGTGGTAAAGTTTGTTTGTTGTTTTTTGTTTTTGTTTTGTGTTTGTTTGTCACATCGCACTGACACAATTATGGTCATATTGGTCACGTCCAGCTAATTATTGGTGAATGAAGTACACAAAATTGCGTCTGGGTGGAACCACCGGCGCACCCCAGGTTAGCTGGAAGACCTCTCCACGTGAAAGTTTTCGCCCCGTGAGGGACTGGAAATTTCAAGTCAGCGACTCTAACCGCTCGGCCACGGGCGACCCTGGTAAAGTTTTCGGATAGTGCAAAATAAGTTCGCACTAAAAGATTTTGCACAAATTATGTGTAGTGTCTACATTCAGAATCTTGTAATGGCCATCCTGTCATAGTTGTGCATTTCCAAAGGCCAAGATGGCGAACAAGACGACAGTGAAGAAACACTTAAACAATTGATTGTAATGACAACAAGGCCCAAAATGGTTAACTTTTTTATTTTGAAAATACGGCGATATGTCGGTTAAGGAACGTCTAAGGTGTAAGCTGACATTGAAAT
Organism: Sinonovacula constricta; assembly: GCA_007844125.1. Classification (NCBI taxonomy): domain Eukaryota; kingdom Metazoa; phylum Mollusca; class Bivalvia; order Cardiida; family Solecurtidae; genus Sinonovacula; species Sinonovacula constricta. Next base: position 12,507,786 of record CM017569.1, read on the forward strand.
AACTTGCAAGAAATGTTCAACAATAAGTGTTATATTGTTTCATAAAGAATTAGGCCTCTTAGGTGAAGGTCTAATTTCAATGTCAAATGTCAAATATCTGTGTAGTTTATAAGAATTTATAAAAATTTCTGAAATATCTGTATAAATCGTCCACATCATTTGATGGTGTATCGTAGAAAGGACAAGATGATCACATCTTCAGTTTAATGTTCAAAGGTAAAAAGTCAAACAATTTCAAGTCGGAGTCATTAGCGTTTTTGAATAGCTAGGCACGAAGGTTCACTATAACAAGATAATTTGTTGCGGACCAAACAAGATGCCAAGGTCTAGATAAAACATGTTTAGTGTTAGATGTAAAAATGTAGCCAAATCATTACGGTATTACAAAGTTTATGAAGCTGCAATCAAACATCATGTCTTAATGCCATTGATCGTCATCTGATTTGTCTTATATATCGTCGTCTTACGTTTTGTTGTCCACGTTATGGCAGCTTTCGGTCCAACAACCGCTACAAAATAAAGCCAATGTCGTTTAAAACTGGTATAATAGTTAATTCTGCTGAATCGGATGGTCCGAAGCTCTGTTGAACCGGAATGTTCACACATACCAATATGGTACATGTGTGAAGAATCCGAACGAATATCTCATAACTTGTATGACAAAACATTCGAATACGTCACACATTTGTGAAAATATAGCTCAGAACCCATACCCCCATTGAAAAAATACGAATTTTTGTTCATACGAAATATTCACACATTCTTAACATCTGTTTATGACACTTCGAAAGATCAATGGGAGGTCGTTTTATGTTTCTCTAAAAGAGGGGAAGATAAAGACGCTTGTGCCTTCCATCCGTGTCTCACTCGGACAATCGGTAAGTCAGTCAGTCCGTCTGTCTGTCCGTCCGTCCGTCTGCAGCCATTTATCTCCATCAGTGCTCAGGAAAAAATCAAAGATACTGAGATGTAACATTATATAACGATAGAGCGTTTCGGTCAGTGACAAGAAACATAACTATAAATGGCTTCATTTTAATTATCTCCCTTTTTACGAAATGGTGTTGGGAGCATAAATCAAAACGTCTTTGAGAAGCATAGTTGTTACTTCAACAATTGATAAAGCTTATTGAAAGAAAATGCAGGGAGAGAACACTAAGTCTCGTTTGTTTTTAAAATTATAACACTTGTAAGGGCAAAAGTCTAAATTGTAGAATTAAGCCGCAACTTAAAATGTGCTGATTGAGAGAAATTATGACACAAAGAACCATTAATTTGGATGACCACACTTTATTCATACTGCTTTATTAAAGAAAAATGGCAGGAGTTTAACTTGAAAAGTATATTGAAGTCTGCCAGATAGGTGATTGACTCATCATAAATTGGTGCTTACCTTTTTGTTTGCATGACAATGGCAGGCGTTTAAGAGTTGAGAAGGTTTGTAGGGTAATATTGTAAAAGAACCTAGGAGCTCGATCTGCTTCTTTTACCGTGTTCTTGATTTGGCTCTAGGGGCTCTGGTCTCGGTAAGGCCATTGAGTATCTACCCTTTTGCTTTACAATGATATTAGTTTTTTATGTTTTATATGTTTGTGTGCTTTTGCATGTAAACATTTTCTAGTTAATAGATGGGTTGGAGTTTCACCAAGGCAACTTCTATTTGTGTGCTCATCCGAGAACCTGTTGGGCCAAGTGTGAGGATGGTGCACCCTAGAACCTGTTTAAAACCTCCCAGTGGCAAATTGTTTTGCAACTGACGGTTCCAAGGTGGGTTCTCATTTTCAATAATTGTTTGTCTAACATGAAATTGATTATTTGGCAGATCATGCTCTCTTTTCCTCTCTACTTTTTGTGTCTGTGTGGGGAGGCTGTGTGGGGAGGCTGTGTGGGCAGGCTGTGTGGGGAGGCTGTGTGGGGAGGCTGTGTGGGGAGGCTGTGTGGGGAGGCTGTGTCTTCTGGATGTGGCAATTCCCGATATGTATATTTCACCTTTTAAGTTGAACAGCTGTTGTACTGATCATATGGTGAATGGGAATGATTAGTTTATATTTTATTATCTCTCTAGTTGCAAGAAACAGAACAGAACAGAACAACATTTATTTAAGACGTGTACAAAGTACATTGTCTTCTCCATATACAATATTACAAATATAGTAATGTCATTTGATAGTTATACAGTAACAGTATAACACATACTTACAAGTGAAACATGTAAGATCGTAAAACATGTATGAGGATGAGAAAGCTTGTCTGGATAATAACTCTTAAGGTACTAGGGATATTGCCTGGAAACTTCACACAACACGAGAGCTTTTTGAGCAGGGTACATAAAAACATCATCTTTGGTTGATCGTCTTGTTGATTTTGTAAAAGACACTTTTAACAAGAAAAGTGCTGTTCTACAGACGGTTTATCTGTAATATGGTTTATTTCAATTTCAACTTCATAACGGCCACTGTTTTGTATTTTGTTTTTGTTCGTTTGTTTGTTTGTGTTCTTCAGTAACAGTATATAAGTACATAACTGAAAACCGATTATTTCGAAACCATGTATAAATCTCGGTTTACCTTGCAGATCGTACTTCGGTCAGGTTGATGATAGTGGTAAATGTGTGCAGAGTGTTTTGAGTAAAACTTATTTTATGTTGGTAAACGGTAAAAATAGGCGAAAGCTGTCTAATATTTTGCATTTGATTAAATAATAAAATGTAACTTTTCATAAAAATATCAAATGTGATGTTCATTAAAAAAAGATTTTAAAACAGCGACCTGAGTCACAAAATGATCATAAAACATTCATAAGAATATTTTTTTTTCCTTTTCATTGCTAAGAAATAAATTTATGATACAGTTTGGATTATTTTATTACACATGATCGTGTGTAAATGACGAAATTTGTGTATAGTAAGTAGTTTACCAACATTTATTCGGAAAATGCTAACACCGTGATCACCAAAATTAATCGAGAAAACTGAAAGTAACATAAAAAGACATTATCTTTGGCATCATTTACTGTATTTTAACAAATGCAATAAATGTCTTCTGAAAAAGTTTGTTGACTTCCATGAACAAGTTTGAAAATACGATCAATTTTACGTATAACTGCTATGTCGTTATACATACGCGCGCCCCGCTGACCGATTGGACGGAATATGCGGCTTCCGTTGTTTAGACATGAATTCGAACAGTTGCTCTACGCACAATAATAATGTAGTCCTGACGGAAGTGCCGAATTACGCTTTCTCATATAATAATTTATACAAATTATTTTTTCTAATTGTCTCTAAAAGAATTTTTTATACTATACATCTTATAGAACAATTAATTGCGCTTCCGGTCAAATTGACTTGTAAATTATAGATTAGATTTATAAAACTATTCAGAATAATGTGCATATTAAATTAAACATATTACTCCGTCCCATCTAGTAAGCATAACTTGAAAATTAGAAAAACGATAAATGTAAAATAGGTTAAATTTTTGTTGAACTATCTCCATTTATGTATATTATTAAATTAAAAGTTTATTATGACTATATTCTTCTAATAAGCACGGCGCTTGTTTCAGGAAGTGCAGTAACTTAAAACCATTACTCTTAATGTACGACAAACTTTCTAAGTAGTCATATAATGAAATATGGGACGTTCTACAAATGAAAGTCTATAGATTACATTTAGGTGGTCTGTAGTTCATATATATATAAACGATAACTTTGCATTATCACTCTAATGTACAAACACTGACCGAAAACGACTTACAATTTATTTAGAATCGTATTACTTCTGTACGCGTTTATAATAGTGCATAATAAACTAAAATATGCATGAACATAGGAGAAACGAAAAGGTAAAGGGGTGATCGACTTCAATTACCAAAAATAACATCTGGCTTCCCTACCCTGTAAGTCTGAAAGTCTGGCGTCAAATATCGTCGAAGCAACCTTTTTCACATATTTTTTATTCTGTTATGAAACTTGCTCAGAATCGATCCTTTCCCTCTTAAATACAATGCCTCACATAGAAACATAGTCCAAACTTTATAATCTGACCTTTACACATCACACACACAATTCTTTTTTCTTCTTTCTGCTGAAATTGATCTGTTCTTCCAACTTCAAACAAACCCAGATCGTATACATACAAGTTTTATTAAGTGAGAAACATTCGTACGAATTCCTCACAAGTTTTTGATTTGTGAAAAATACGTACGTCCTAACAGGTGTGTTCGAAAAGGGGTTAGAACTATTCACAACACCTACTTATGATATATTCGTAAGTGTGAACATTCCGGTTCAACAAAGCACATCCACAACAGACGAAGCGTATTCATGAGAAGGCTCCTAAATAATGTTCTGTCAAAACTAATACATTACATCATGGTACAAGAACATACTGTTTGATCAAGATAGCAGCTGAGCAGAAGACAACATCAGTTTCCCCACAGACTGCATTGCTCTGTCAGCTTTTAACCTAGTAGCATACACAGTTTGGTAGTATTATCTGACCCCCAAAACAACACCGACAACAACGAAACGAATGTTAACTTTTTTAAGAATATACAATTTCGACTTGTTTTGCAGAAAACATAATCTGTGTTATTTCTATACTAAATACTGCTTTAAAATAAAGTTTTATAGCATACATTAAAATTATTTGCAGATAAGCAACTTTCTTAAATAGTAAATAATCTCAAACTTATCATCATGCAAATATTGTGTCAAAAACTATTAAAATTGTAACGAGGCTAGTTAATGTTGTAGAGAAAGGTCGTTTTTTTTTTTAAATTTTGGTTGAGTATAAAATCGTACCAGAATAGACATTTACAAGTATAACTTACCATAAATGCATACATAAATCTGATTAAAAATAACTGCTACTCATTTTAAATTCAAATTACAGCATAAAAGGGAGAAAATGATTTTTAAAACAAAGGTCATATATTTCACTGGAAGTGCGTTCACTGAGCCTCTATAGCTCAGTTGATACAGCGACCCGCTGTTATTGGGGAGGTATGTGGTTCGAATCCCGGTGGTGGCTCACCTTTTCCTGTACTGTTACAAAGAGAGAGAGAAAAAGAGAGAAGGAGAGAGAAGGAGAGAGACAGAGAGACAGACAGACAGAGACAGAGAGAGACAGAGAAACAGAGAGAGAGAGAGAGAGAGAGAGAAGGAGAGAGAGAGAGACATACAGACATGCATACATACATACAGACAGACAGACAGACAGACAGACAGACAGGCAGACAGACAGACAGATAGAAAAACAGAGAGAGAGACAAATGAAGATAAAGAGAGAGATAGAGACAGACAGAGACAGAGAGAGACAGAGACACAGAGAGACAGAAAATGGGAAGGAAGCGGAAGGGAGGATGTAGGGAAATATGAGACAGCGAACAGACAATGTAGTATACATCTTTAATATTTACCAGGGTGTGATTCTCTAAATTCATTACAGTAAATGCAGTTCTTGCTCCTGAACTGTGACTTCATTCAAAACTTCGCCTAGTTCGGGCTTCCAAACATGAAACCACCTAAACTCCAAACAAAGAGAGTGAGGTTATACTTTCTCTTTTTACTCATTAACACGGAATACGTCATTTTCCCCCGTAAATTCTATGATTAATTCTGCATTGAAACCGTGTCATATTTTTATGTGACCAAATACAAGGACAGCAGTTGGTATTCAAAAGAAGTGCACTGTGTCAGTACAATTCGTTATTGGCCTGACATTACAAGACCAGACGAAAAACGTTTTCAATCTTTAAATATCGAGTATGTTTTACAATTGATACAAAGAACATATGTTTATGAATTAACGAAAATATACAAACAGGAACGAACGTACTGTGCTCTTAAATAAACAAATGTGTCCACATTAGCAGATTTTGGTGCACAAACTGTAAAATCAGACGTAAAAACAAAATGGGAAGGATAAAATGTTACTGATTTACGATGTTTCGAGCGAGTTGAGACCAAATGTGACCAAGTCGCTTTGAATAAAGTCGAGCTAATTAGTAATTTGAAGCTTGCAAGCAATGTGTTGGAGGTATTACACTTACATTTATGGATAAGAAGTGCTTCTTTTAAACAATCTATTGACTTGTTATGCTTATGCTTTAAACTTATGCTCAGTGAGTGTGTGCGAGCTGCTGTGTGCACGCTTGTGTGTGTGCGTGCGCTTGTGTGTGCGCGCGCTTGTGTGTGTGCGCGTGTGTGCGCGCGCTTGTGCGTGTGCGCGCGCGTATGTGTGCGTGTGTGTGTATGTGTATGTGTTTTACCCTCCGCACAGCTGTCGTCGCCCGGTACATCTCGTCCGTTAACAATTTCTTTGAAACCAATAGTTCAAATTATATAAATCTTTAAAAAAGACATCAGAATGGGAGGGAACGAAAAGTTTTTACAATTATGTGGGTGGAGTTAATATTTTAACTGCCATGCAACCCAGAACGATCAGAAGAATATGAAAAGAATCTATAATAATTACTACAAATATTTTAATTGGTACAACCACTAGACAGAGTCAGACACAATTTTATGCAAAAGGTACAAGCACCATGATATGAGAAATTACACTTATAGAGAACACAAACAAACATCCGTTACCGCTTGGGAACGATCAGTCGACAAAATGACCGACTGGGCTGCTGATGGCTGGTTTGTGGAGCGCTCCAACCTGGCACTTTCTGGAGGATTTTTTCAAAGACAAACAGTGTATAGAATACCACCAAAGTGGGACAACTAACAGTAAGCATCTACATTGACAGTTCGAAACTGGTCAAAGGATTCAGTTTAAATATAACAATAATGTAATCAAAATATGTACACAATATACAGGGAATAAACGTCTCGAAAACAACACATTCTCTGAAAAGAGAAAAAAAAATTAAGTAGACTAGTTCAAGAGATGGCTTTAAATTAGATCAAGGTGATGACGCAACGCAATAAAATGCAGTGACGTCATATAAAAAAATGTACACTTTTCTTACACGAAAAAAATAAATAATCAAGGATTTTTTCTGCAAATGAGAGATAAAATAAAGTCAGTTAATATCCCAAAGTAATATCTACTGTGCCATTTTAATTAACGGGCATGAAGACTGCTTAAAGACGATTTTTGCATTTTGATTTCCTTCAAGATTTATTATTTATTACACATGGTAGTTGAAAGTATGCTAAGTTCAAATACGTAGGAAAATAAAGGGTTACACACTTTACTTTCGATAAATAACTCCAACAGCAACTTAGGGGACATCTAGATGTTTTATGCCTTTGCAAAGGGAATAATACACATCTACATAAAAGATAATACATTTTTATAGTGCAATGCAAAGTATATACATGATTTATACTATAGATTTACTTAGATAACACAGTAACAATAATAAAACAAAGTAATTGAGAATAGAATTAAATGGATAAAAATTGATGATAATTTGGAAAAAAAATGTGGTAAAAAGTTCTGCCGACAAAAAAACAAGCAAACAACAGTGCTAGTGCTATTTTCCAAAAATTCTTAAATTCTTATCAAGTTTGTGTTTTCAATATTTCCTATTTTGTACCTTAAGGTATCCTTTACATAAAGTTAAAAAGACAAACGTACAAAAATGTAGGTTCTAGACTTTTTTCAAGAAATAACTCACTTAGTGACCTTGGGATGGTGCTCTCGTCTGATAAATATTCTAACAACAGTTACAGTGTACTGTAAAATAAAAAACTACAATGTTTCCTTCTTAATCTGGTAGAATGATGCAGAAATAATTGTCAAAGTGAAAGGTAGGAAGATAAAACGTTGACTAAGCGTGTCCATACCGGGATTCGAACCCTCAGTCACAGTTCTGATGCACTTTCAACCTTATTTTACTACTTAAAGCTGGTATCCTATAGTTTGAAACAAAACATTTTCTCGAATAACCAAATTAACACATTGGTACTTGAAAAGGTCTTGCAAAATGTCGTTCATTGATGCCAAAGATCTCTATGAACAGTCAAAGATAAAACCCCACTCGTCATTGCAAACAGGTGTTTCCTATCCGATCCACTCTGCACATATAGCTATTTTAAAACTTAGAAAACCACGTGACCACGTACTTCGAAATTGTCATCCGGTTAATCCGTTCTGACGTCGATATCTATTTTAGCAGAGACCGCTATTGCGCTTTTGATAGAGTTGGAGAGACTGAACATTTAGAGTATTTCTGTCACGATAAGTACTGGCTAATAAGAAAGTTAGTGTTCGAAATCGTCGTTAAAACTAAAATACGACTAAAGTATGGGTTTATGCAAAAAGTATGATCAAAATCTCCAAAGCGGTGGTTAGATATTAGTACGTGCAATTAATATAGGCAAACTGTCGGATACCACCTTCATTTCCTTCCTACTGAAGAGCTCCTATGGGTAAACTGAATGCGCCTTGTTAACTACCGCGATCGTCATAAAGTTGCATATAAGGGCACGACAAAAGAGATAAAGAGACCGACTTGTGTATATGTTGCAATACTATAAGGACTTGTTTTTATTATATTGTTTATTAGTAACTTTATTATTAACAATAAAAGTATTGCCTCAGTGTATCATAAAAGATCACAATAAAGTTATCATAGTAAAGAAATTTGTGGCTCTAAAGTTTTGAGATGCATAAACAAGAATTAGGCCTAATGCTGTTGCTTTCGTGTGTTTTCCGATTTTTCCGAGCTATTTCTTTTCCGTGATTTTAATATTTTGGGAAACATTCTGCAATAAAGTTTTCCGTTTGGATCATTTCTTCGAGTGGAATCACTTCGACAAACTCTGTTTATGCCAATTACGAAAAATCAAGATAAAGTTGTTGCCATGGACTATTTACAAATCTGCCCTAAGCTTATTATGCAAAAGGTCAGTCGTTCATTAGTTAATTACTTGTACGGATGCACGCCGTGGCAAGTTATCAAACTCTTACAGGAACATTTCACGAAATTTAAAAACAATCCAGTATACTATCCAGTATACATCCGGGAGTCTTTCATAAAAATTGGAACTTCATAAAAACATAATACACGGTCGATATGATGCTGCATTAAAACAATGGTGTTGCAATTTAATTGGTGCAGAAACATTTATCTTAAATTATGTACATCATCATCAACAACATGAAGAGGGAGAGAAAGAAAGAGAGAGACAGACAAAGAGAGAGAGAGAGAGAGAGAGAGAGAGAGAGAGAGAGAGAGAGAGAGAGAGAGAGAGAGAGAGAGAGAGAGAGAGAGAGAGAGAGAGAGAGAAGACTAAGAGTTGTACATAAGATCGTGACATTTTCTGGAATAAATTTTTCCTGTAAAGTTTTTCTTTATTTTGTTGTATGATACACTCACTAATGTCTAGAGAATATAGATGTTTATGTTTCAAATCTGTCACTGCTGCCAGTGGAGGGCGAAAGAAAAACTGAGACAGTCTGAAACAATATTCATTTGTTTGTTTATATATATATATATAAATTACATTAAATTATATATGTGTGTGTTATTACTCACAGGGCTGTTAATGGAAGAATGACATGCAGAGTTTCCAAAGACCCGTTCATAGAGTAATCAAGTATTGTGATTGGTCAGTGATCGGTGAAAGCGGGAAAGGAAATACTCGATTTCTGTTTAACTGTTTAAGTTATGTTTAAGAATCAAATATAAACTGTACAGGTAAACTAACACATATAAAACAACTAGAGACATAACTACCATAGAATGCTCGCCTTGTTTTTGTTGCTGTACTATTACCGTCGTTAAGACGTTATTCTTCTCATATTCTGTATGCACTAATTACGTTTCCTCAACCATCTGTAAGCTATAAAAATATGGGAGCTCACAACTCGTCATTTATTTCTTATACTTGAGCTTTCTCATTTTTCAAAACAGTGAAGTTTGCAAAAAAAATAAATTACATAGTTCATAACGGCGCGGAAAAAACGCAGACAATGAAACTCATCTTGATGCGAGTTTTACAATTTATAACATGTCCGTCACGCTCACAAACTATGGTTCCACTGATTGTGACAAGGAAACGTTTGGGTTCCACGAAATCTTTTAGCTGTGTATTCTCTATAACCCCTTCGCAGAAGTGTAATCTTGAAAGTATATCAATGTTCAGTAAAACTTGTGGTTTTTTTTTACTTTTAAGCGATCATTAGTTAATGTATAATGGATGATTTTTTTTTATTTAAATCGTTCTACCGCAGGGATTAATTCAATTAATAAATAGCTAATGTTGGAATTTTCCGATAATTGGATCTGGTGTCATATTGAAAGCAAGTTACAGTTTCTATTGTATTTTATTTAGTTCAAACGTTGGCGCTTTTACACGGTATTAACATTCAAATAGAAGCACAATATCCATTCGACAGTTCATACTTTAAATTGTGAACAATTATGGCGGCCATAGTTTGGGACTACGTTCAGTCCACCTAATCCCCGAGTCTATATCGCAGACCTGGTCGAGATGTTCCGAATGGACATTTTTTATCGTCTAATAAAAACGTTCTCTCTTAGTTAAAAAGAACACCGCTGAAGTGAAATTAACGATGGACCTGTTGCGTTTGATACGCCAATAAATGGAAAAGAGACGGTATATAAAATAAATAAAATACATATACTATATAATACAAAATATCTAATACAACGGCAGAATTAAGTTGTACCGAGGATTATGTTTTCCAAGATATGTTTACTTACACTTGTTCATATAATTGTCAGCAACATTTGTCTCTTAAAGTTTTGTAAGAAATATATTAGGCCAACAACATCGGCGGCAATTTGAAGCCGCACTTTCACCCATCTTAATTTGAAAAGAGTATATTGCAAGGAAATGCCACTGTCTTGTAGATTGAATAAAACAATGTGATTTATAACATGTTTTATCCACTTAGTGGAAAGTAATTGCATTGAATGGTAATGAATGGTAATGAATTACGAGTAAAATAAGAAAATCCAAATAAAACTAACACAGATATATAGATACAATTTAATTGTAAGCGAGTGTGTTCATCGGAAACACATAATGATAATCTTATTTAAAAGGCATCACTGTCGACGACAGAAATCTAGTTTAAGACATTAGAACTTGGAATGTGGCCTTATCTGGTGTCAAACTCTACTTACGTCGTATCACTGTCGACGAAGAAAGGAGGGATTATATGAATGAAGTGTGACTTAATATGTTCTTTTTCCATGTGATATGTCTGTGTATAATAAACAAATTAAGTGCCCAGTTGTTATTCCACAGCATGATGGCACGTTTTATATTCTTTTTTTTGTTGGGGATGGGGGTAAATAAGACACATTGCCAGTGCCTAAAAGCAAAGTGTACAACTGTGGAGGGCAATGGATTGTGCCCTGATGCTCAAACACTGAATACGTTGCTAACAAAATATTTCATCCAACATCTGCAGAAAATGAGAAACAAGCCCATTCAAGAACTGGAAAGTTGTACATCGAACATAGATGAATGGATGTAGCAAAATAAACTTAAAATGAATTCTTCAAAACACGAGTTTATTTTATCTTTAGTAGGCAGCAACTTGTTCATTTACAGAAATAAACATTGCTGGTAACAATTTTAAGTCTGTAAGCTGTATCAGGTATCTGGGAGCATTCTTGGATGAAAACATTACCTTTAAAGATCATGTCAAGTCAAGTCAAGTCATTTTTATTTCAAACCAGAAGGCCAAAGCCCATGTGGCCACAATACATAGTATTTTTTTTTTTTTTTTTTTTTTATGTGATCAGGTGAACATATATAATTATGATAAATAATCAATGTATTAACATAACAGTGCGTTTGAAGTAGTATAAACATGGAAGTTTATAATTATAATTATGCATTAAATTCAATATACATGTACATTATATAATGAACTATATACACTAAATAAAGCTATCAAGAAACATAATTAAGCTAACTAGGTAACTATGTCACTTTCAAACCAGCTTTACTAGTATTGATTTTTGAAAGCATGCATTTACTCATACAGACTGAATATATTTTAATTCCACCATGACACCTACACGAAAACGAAATTGTAGGAACCAATAAGGAAAAGTTAAAATGTCTTAACAAATAAAGTGCACATTAAAATCCTATGACATATTTTCAAATACACAAAATCAATAAAGAATTAGGGGACATAGAATCCATGTTCGTGTCGGCTAATATTGAGTGCATAAATTTTGTTTGCACGTAATTAAGACTAGCTGATATGTAAAGCTGTATTGATGTCTATCTAATGTAAATTAATACACTTAAATAATACATGCATAGCTATACACAATGATGATATGTATACTAATTCTATATACAAACTACATAAAGTCATAGCGTTTAATACAAATGTTAAGTAGTACAGCGTTTAATAACGTGTAATTAGACGTTTTCTACATAAGTGTGATGAGATCTTACAACAAAAGCTTTGTGAACAAACACACATAATTTCTTTATAGCATTTTCATTTTCATTAGTAATTAACTCTACAAATTTTTGCATGTTAGGTCTACGACTATAATAGACTAGTATACATTACGTAAATCAGTATACAAAGAGCATTCTAAAACAAAATGGTATTCATCTTCTATAACGTTGCATGTTAAACATTTTCTTTCGTTAACAGGAATTGAATTAGGTTTTGTCCATCTACCGGTCTTTATGCATAATCTATGTGCTGATAATCTCAAACGTGACATACTAACACGAAATTTGGTAATTTTACATGCATTTAAATAACTTTGAAATTTAAAACTTGCAATATGTTTATACAAATTAGCTCTACTAGAATCCTGGAGTCGTCCATTCCAGTTTTGAATAAAATGATCATTTAATCTTAGATTAACATTGTTTAAAAATACCTTCTCGTGCCCTACATCTTGGAATAACCAAACATCGTAAAACCTTAGTGTACACAACAGATCTTTTAACAAAGAGCACCAATTCTTTGTAGTAATATTTCTTTCATAATCATTTTTTAATAACAAATATACTTTTTAATAAATTTATTGTCATTAGTTCGTAACAACTTTAGCCAATATTTAATAATATTATAATATCTACATGTTTGATAATCCGTCCTACCTACTTCTCCATATATGAAATCATTTTGTGTATTTCGTTTAACACCTAACAATCGTTTAAGAAATTGTAGATGAACTCTTTCTACAGAGGAACCTTTAACAAAACCCCATACCTCACTACCATAATTAAGGATTTTTGATATGAGTTTATCAAATAGGTCTATTTTATGACTGACTGGCATATCTGTATAATTTGTGTAAGTATTTATTCATTCTAAAAATAGCTTTCTAAGCTTGACCTGACAAAGTATTTTGTGTATCAGAAAAAGAACCTCCTGGTGTAAACACAATTCCTAGAAAGTTAAACTTAGTAACAATTTCAAGCTGTATATCATCATAAAAGAAGGTACGGTTTTCAGGTAACCTTCCACCTTTTCTAAACACCATAACTTTTGTTTTACCAGTGTTTACAATTAATTTTCAACGTTTACAATAATCTGATAATGTATCTAAGCTATTTTGTAATTCTGTATCACTTTAGGCAAATAACACCATGTCGTCTGCGTATAAGATAAGAAATATCTTAAAAGAATCTATGTCAATTCCATTAGGACCCTTTTCAAAAAACACAGATTCGATATCCTTTAAAAACCTCGAAAACAAAGAGGGGGATAAACATTCACCTTGTCTTACACCAAGCATACAATCAAACGTATCACTTAACTTGCTATAATGCTTAACCCTAGATTTAACTAACTATACATAGACTTTATTATATTTAGAATATTTCCTCTTACACCAAACTTTACGAGCTTAAGCCATAAATTATCTCTTACAATATAGTCGAAAGCCTTAGTAAAATCTATAAATGCGCAGTATAGGTGTTGGCCTTTATTTAATACATGAGTTAGAAGACCATGTAATACAAAAACGTTATCAACAGTACTCATTTTTGCTCTAAAACCAGCTTGAGCCTCAATATAAACATTATAAAATTCCTCCCAATCAGACAATCTATTATTTAGTATACGCGTAAACAATTTGCCCATTGTACTTAGTAATGTAATCCCACGATAATTGTTTACATCATTAATACTGCCTTTTTTATGTAGTGGAATCACAAAGCCTTCTGACCAGGCTGGTGGAAAATAACCAGATGCAAAGATTTTGTTAAACAGAGAATATAAATAAGGCAACAATACATTTTTGCCATGTATAAAAAATTCATTTAACAACATATCGGGGCCAGCACTTTTACCCGTATTCAGCTCTTTTATTGCTTTTAGAATACATTCATTAGAAATGGGAACATTTAACTCATCAAACATAACATCAAATTCGTTCCTCTCAATCCGTTCTACAAAATGAATAACATTTTCATCTGGTATAAAAAAATGAATCATCTGGGTTATTTACACTTCTAAAATATTTCTCATATACACTTAAAGATATATTAGATTTTTTAACACCCGCACATTCCTTAAGTAATTTCCAATATAGTTTAGCATTTTTAAATCTAGCATCAATAAGCTTACTCGTTCTGAGTTTATCATAATCGTATTTACATTTCCTAATACATGCCTTATAATCAGATGTGGCTTTACACATATACATTCTATTATTTTCATTTTTATCTTGTCTATACACGTTAAGGTGTTTGTAAAAAGTTTGCCTTTTTTCATGACATTCTGTAGTAAACCATTTATTTTCTATATTTGTACAACGTGGTTGCCTTTCAGAGTCTGTAGTGACTCGTTTACAGATTGGAGAAACTATAATGTCACTAAATTGAGAGATACATGGATCAATATCGTGACCGTTCTCACAACTTTCAATACAATATTGTAAAATTATTTAACTTATCTTTTACAATGTCACTAGCTAAACCAGTCTGATAACTGTGTATATAATCCTTATTCCAAACATATCTAACATTTAAAATTCAGTGGGTCCTAAGTTATGGAATAAATTACCCATAGAAGTGAGAAGTTGTGATACTGTAGACACTTGCAAGAAAAATCTTGTACATGTTTAGAGCGACAGTGAATGTTATTCATTTCTTGATATTTATCTTATGTACAACGCCAGTGAATATTATGTGTAAAATTAGGCGTTTAATCAAATAAAACAGTTTTAATTTCAGTTTCGGTATAACAGCAAAAAAAAGCTGAATAAGTCAGGCTTGCAATGTAGGTAGCAGTAAAGATGCTGATTTTGTAAAATAATTCCTTCACGTCGCTGCTTTACAAAGATATAAAACGCCAGAATAATTCAAGCACAAGAGGTATGAACATTTTTGATCTGTCATGTCGGAAAATAGGTTATGGCTAATGTTTTTTTTAATGAACAAAACCGACGTTAAATAAAGTTGTTTGTATCTTGTATCTTGTATATATATATATATGTATATGTTTATTGTATATATATATATATATATATATATATATATATATATATATATATATATATATATATATATGCAAAGAAATTGTATGATATAAATTACTGGATCAACCTAGAAACTAGGCAATTATCTCAGTTATGAGAACACGTTTTCCAATCACCTTGGTAATACACTGTCATGTAGTTTACTTTCACGTTATTGCACGTACAGCCTACTTTACTCTTAAGCCCCTAACCATTGGGTGTATACGTCAATGCCGTAATAAGGATACCGACAAATGGCACAAAGTAGCAATCAAAGCGCCGCCGGAGGCACTGTAGAGTTTAGTGCTTGAAAATTAAGTTATAATGGTTATGCCATTGTATTCATTACAGTCATTACTTTCACGACATTATTTTCAGATTAACTGCAATTCACGGGGACACGCCTTTGCTTGTTTTATTATTGCAGAATCCTGTGATTGGATTGTTACAAACAAACAAAACAAAAGGGAATAATCATGCGAAATGTTTTAGTGAAAACGTTTTTAAGAACAACGCATGCTCTAAATGGCAAATAAACATTATTAACCTAAACAATGTGAATTATATTCTCTCTGTATATGCGGCTATGGTGGATTTAGTTTATGCAAAAAAGGTTAAGCCAAAAGTAGTATAGGAATGTGAACACTTCTTGTATTTTTCATATCTTACTTTGATATTCTTATATGAAAATGGTTCAGAAGGATGAATCTTGGATATAATAATTCTTTGCAATATTACACAATAATTAGACCTGTTTCAGAAATAAAAGAATGGCTATAGCAATCAGACAGTAGCCTTGAAAATGGATTTGCTAATACAAAATCTTAATACAAAATCGGGAATGCAGTTACTTAATCGGGAATTTACAGTATTGAATGGTTTGCACAAACTGAATGTTAATAAAGTTGTACAAAGAATGCCCATAGGCATATCATACTAATTAAAAGACTTGTATCAGCCTAGAACAATGTATTAAGCACAAAACAAGGCACATACAACACAAACCTTTGTATAGGTCTTTTAGATACACCGACTTCTCTGACAAATAAGGTGTTTACTTTGAGCAAGACAATACTGCTGATTTTATGTTATAAATAAATTTTCTGCAGACAGGAAAAATGAAAACAAAGCATTATCTTCATCTTATAACTACAACACCGCACCTTAACTAACATTCGTCGAAAAATCTGTATGTGACTAAACGGGCGTGCATGTCTAATGTCAGGTTAGTACATATAATGCGCTTAAAAGTCTAATTTTATCCATTTATACGAGAAATTCATATCGTGCTTATTTATAGATTTGGACAGAAGGAACAATTAGTGTAGTTTTGTCACAATTTGTACTGTCTACCATTTGAGATACTGCTCCAAGTCGCTCTTACTTAGAGTAAAGTGCGAACGCAGGTAAAATTATCCCCAAAGACCAACCAACATAGGTAAGATATTGTTACATGTACTTCATGTAGGCAAACTGTCGGTTACCACCCTAAAAACATCAGTTAATACCCTGTTCCTTCTGTCATCTTCAATTAGGCTTTTAGAAACAATAGTTTTAGAAAAAATAATGAAAAATAAATGAAGAGTTGAAAAGGACCTTATTTGCAAAACAGGGTGTAATTATATGTAAACACTTTCAACGATAAATATTGATTACACAACTTCAAAAGAATATGTGGCATCATTTCTATTCATCTATTAATGATGTCAACACTTTCTAAATGGGTAGAAGAATGACAAGGTAAATGTCTTTTTTTCTGGAAGAACAAACCTAGATGGTCAACCCTGGACATGGTTTCTTTGAAAAGATGGGCTGTTGCTTTGAAAGAATAGGTAGTTATCTTAAAGATACTCCCAGCAGTACAATGCAGTACTGTCATTGGAAGATTCCATGTCCCTTTCAATGTATGAACAAGCACCAAGTAAAGACCATTTTCTGAAGATGGTCTGTAATGCTTCGTACAAGGACAACCACATGGAAATTAAGAAAAACAACAAGTTGAATATCATCTGTTTGAAATGCTTGCCTAGTGTGTTAAACTGATAGCTCATGGGACTGAAGTTGTCAATTATGTAATTTATTTGACGAGGGGTGAGAATTAGAATTTCTTGAGTTCTTTGAATTGGAAGTTTTCTCCTTGAAATTGGGAGAAACATACTTTTGGGGAAGACTACGCAAGTACCTGTTTTCAAAACAGGAAAAAACTCCATGTATTCCTGTTGTGGCCAGGAACAAAATCCTATCAGAAAGCAGAATTCCTTTTTTTCTTTTATGTAATTTTTATATGTGTACAAATATACTTCTTTTAATCTGCATGTACATGAAAACTATTATGATAATGTTAATGCAACAAATTGTAACTGTAATACACATGCCAGTTAAACCCAATTTAAGATTTTATACAATTACATTCGTGTGATATATGACAGTGACACAGTAAAGCTTTATGATTTGCATGATATTGATTTGTTTACAAAAATGTTATGTACAATTACACTTGAAATTATAGTGCAATAAGCCTGGAAAAATAAAATGTTTGCCTCTAATTTTAAATGAATAATAAATAATTTGATTTTAATTAGACTAGTATTTATCATATAGATACATCAATTGCTTTGATACCTTACAATACAATACTATATAATGCTACTATACAATCTGTTTATTCAGCATAAAAGCGTTCTCAGTTTAGCTGCAACAAGTGAAATGTGACATTAACTAACACTGTGCAACTCCTTGTACTAAAGTGTGGGACCTTGCAGCACTTGCTGGATTTTGTTTCACCTTTTCACTTCTGACAATATCTGTTGAAAGACTTTCACGTATGGTGTCTTCTCAGCTGCTTGACCAGCCAGTATAGGGATCTCAAAGTGCTAATTGCAGCTTCATTTTTAACTTTTATAACAAATATTGTTTGTGCCTGTTTTTGTTTTTCTAAGGGACGCCGCTTCAACAGTAGACTTGTGTTGCATGAATGATATATCACTGGGTTTGACGAAAATTACTACACGCTTGGGTAAATGGGCTGTCTTTTGCCTCGGCAGTGCATATTGCACATGTTATTTGACCACTGTCAAAGCTTCTATCAATAATGGAGGCGGGGCTAGTTAACAGGTGTACCGAGCAGATGCTGACCATAGGCACAGTTTGCTGTTACACGGATTCCTCTCCAGAGCCGCCTTTGGTCGATGATTAATGTTAAATGTTTGAGTTTCACGTTCTGAAATCAGTAAGTTCTTTGCCGTTATTTATTCAAGTGACGTACACAATTTAATAAGCTTTCTTTCTTTTACTTTGTCGGAAAAAATATTTATATTAGGGACAAGACCTATCTGCGATGAAGCGATGATGCCTTGTTACTTAAAATAGATTCTGTCACTAAGCCGTCGGCCAGCATACATACGCAAGTAGTTTCATTCATTTAATCAGTGGTTTCTTTCATTGATTAAAAAGAGATCGTTTAATGTAGGACTATATTTTTTGCGTAGGAACCTTGAGCTGGCTCATACTCGGTGGGGCATAAGAATGCTAACGACATGGATTTTGTAGGTATGACTATGTGTTCCTTGCTAGCGCATTGAACGCAAAAAAAGTTAAACCTCAATGCCGGTGCCATTTACAGCTGTACAAGTGGAAGCCGCCTACGCTTTGTGCTTTAGTGATCACCAGATAATCGCATTCAGGGGATACATCTGAGCAAAAAAAAACACTAATTTACTTTGGTCGCGTTGTAAAGTGACAAATTAACATTAAATACCTTATTTTTAAGTTCAGATAATTATCACTTTAATAATAATTAATTCCATCTGCCAATTTCTAAACTTGCAGCAGTATATTACACTTGAATTATAATCTTGCAAATGATCTAGTTAAATAAGAAAAGGACAAAATGGTGGAGTGAATTTGGATACTTTTAGAAACTTTAGAAAAATTATTGAATGAATGTGAGATACCTATGCCTTTTTTAGAAACTCGGTTTTAAAATTGCTTAAACACACACACACACGCACGCACGCATGCACACACATGTAATTATCAGTCTACACAGTAGATTACAGTAAAATATATCATGAACATTGATCAGCAACTTGATACGTTATATTTTTTCTGATCATCTAAAATTATAAATAGCCTAGATTATACGCCTCCTTACACAAATAACAATAATAATATACGATATATTATACGTCAGATTACATGGAATCAGATATTCGAGAAATGTTAATAAAGGAAAAAAGAAAAGCCCGCGTCGTCTTTTGTTCACATCTGTATATTGTTTTTCCACTTATCCCCCACAAAAGGTGAAATGAAATTAACTGGAATTGATAAATCACTCAGACTTTCGCGAGGATGTGTTTGCATATTTTTATTAAATTTTTATTTTCCTTCGGCCATTTATGATCTAACATACTATCTCACACAGTTTCGGGAGATTTGTCGCATATTGTAAATGGTAATGCTATGCATTGAAGCCATTTTACCATAGGTTTGTTTATGTGTTTCTTGCTTTCTAATTTATGTGTTATATATTCACGGCAGTTACGCACTCACCTTTTGCTATTTCTGTAATATTTATTAGACATACGTAGATTTTTTTCCAAGCAACTCCCAACAGCACCAGGGTATTGATTCCATTTACAGACACAGCCTCAAAATAACATTGCATAATCCTTCAAACGAACAGATTACAGTGTTCAGCACTTTAGCCGTTCATCTTGAAAGCTGCGTTGATTGTTGATATTTATTGAGAAGAATAAGAAAGGTGAAGACCGAGCTTTTGTAAATAATGGAAGTTTTTATTAGTTTGAATTGTATGGTTTAAGTTTGAACAATCTCCCATGCAGAGTTGTCGTTCGTTCCTCTCTCAGACACCTCTGCAATGGGCTCACGTCAAGATTTTTGACGGAAATTTTAAAGTGTTATTTAAAGGATATTTTCAAATTAAAATAATACTTCTACATAAAATGAATAAACATCTACTAAAAAGACATATATTAAAGTAAATAATTAAAAATATTTAATTAATTCAAGCGCACTATTTTTGGAAGAATAACATAGTGATATTAATGCGCATTTGTAAATAAACATGGACGTGATCCACGAGGCAGTCACGTGGATCGAAAGTAGTCCCGAAATTAAGTGAGCCAATAACAGAGGTGAATGTATGAGCCGATGGTAGAAGGTGAAGTTTGAAGTGTATGATTCCTTTTATTTTTTAATTGCATTGGATGTTAAAATAACTGTACTTAGCTGTATATAATGGATTATTTTGTACAATACAGGGACAACTGAAGGTTTAGATATCTTTGCATTCGTAAACTCACCTTAATTCAATAATATTAATCAGTTTCTAACAGTTTCCGTATTTCCTCCGTCAGTTTGTATAGTACTTTTGTTATCTTGGTAACTACTTAAATTTTAACTTGTACTTAATTCAAAACAGGAAATTTGAATAAGGGCATTAACAGAAGTACCATGCAAGTGTAATATAGTGTTGTAGCAAGCTTTAGAAATTGACATTTGGAATTAATTAAAATTATAATGGTTTGAGCTTTAGAAAATAACGCAAGAGAAGACATGGGCTCGGTAATCTCCAGATCAAAGTCTGTTAACAGTAAAAAAAAACGCCGTGAAGTAATTTTCACAACCGTGTTATCTTGTTTAATTATGTTTTTGTCTAATGTTCGACTGAACTTGTTCTTATATAAAAACAAATTAAGAAATAAATTACAGTACAAAACACAAAACACGCACAAAACAACATCAACATAGGCACCCCACTTCGTTTAAAAGTATTTAGTATACCATTTGTAATAAAATCGATCAAATGATCGCCTTGTTCTTTCCTATATTGTAATAAACACTTTGCACTTACTCTTACTCAGAATTCTCATCCGACGCGTTTTTACCGAGAATTCTCATTAAATTAATCAACCATGTGATTTTATATTAAAACAACATTGTTACACTAGCAAGTGTGTCTAATCACGTGAAACAGTTTAAGTACATGTACTTTTAAAAGCAAACGGATTTTCCCGATAAACCGCACTTCTATTTGTTTGTTAACTCAATTTTAAATATATATGTACGTGTACTCGAATGTTTAATAAAGTTCTTTGATAAAGCTTGACTATAAGTATCTTAAGTCTAGCCG
Organism: Sinonovacula constricta; assembly: GCA_007844125.1. Taxonomy (NCBI): domain Eukaryota; kingdom Metazoa; phylum Mollusca; class Bivalvia; order Cardiida; family Solecurtidae; genus Sinonovacula; species Sinonovacula constricta. Next base: position 12,529,386 of record CM017569.1, read on the forward strand.
ACTGAACATGTTTTGAATGATTTATGTTTGCTTTACATGAGTTTATTTCATATATCAGCATGATCGTTAATTGTCGTACTGCTTGCTGAACTGACATACATCATACCCTTACTGGCGAGACGAACATAATGCATCGATGATGGTCTTAGAAAGGAACTTTTTGTCATTGTTCCTAACGCAGCAATTTCCTCCAGAGACTAAATGAAGAAACATTGTTTTAAAAATTGATCATTTTTTCAGCTAGGAAGTAAGATTATGAGTTTGACAAGTTACACGGTAATAATATTTAAAGTCGACCAATAAATCACACAGAATCACACGAATCAATATTCTCCATTCAGTTGTTAATTGACATTTTGACAGCAGAAATGTAGACATGATCTTATAATCAGTATGATGTAAACAGTTATTATAGAACAAGGATAATGGGATATATGTTATCACATAACCTAACGCGCGAGCGTGACGTCACACTCATTCGCTATTTTTGTTAACACACTTGTTAGTTATCGTAGTTTGACGTCATTAAGTATATTTAGTGTATACGCCATTTCCTGTTCACTTTGTTCTCGTCATTTTATGCATTTGTTGGACATTTTCATTTTAATTGATAAAAATAACATTTTAGTACTGTTATAAACGATTTTTATGGAAAATGGTCGAGTAAAGGGTGGAACTATTTTTGTACGGATTCTCCCAAACCGAATTACACACGTCAAGGCCTACTGTTCATACTATAAAAAGATGAATCATTATAATCAAAAACAGCTGATGTTATGATTATGTGATAAACAGAATGTGATATTCGTGTTCATTAGATACTGAAAATATAAAACTGAATGCCAAAAATGATACGACACTCGACAGAACCTGATTTCGTATCATTTCAGCCAACTCGGTTAATATTTTCAGTACCTAAATAACACATTCCTGTCCCAGATTGTACACCGGGGAAAATGATACATAGAAAACATTTATCTAAAAATTGTTTAGTCTGCTTCTCATTATTATGAATGAATGCCTTTTAACGATAGTAACGAATCCAGATCATCAAGCATGCATGTGTTTTAAAGAATGCCTTAAACTTCTAATAAAATATGCTTTTTCTTTTCCCTCAAATGAGTCCGGAACTTAAATTTATTCATCACGTTTATCGTACATTTATAATTAGTTATCCTTCATAATATATTTTAGTGAGTAAAAGAAACAATTCTACACTTCGACATATACATATATGTTTATTGCGAGGAACAGAAAATGAAATGCATTCAAGAAAATAATTGCATCGACGTATGGCCTGCTAAGTCGATAACTTTAATACGCTGTAGCTGACAGTGATATGTACACTCAAACTGAACAAATGCGAAGTGTGCCCCTATAAAGTCCTGTATATGCATACGCAATATTTCTATTTCTATAAGATTTTTTTCTTTAGAATTATAAACGAGAGGCCGGTAATACGTAAGCTTTTGAGAAAAGTTTTTGTCGTTCTTTCAGTTTACCACTGCATGTGTTAGTCTAAGTGATGAATCTGCGTACAAAAATATTCTAACTATATTAATGTTCTATTATATTCTATCAGTATATACTATATAACTAAGATTCATTTAATCTTTTATTTCAGTTTTATTATTTGACCTCAATTTCAGTGTCTAGCTGTCTTTAAAGTTTTCACTTCAACATTTTTAAGCCTTCGGTTTGTGGTCATGAATTGTACACTTGAATAAAACAATCAGGCACAGGACTCTTTGTTCGTTTTCATGTATTTAGTTAAAAATGAAAAGAAAAGTGCACTTTTGCTTTTTACCCAGTGTAGTGCATAAAGATATAAAAATAAAATGATACATGTACAACAGTCATATCTTATATACATGTATGTATACTATGTTAACCGACAAAGTAATATATTTTTTTTTTCGCTTTTATAATAGATCAAGCTTACGGAGAATCGAGTATCCAGCAAAAATAATAATAATGAATTCATCAGGAGAATAACACGGACCCTATGCTTTAAGGATTAAACAGGACTAATTCATATCACTCTCCTCGGTGGCTCACTTGTCAAGACATAAGTACAAGTATGCAAAGTTTAAACCAATCTCACCATTAGTTTAAAGACTTAAAAAATTGTGTGATTTTTTAATTCTTAAATTCTGGGTATTAATTTTTTACAAACCAACCAATAAACCAACATGGCACTTGATTGATTTTAGTACATTATCTTGAAAATGTTATTAATTATTACACTATACAACACATTTTAAAGACTATAGAGCTGATTAATAGCAGGAAATGCTTTGAAGTCTATATGTACAATTTTAAAACACTCCTTGTACGCAATTTACTGTCAGACTGTAGACAATTGTCCCGGCTGCTGGAACGTTTTTTGTCTGCATTTATAATGTAGGCAGTTTTCATTGCATGTGATTTATCGCACTCACGGCTTGAGAGGACTGAAAAATTAATGTCCATACAGACAACTAAGTTTGAATTGAAAGAGTCATTAGGACAAAACTTAATAAATCGTGTGACACCTTAAGACCTCTCACTTCGTGGGTTTCACATACTCATTGCAAATATAGGTCATAATTTAATTTCACCCATTACATCCCACCCCCAACACAGGTGTTATTTCCACCTGTACGGAAACCATACAACGTGCAGCTAGTAAGTAATTAAATATCTCTAAGACAGGAAACAATTTCACTCGAACGATACAATAAAACATATAACAAAAGTGTGATTTTGAATAAAAATGAGATGAAACTTGAAAGTATTTTTTTCAATGTTGGTTTGTTGTTGTTGTTTTATTTAAAAAATCACAACTTATTTTACTTTTCTTTAATTAAGCGCATTCAGACACCTTTTCCTTTGTCTTTTATAGTTTTATTACAATCAAGATATGCATGTAATTACTTTCGCCGTCCGTTGTAACCGCATTATTTTACTTTTTATCTCACCATCTCTGTAAATGTCGGTTGATATAACCAGTTTGGTAAAGATGAGCTTTATCAACCGATATTCGTGCACATGCTCTGAGCCGGATTACTTTGTTTAACAAGCCGATCAATAATGTTTACACGAAGGGAACTTATTTATCGCGTAATTATGCTTGTGATCACCCAGAAATATCCATAACACAAAGAGCAAACGAGGCCATTTAAAAAGAGATGAGCGCGGTTTATTCTTCTCTGGTCACTTTTTATTCAAAAAGTTAATTTCACTTATGATCAACCATTTTTTGTTAAGTTTTCTAATCGAAAAAATAATACCCCTTTCTTTTCTAAACACTGTGGACATTATTTTTCGATGACATCACTGCTTTCGTCATTACTTAATAAAGAAAACATCAGCGCTAGGACATTTTTGTATTCAAATTGATCAGTTTTCTTTTCATTGCTTGCATTAGCGAAACCCATCAGGAAGTGCGAGGTAAGAGCTCTGTAAAACCAGTTTAAGCACCCAAGTCGGCCCATATTGCCGACTGACCGTTCCAATGCGGTAACTGTCGGGTTTGCTCTTTTAGAATCATAAAAAAATGTTCTTAATTCTCACTTGGCTTGCACGTGAAATACCTTTGTTCCGTGCCTTTTTCAGAGTTTGATATATGTTGCAATGCTCATAGGACTTTGTCATATATTCTTATTGATGTTATTTGGTGTGAATTGAAAAGAATGTGATGAAGAATCGTGAGAAAACCTAAGCAGTGTTGCAGAGATAAGCTACGAGGATTTCATTTCGAGGCAAAATGTGGCTATAATCCGAATATTTTTGAGACGGAAATTAATCTTGAATCTGTGACTGTCTCAGACTGCAGCAATCAGCTGGCTAATCTGAGGACAGACCCTGTTGATCAAATGTCGTTACATGATTTAACATTCAAATGGTTTAGATAGAACCCAATCTTAAATTGTACCAAATAAAGCTAACTGCACATATCTGGACAAATATGCTAAGAAATCACAGATTCTAGACTTAAACATGAACACCAGCACACCACCTTCAATCCCAACATTCCAAATTTCGCAAGTCACCATGTCAAAAAACACAACTATCTCGCAATTTTATGGCGCTATATTCAATGTTCAGAATTTCAATATCATCAACAATTAAAATCCACGAACAAACCGTTTGTTACATCCACAAACAAACACAAACCTCGAATGTAATTCGCCTTTCTTAATGCCATGTGCGTAGCAACTGTAAATGTTACACTGCCTTGACATTACACACTACATGTATCACTACGAGGGTGGGATTTTTGTTGTCGTTATTTTCGAACCATTATTTTAAATTATCGTAATCAATAAAATTACAACCATAAGTATAGCGCAAATAAAATAAAAAATAACATGTCTATTGTCTTTTTTTTAATTGTAAAATAGAACTATTTCCTATAGCCAAATTACTCTATGCACGCGCATGAATTTTTTGTATTGCATTGCAATGTCAGATCATGTAGGGGAGGAGCAGTAGTTAACGGTTAATTTAAATGATTCCCTTTTTAATCCATTTAAAAAAATGTTTATAGTGGGATGAAAAGAATACCAGGTTAGAGTTGATAGATACAGCAGACCGGTGGTGCGCCCGTGGTTCTAACTAGACATTAGTTTGATGATCTTTCTCTATAAAGATATAAAGATCATAATCGGTCGCTGCGATGTATTTCAAAAGCAAAACACAAAAAAACAAAAAACAAAAAAACAACAACAACAAGAACACAATTTCATATTAAAACGAAATCAATTTAAATCGTGTTTTAATTAATTGAATGCACGAAGTTATTCAATATTGAATTGTATTATTACAATGTACATTTTATCTCTAGCATTTTTCTTCAATGCCACGTTTTCAGCTTTTGTTTTGTTATTTGATATATAGAGTTTGCAGGGTTCACCTCATACTTTTTGCGCTGGATTCGGGAGGAGTGTCTTGTTTTGACAATTTTTAGTAAGTATGCCACCGATGCTGCTTATTTACGTGAAAACATAGAAAAGAATATTAAACAAAGAAATAAGTCTATTTTATGTCCAAATTTTAAATAACAAACCAATATTTAATAAAACATCTTTTACCATCTATGGTCAAAACATTTTGTTAAACCAATTTCATTTTTATTCGTTTTTTATTTCATAACGACACTATTCAGATCTATATGTTGTTGTTGTTATTGTTGTTGTTGTTCTTTTAAAATAGCCTATGTCTTGCATGGTATTTATCGTGAATGTACAGCAGGAGATTTATGAAATCCTCCATATTGTTAGCAAATTCTGCGAAAACCGTTTCTACAACTTTACATTTTTATCCACAAAACCTTTCACATAGTGTTTTCATCCAATGGAACGAATGAAAATAAGTCGTAAACAAGATACAAGAGGTATTTGAGGTATAATTTTAAATAAGAACCATGAAGTTTTGTATCAATAATTTGTTGTTATCAAATATTCTCTATAATACAACATAGAATTGTTCTTTCGTTTTATATAAATGTCAGTCCGAGTTTGGACAAGTTTAAGGAGCTAAAGAACCAATCGCAAAATGCTCTTAAATTGCACACATTTCAGCATAAATGCCGCCATCTTGGCCATTGCTTGTCTATCCTAGTTACAGCGAGGGCTCGTCGATAAAGTAGCGCCATTTGTACTGTAATGTATCAGAAAGTGTGTCTCCTGCGTGACGAGTAAGAACGACACAGTTTCTCGCCCGGTCTTTTCTTGGAAAATTGCTGATAGTTCATAGGCACTTACTTTGAACGCCTACTTGTAATATTTGTTCATAGGCACTTACTTTGAACGCCTACTTGTGATAGTTCATAGGCACTTACTTTGAACGCCTACTTGTGATATTTGTTCATAGGCACTTACTTTGAACGCCTACTTGTGATATTTGTTCATAGGCACTTACTTTGAACGCCTACTTGTGATAGTTCATAGGCACTTACTTTGAACGTCTACTTGTGATAATTCCTAGGCACTTACTTTGAACGCCTGCTTAGTCAGCTGCATGCCTTACTTTGATTGGCCGACTGATGCAAGTAAAAAATTGATTAAATTATGGTTGACAGTGTTATTATTTCTGACTTTCAGTGTGTTAATAAATTTGTCTGAACTTAACAGCCACTGATTTTTTTTTTTTAAAAAAATCAACATACCACCCCATGCTATTACGCCATGATAGAAAGCAGTTGGCCGAGCTCAATGCATATCGCAGGCGACGGCGTAAATAGACTGGGAGAACACTGTTGTATGTTTCTAACCATAAAATTGTTAAAAAATTTACCTTGTTTGCTCCCCAAGAGGTCACCTGCATATCTGTCATTGGCTTAAGTCATTTGACCCTTATAGGTATTGAAGAATGATACTTGCACGGTCAAGTATCAGTATCTTGCTTACAGTCCCCAGACCATGGTAACATTTGATCGTGGAAAGTAAAGTAAGCCTTCACGGACGGGGGATTAAATGATGTCTTCATATAATGAGTGACATAAATATGATAAAATACTGCTTGATTGTCTAACGATCTGAATGCTGCTTGATTGTCTAACGATCCGAATACTGCTTGATTGTCTAACGATCCGAATACTGCTTGATTGATTGTCTAACGATCCGAATACTGCTTGATTGTCTAACGATCCGAATACTGCTTGATTGTCTAACGATCTGAATGCTGATTGGTTGTCAGCCGACACTCGTGATTTGCCCCTACAATGATGTACAACTATCTCAGTGAAAATAAATTTTTATTGCACTCAGAAATTTCACAGCTCGGCATAAAACAAATTTTATCATTTAAGATGTAAAAACTGTTGCGTAATAATTCCTTAATCGGACTAATATTGATAATATAATAAACCCAGAAGAATTGTAAAGGTAATGAACTGGCAAATATTTGATCATGAAAAAAACTACACTAAAAACTTAAATAAAGAATGATTACAAGGACAAATTTTGCCTGACGTGTGGCAACTGTACTGTCGTCCCAAAGGTAGAACGGTAGCATGAAAAGAATGAAGCAGGCGCCTTTTCAACTTTAATTTAAAAAAAAACAAACTAAGGGTGATCGGAGAAATTGAACGACTACTTTCGGATATGTTTGTGATTTTAAGAAGTCAATCTCTACACCGGCCACTCGCTGTGTACAATAAAATCTCTGTTCATAAAAAATAATATGTTTAAACTTCAAAGTTTACATAAGTTATTATTTCTATAACATCTTAAACAGTTAGAAACCTTGGACTTTGACACCGGTTTCGATGTAGACACTACAGAACATGATGTCTACCATGGTGCCTTTTGAGACAGCTCTGGTTACTGCAGTCAATACATAACAGTTTTGCGGTATGTGTAAATAATGTCATTTCCGTACGTCTATTATCTCCGTCGGTCAGTTTTGTTTAAAAACTTATTCAAATAGAACATATTCCTTAATTTAATGCTGGCTGTGCTATCATCAGCGTGTCCAATCCGTCGGTGGTAGTTCCCATATCTCTGTATGAAAAAAAGGGAACTTCGCCAGAGACGTCAACTTGATCAGTTGTCGGACATTGATCTGTTCACGCCACCTCTGCCCACTGAATGTGATGTTACCCATCCCTCGGTATCTCGACCGCCCTTCAAGGGGCCCCAGGAAAGAAAAACCGCGCTCCCAGGAGTACGAACATCTCTGAGAAATACTAAATGTAAGGCATCTGTATCCGTCCAGATCTCTCTCATCATTCAACATTCAAACCTCAGACATAAATAAATTTGATTAAAGTACTCAATTTGCCATAAATTCCATGATGTCATATTCTTATCGCGACAGATCATTTAGGTGATTAAAAAATAATAATTGAATATAATACCATTGAGAATTCCAGACAAAGATAAGAGATAGATATGGACCTATTGTTAATGTATTTGTTATGAATCGACAAGATAGAAAAAAAAAGGTTTGTTCAAAGATTAAAAGATATTATGCATTATTCATGACCTTTTATAAAAAACACTCTTTGATGGTAAAAGGCCTATATGTACTCTTAAAGACTATTCTTTATCAAAGACAAAGAAACAACACAAACGCTGGTTTAAACCCGATTTAATCATTTTGTAACATTTCTTTGGCAAAAAAATTTAATGAGGTGGCGGATTAAGTTTTAAAATGTAAATTATTCCACGCAATATGACTGGTTTACTGAAAGGACAGTGGCAAAAACATAACAGAAACTTCTTCCATAATATAGATATATGCCGTGTCTTATCATGTCTGCCATTATATTCATAACACGACAACATATTAAAAATGTGTTGAAGTAAATATTGTTTTCAATGTGCCTTGCACTTAAAAAACCGTCTAAGAAATCCAGCACCCAAACCGTCTAAGAAATCCAGCACCCAAACCGTCTATGAAATCCAGCACCCAAACCGTCTAAGAAATCCAGCACCCAAACCGTCTAAGAAATTCTAGGCACCCAAACCGTCTATGAAAATCCAGCGAGCACCCAAACCGTCTATGAAATCCAGCACCAAACGTCTATGAAACCACCCTACCAATCATAACCACCATCTATGAAATCTAGCCCTAAACCGTCTATAAAATCGAGCACCCAAACCGTCTATGAAATCCAGCACCCAAACCATCTATGAAATCTAGCACCCAAACCGTCTATGAAATCCAGCACCCAAACCGTCTATGAAATCCAGCACCCAAACCGTCTATGAAATCCAGCACCCAAACCGTCTAAGAAATCCAGCACCCAAACCGTCTAAGAAATCCAGCACCCGAACCGTCTGTGAAATCTAGCACCTACACCGTCTATGTAATCAAGCACCCAAACCGTCTATGAAATCTAGCCACCCAAACCGTCTATGAAATCCAGCACCCAAACCGTCTATGCAAGCCAGCACCCAAACCGTCTATGAAATCTAGCACCCAAACCGTCTATGAAATCAAGTAACCAAACCGCCTATGAAATCAAGCACCCACACTGTCTATAAAATCAAGCACCCAAACCGTCTATGAAATCAAGCACCCAAACCGTCTATGAAATCCAGCACCCAAACCATCTATGAAATCTAGCACCCAAACCGTCTATGAAATCCAGCACCCAAACCGTCTATAAAATCCAGCACCCAAACCGTCTATGTAATCCTGCACCCAAACAGTCTATGAAATCTAGCACCCAAACCGTCTATGAAATCCAGCACCCAAACCGTCTATGAAATCAAGCACCCGAACCGTCTATGAAATATAGCACCCAAACCGTCTATGTAATCGAGTACCCAAATCGTCTATGAAATCTAGCACCCAAACCGTCTATGAAATCAAGCACCCAAACCGTCTATGAAATCTAGCACCCAAACCGTCTATGAAATCCAGCACCCAAACCGTCTATGAAATCCAGCACCCGAACCGTCTGTGAAATCTAGCACCCAAACCGTCTATGAAATCCAGCACCCGAACCGTCTGTGAAATCTAGCACCTACACCGTCTATAAAATCGAGCACCCAAACCGTCTATGAAATCCAGCACCCAAACCATCTATGAAATCTAGCACCCAAACCGTCTATGAAATCAAGCACCCAAACCGTCTATGAAACCCAGCACCTACACCGTCTATAAAATCAAGCACCCAAACCGTCTATGAAATCTAGCACCCAAACCGTCTTTGAAATCCAGCACCCAAACCATCTATGAAATCTAGCACCCAAACCGTCTATGAAATCAAGCACCCAAACCGTCTATGAAACCCAGCACCTACACCGTCTATAAAATCAAGCACCCAAACCGTCTATGAAATCTAGCACCCAAACCGTCTATGAAACCCAGCACCTACACCGTCTATAAAATCGAGCACCCAAACCGTCTATGAAATCCAGCACCCAAACCATCTATGAAATCTAGCACCCAAACCGTCTATGAAATCAAGCACCCAAACCGTCTATGAAACCCAGCACCTACACCGTCTATGAAATCTAGCACCCAAACCGTCTATGAAATCTAGCACCCAAACCGTCTATGAAATCAAGCACCCAAACCGTCTATGAAATCAAGCACCCAAACCGTCTATGAAATCCAGCACCCAAACCGTCTATGAAATCCAGCACCCAAACCGTCTCTGAAATCTAGCACCCAAACCGTCTATGAAATCCAGCACCCGAACCGTCTGTGAAATCTAGCACCTACACCGTCTAAAATCGAGCACCCAAACCGTCCATGAAATCTAGCACCCAAACCATCTATGAAATCTAGCACCCAAACCGTCTATAAAATCGAGCACCCAAACCGTCTATGAAATCCAGCACCCAAACCGTCTATGAAATCCAGCACCCGAACCGTCTGTGAAATCTAGCACCCAAACCGTCTATGAAATCCAGCACCCGAACCGTCTGTGAAATCTAGCACCTACACCGTCTATGTAATCCAGCACCCGAACCGTCTGTGAAATCTAGCACCCAAAACCGTCTATGAAATCCAGCAATAAAACTGTCTATGAAACCCAGCACCAAAACCGCCTATGAAATCCATCACACAAACCGTCTATGAAATACAGCACCTAAACCATCTCTGAAATCTAGCAACACCCAAAGCGTCTAAGAAATCCAGCAACACCCAGGAACACCCAAATCGTCTATAAAATCCAGCACCTAAGTTGTATATGAAATCCAGCAACACCCAAATTGTCTATGAAATCCAGCATCCAAACCATCTATGAAATCCAGAATCTAAATCGCCTTTTAATCCAGCACTTAAGCCGCCTGTGAATCCAGCAGCCTCTTGCTCTTATTATTTTATTAACACACCATACATTAATTAGCCAATTTCATCAAAATCCCGCCCATCTTCTCAACATAACATCAACATCGAACCATCAAACCGCTGATCATACCTTCCGATCAACAACCAAATTAGCCAGGTTCCAAACAAACCACACATCTACGCAGTAACTGTTCAAACACCCATCCACGCAGTTACTGCTCAACCAACCATCCACGCAGTAAGTGTTCAACCACACATCCGCGCAGTAACTGTTCAACCACAAATCTACGCAGTAACTGTTCAACCACACATCTACGTAGTAACTGGTCAACAACACATCCACGCAGTAACTGTTCAACCACACATCCACGCAGTAACTGTTCAACCACACATCCACGCAGTCACTGTTCAACCACACATCCACGCAGTAACTGTTCAACCACACATTCACGCGGTAACTGTTCAACCACACATCTACGCAGTAACTGTTCAACCACACATCTACGCAGTAACTGTTCAACCACACATCCACGCAGTAACTGTTCAACCACACATTCACGCAGTAACTGTTCAACCACACATCCACGCAGTAACTGTTCAACCACACATCCACGCAGTAACTGTTCAACCACACATCTACGCAGTAACTGTTCAACACCTATCCACGCAGTAACTGTTCAACCACACATCCACTCAGTAACTATGCAACCACACATCCACGCAGTTACTGTACAACCACCCATCCACTCAGTAACTGTTCAACCACCCATGCACTCAGTAACTGTACAACCACCCATCCACTCAGTAACTGTTCAACCACACATCCATGCAGTTACTGTTCAACCACCCATGCATTCAGTTACTATGCAACCACACATCCACGCAGTTACTGTACAACCACCCATCCACTCAGTAACTGTTCAACCACCCATCCACTCAGTAACTGTACAACCACCCATCCACTCAGTAACTGTTCAACCACACATCCACTCAGTAACTATGCAACCACACATCCACGCAGTTACTGTACAACCACCCATCCACTCAGTAACTGTTCAACCACCCATCCACTCAGTAACTGTACAACCACCCATCCACTCAGTAACTGTACAACCACCCATCCACTCAGTAACTGTTCAACCACCCATGCACTCAGTAACTGTTCAACCACACATCCACTCAGTAACTGTTCAACCACCCATGCACTCAGTAACTGTTCAACCACACATCCACTCAGTAACTGTACAACCACCCATCCACTCAGTAACTGTTCAACCACCCATGCACTCAGTAACTGTTCAACCACACATCCACTCAGTAACTGTACAACCACCCATCCACTCAGTAACTGTTCAACCACCCATGCACTCAGTAACTGTACAACCACCCATCCACTCAGTAACTGTACAACCACCCATCCACTCAGTAACTGTTCAACCACCCATGCACTCAGTAACTGTTCAACCACACATCCACTCAGTAACTGTTCAACCACCCATCCACTCAGTAACTGTACAACCACCCATCCACTCAGTAACTGTTCAACCACCCATGCACTCAGTAACTGTTCAACCACACATCCACGCAGTAACTGTTCAACCACACATCCACGCAGTAACTGTTCAACCACACATCCACTCAGTAACTGTTCAACCACACATCCACGCAGTAACTGTTCAACCACACATCTACGCAGTAACTGTTCAACCACCTATCCACGCAGTAACTGTTCAACCACACATCCACTCAGTAACTGTACAACCACCCATCCACTCAGTAACTATGCAACCACACATCCACTCAGTAACTATGCAACCACACATCCACTCAGTAACTATGCAACCACACATCCACGCAGTTACTGTACAACCACCCAAGCACTCAGTAACTGTTCAACCACCCATCCACTCAGTAACTGTACAACCACCCATCCACTCAGTAACTGTACAACCACCCATCCACTCAGTAACTGTTCAACCACCCATCCACTCAGTAACTGTACAACCACCCATCCACTCCGTAACTGTACAACCACCCATCCACTCAGTAACTGTTCAACCACCCATGCACTCAGTAACTGT